>JAKOGI010000058.1:642500-1022500 GCA_029747015.1 Carnegiea gigantea | reverse complement strand
ACCTAGTTTTTTGCTATCTCTGGCTGGGGAGCTTGCCAATGAAGAGAAACCGGCAGAGTCGCGTAAATTAGCAGGGCTTATTCTTAAAAATGCGTTGGATGCCAAAGAACAACATAGGAAGTTTGAACTTGTACAAAGATGGTTGTCCCTTGATGTCGGAGTGAAGAACCAGATCAAAACATTCTTGTTACAGTCTCTGTCTTCCCCTGTGCATGATGCCCGTTCAACTGCATCTCAAGTGATTGCTAAGGTTGCAGGCATTGAATTGCCTCAAAAACAATGGCCCGAACTGATCACATCACTATTGTCGAATGTTCACCAACTTCCCCCTCATGTCAAGCAGGCAACTTTAGAGACCCTTGGATATTTGTGTGAAGAGGTCTCCGCAGATGTCGTGGATCAGGATCATGTGAATAAGATCCTCACAGCAGTTGTTCAGGGTATGAATGCAAATGAGACGAACAATGATGTTAGGCTTGCTGCTACCCATGCATTATATAATGCCTTGGGCTTTGCTCAGGCTAATTTTAACAATGACATGGAGCGAGATTATATAATGAGGGTTGTCTGTGAGGCAACACTGTCTCCTGATGTTAAGATACGACAGGCAGCTTTTGAGTGTTTGGTTGCTATTTCATCCACGTACTATGAAAAGCTGGCTCCATACATTCAGGATATCTTCAACATCACTGCAAAGGCTGTGAGGGAAGATGAAGAACAAGTTGCTCTTCAGGCCATCGAGTTTTGGAGTTCAATCTGTGATGAGGAGATTGACATTCTTGAAGAGTATGGAGGTGATTTCACAGGTGACTCAGAAATTCCTTGCTTTTATTTTATTAAGCAGGCTCTCCCCGCTCTTGTGCCTATGTTGTTGGAAACACTTCTCAAGCAAGAGGAGGATCAAGATCAGGATGAGGGAGCATGGAATATTGCTATGGCTGGGGGTACTTGCCTTGGTCTTGTTGCGCGGACGGTAGGAGATGATATTGTGCCTCTTGTGATGCCTTTCATTGAAGAAAACATCACAAAACCTGATTGGAGACAACGAGAGGCTGCAACCTATGCCTTTGGTTCTATTTTGGAAGGCCCTTCACCGGATAAGTTAACAACAATTGTTAATGTTGCTTTGAGCTTCATGCTCACTGCTTTGACGAAAGATCCAAACAGTCATGTCAAGGACACCACAGCTTGGACTCTTGGTCGAATTTTTGAGTTCCTTCATGGTTCAGCCATGGAAACACCAATTATAACTCCAGCAAACTGCCAGCAGATTATTACAGTTCTATTGCAGGCCATGAAGGACACCCCTAATGTCGCTGAGAAGGCTTGTGGTGCTCTCTATTTCCTTGCTCAAGGTTATGAGGATGTTGGCTCATCTTCTCCCCTAACTCCATATTTCCAGGAGATTGTCCAGTCCCTTCTCACCGTCACTCACAGAGAAGATGCTGGAGAGTCACGGTTGCGAACTGCTGCTTATGAAACTTTGAATGAAGTAGTGAGATGTTCAACTGATGAAACTGCTCCCTTGGTGGTGCAGCTAGTTCCCGTTATTATGATGGAGCTTCATAAAACACTTGAGTCACAGCAACTCTCACCAGATGGAAAACAGGGAGAACTGCAAGGTCTTTTATGTGGCTGCCTACAAGTCATTATCCAAAAGCTAGCTTCTTCAGAGCCAACCAGAGGTGTCCTTATGCAGTATGCTGATCAAATCATGCAACTTTTCCTGGGTGTGTTTGCTTGTAGAAGTGCCACAGTGCATGAAGAGGCCATGCTAGCAATTGGTGCCCTTGCCTATGCAACAGGTCCAGAATTTGCAAAATACATGAATCAGTTCTATAAATACTTGGAAATGGGTCTTCAAAACTTTGAGGAGTACCAAGTCTGTGCTGTCACAGTTGGTGTTGTGGGAGATGTATGCAGGGCATTGGAAGATAAGATACTTCCTTACTGTGACGGAATTATGACACAACTTCTTAAGGACTTGTCAAGCAATCAACTTCATCGGTCAGTGAAGCCGCCTATTTTTTCATGCTTCGGAGACATAGCTCTTGCAATTGGAGAGAATTTTGAGAAATATTTGATGTATGCCATGCCAATGCTTCAAAGTGCGGCGGAGTTGTCCGCCCACACTGCTGGTGCTGATGATGAGATGCTCGAGTACACAAATAGTTTGAGGAATGGAATCTTGGAAGCCTATTCAGGGATTCTTCAGGGTTTCAAGAATACTCCAAAAACTCAACTTCTGCTGCCTCATGCACGTCATATTCTTTCATTCATTGATAGCATCTACCAGGGAAAAGATTTGTAAGTTTGTATGTTGGCACTTATGTGTCTTGTTTGATATGCTCTAAGTCACCAACTGGTAGCATAAGACTAAAAACATTGTGATTGTTTAATCTGTTCAGGGATGATGCTGTTATGAAGACTGCCATCGGAGTCCTTGGTGACCTTGCAGACACACTTGGACCTAGTGCAGGTTCCATGATTCAGCAGTTCCCATTGTGGAGGGAGTTGTTGAATGAAGGTTTGTCATCTGATGACCCTTCAATCAAACAATCTGCTGAATGGGCCAAGTTGGCTCTCAGTCGAGTAGTTTCCATATGACGCCGGTCACCTACTTGGTATATTCGTTTCTTTTTAGAAGTCCCTGCATGCATCAGGTGTGTCGAGTTGGGTCCGGGTCTTGTTGCATACTAAGTGTCGGGTCATCATCAGAGTCAGACAACTGAAGTTGTCAGTCTTCATGTTGTCACTAACTCTTGCATCAGCACCATGGGTCGCATAGGTTATGGGAGGAGGTTGTCGTTGCTAGTCTGAATATACACATGGATGCCTCCACTAACTATCATCGTCAGCAATGGAGGATAAGCAGGGGGAGAGGCAGGCAGAAATCTGAGTCTCTGATGTGTCAGAAAATGAACGAAGTTCCTGTTGACGTTGGACCTTGGTTGCTGGTCCTATGGTCACGTCACAATGCTAATGCTCAAAAGAGTGAAAGCAAAGAATGCTGACGGAATGATATTCCTGGATGATAGTTACCTTACAGGATCCATGCTAATTTTTACCATGTCAAGAGTTATGAGTGACCACCATCAGTTTCATCCATCACTAAATTTTTTCCCTCCGTTCTTTTCTTTCTTATTTTTTAGTTTGAATATTTTTTTGGGGTCATCTTTTTCCTTCCATCAGTCCAGTCAACAGCGCGTATTTGTCTTTTTCTGTACGCTCATCTAGTGGTACTTTTGGATCACCCACATACCAGGAAAGCATCATATTATTACAGATTTTAATGATATATTTTTGGGTTCAAGCCTTTGCTTTGAAGGGTATTTGTTTTGAATCTTATGATCAATTATTAAGTTGCTGTATGCATCCATGTAAAGCATGCATGCTACTTTTCTGTTTTGAAGTGGAGTGCAGAGAATTCGGTTTCTTTTTCTTCCCTTTTCTGAGTTCAGATTGTGGTTTTCACGGTGTTAAAAAGAGTGAATTCCCAAGAACCTTGGTGTGCGTATTATTACTGTGGCTAGGTCTTCCGTTGTAAACCTTTCTGAAGCATTACTTTTTTATGTCGAGCATTCTTGAGTTGATGGATTCAGTACATTAGCGCTGGTATGGTCATACCCACTCGAGTTTGGATGCAATTCTGTGTTCATTGTTTCCTGTGTGTAAGAGTTGGTATTACTTAGCATTTGAGGAGGGGGTACAGATGCTTAAACGTTGGGGGACATAATGATACGTCCATTGGAAATTTGCAATTGGATCTGCTGTCACCAACTAGCTACAACTACGCTGCAAAGGTACCTGTATGCGCATATTAATCATATGTATCATATTTATCGAGAAGGGAATTGTGTTGCAGATTGAAAATAAAGATTCTTTCTTGTGAAAAGGGTATGTTTGTACTTGCCCTAGTATCGTTTCAAGTTTGTAAGTCTTGAAGTTTGTAAATGAGTTCTAAACTGTGAAGTGGCTTTGGAACATTTATTATATTGTTTGTTCTGTTCTGTTCTGTTCATCATGTAGATTTGGAAATTTCATAAAAGATAAAGAAGGCATATCTGCACAATTACCTGAGTTGATTTCTCTATTAGAGTTGGTAAGCTGTTTGAGATGTTGGACTTTCTGATGATTTTGTAGTCTGATCGAAATTATATCCATATCTGCCTTTATTTATACCAAGGATTTCAATGCGGTTTCGGTCGCAATTTTAGTTTCGGTTGCGATACGGTAAAATTGCTCTAACGCGGCAATTGCGTTTTATATCACGATTATTGCAGCACAAAAACGCAGTTAGCTCTAAAACATTTCTAATGCGGCCGTTTCGTCGCGGTTCGCCTGCATTTTGAATTCATAATTTATATTTGAGGCCAAATCGACAGGCAGTCAACATCTTATGAACAAAGATGGTTAAAATAGATCACAGGAATCGGATAGGTTTAGTTCACACAATATATTAAAATTACAAAGTAATAATTCGTTAACGAGATAATATAAAATCAGGCAAATGACAAATGTATACAACATCCACAGTATATATCTTGTATTAATTAGATTTAAATTGGTTAAAATACGTACAAACTCGTCAATCAATATATAATAAACAAAATCTACAATGAAAAGAAAGGAATAAGTTATGTTGACTATTCAAGAATATGAAACTTCAAATGAACTATAGTAGTACAACTTCAATTCTGAATGATGATCAAATTGACTATGGAGATGTCTCGAGTTATGATCACAACATTACTCAATGGGCCACTCATATATCTGAGCAGGTTGTGCAAATAATTGGTCTCGTGTTTTGTTTTAGGTCTTTGTCCCTTAGCAAAGGTAGATTCCTCTAATGTAAGGAGACCCATAAGGGGGCTAACTTTTCTTTTTTTTTTTTTTGGTCTTGGATCCTCCATTTCACTGGAGTCGAGTTATTGTTAGCCCAATAAGAAGTAGAACTCTCCCATCACAGATTTTCTCCATTCACAAGACTCGAAGCCGAGACCATGCTTAAGGGGAACAAGTGTCAAATCATTTGAACCATCTTGTGTTAGTATAGGGGGCTAACTTATGAGGACTAGTGAGCTTTGATTTACTTTTTTGACAATTATATTGGCCTTTTGTGACATATTGAATGGACCCTTTGCGAATCAAATAAAATCCAATTAATACTACCTAATCTATGTTATGATTATAATGGCCAAGTCAATTTCAAGCCTAGATTAGGTTAAGTATGTGTTGTGAACTATATTTTATGTTCTCTTTTGAGTGACGACTTTAATATCACTATAAATTTATCTATTTTTTTTATAATTTTTTCTCCTTTTTTTTCAATTTTTAACTAAACTTACCTTGCAATTTTTTTTTGGTGGATGTCAATTAGTTCAACTGACTAAAATTATGTAAATTATTACTAGAAATTTGAGTTGGAATTCTCCCTATATCAATCTTTACACCCCATTCATACTAAAATATTTACAGCAGTAAATCTTTTTTTGGGGGGGGGGGGGAGTAATATAGTGTAGTTAGGCTAATTAATTCAGTTAATTAACCCCTCCCAATAGGATTAGGGCCCTTTAAACACCATCATTACCAAAAACTTCCTGTCTTAATAAAGGTATTATGGATTGTCTTACAAATGTTAAGCTGTCTGCCCACTTTCTTTTTGCTAATCACTGTCCTGCCCTGTACTTAATCCCAAATTTTAAATTAGGTGATATTTAAATTTATGTGGGCCATCCAACTTTATATATATATATATATATATAATAATATATATATAACTTTTTTTTATGATAGTTTCTAATGGCTGCATCCTTTATTTGCCCTTTTGGCTTTAAATTATGATTTAAAGATTAAAAACACGTTTTCACAAATCTAAAGGCCATTTCTAGGACAAAAAAGTTATGAAACAAATATTCTAGACACCATTTAAGTGGTTTATTGGTGGAACAACTATTTGATGTTAAAAGTAAAGAGATGAATTAAAGCATCGGTTGCTTTTTACTTTTCAATGAAAATATAAAAAATAGATAACCAGTGAGGTATTTCGCTTTAATCTACTATAATATGAGACAAAAAGGAAACCTAAAATCATCTTTTCTGCTGCAAAGAAAGTAAAATAGAAAATGAATATTTTCAAAATGCATTCTTCAAAATTCATAACTAAAAAATAGCAACATTGATTAGGGTTAACGTTTGACAAAATTATATATCTAAGTCTTACATCTTTACCGATCAAATTAGTTGACCAACACCCCCCCCCCAAAAAAAAGTATTGTTCACCAATGGTGCGCAATACATATGATGATTACATAAATGGAGAAGTTGATACTTGTAAAACTAATATAGTGAAAATTAGAAGATGTCACGTAACGTACTGACTATTTTCAGAAATGCATCACTTTTTTCTAGTGAAAAGCATAGTAGCTTATGAAAATGGAGAAGAAAATTTCACATTTCAAATCTAAAATTAGCAAAATTTTGAACCATGCAGCAAATAAAGTTATGTCCATTTGCATAGAATTGATCATGTTCTTATACATAGTGCTCAGTTGACTTGCTTTTTTTGGGGGGGGGGGGGGGGGCTTGGTTGCTTAGTGGGTTATGCATTTCATCATAACTCCCCTTTATGGAAGCTCTTATTTCTTCAGTGGGTGTGAAATGACAACATCATCATGCTATGTGTATTAAAATTGATCCGTAGCTAATTATCCAATCCTAACCTGAAAACTTAGAACTAGATTTGTCTCTCATTCACAATTTCAAATCCAAATCTATTTAATGTAAATTACTAGAAGGGTTCAAAGTTTGTAAATGTTTTGTTGATCAGTACAAATTTAAAGCGAACTTCAATCCTATCAAAACCGAAAATCATCAATAAAACCTAAAATCATCATTATGGCCAACTAATAAACAAAATGATTCTGATATCCAATCAATCAGTTCGAAAATTCTAACTGATCTGAAATTGATGGAACCCGAATAATCCATTTGTTAGGTCTGATTATCAGGCCATGACCATTTTGGTCAAATGTTGCATTCATCTTGCATCCAAGCAAGTATAAATTTGGACCTTCACCTATTGCGATCTCATAACAACCATAACTTATCCTTCAAACATACAACTTTTCATCAGCCAAATATGGCTCATCCCAACTTCACTCTACTGTTGTTCCTCCTGTCCCTTGTCGTCTCTTCATCCTCAGGCAAGCTGACACTGATCTTCAAATCATTCACCAATCCATTGCATTCTCCGATTTCGCTCAAGGGCAATGGCGAAAAAATAGAGGAGCAACTGCATTTCATCCATCAGGTAACTCAAAATGCACATATAGTTTTTCAGCTCTGTCTATATTTTATGTCTACAACAACAACTCCCAGACTCCCAGCATGGGTCCTGCTTTTGTAGGACTTGGGGAGATCCAGATGTAGGCAGTCTGACCCTTGCAAGCAGAGAGACCGGATTTTTTATATTTTTTGACTGCGGTTGCTAGTTTTGAGCCATTTATAATGTTTTCCCATGTTTTGTGGGCATTATGTTGTGTAGGATCGCGCGGCAACGAAACCAAGGAAACTGCTAGAAGAAGATATTGTGGGACTGGACTATGATTATGCAGGACCAAATCCTAAGCATGATCCTAGGAGAGGCAGAGGTGGTGGCAGAAGCCTTTGAAGGCTGACCGTTTTTTTGCCTCAAAAACCTTTTCTTAGGTATCTGTGTTTTTGTATCTTAAGAAGAAATGAAAACTAGCAAATTTTCTGTAGAATTCTGCATTCATATGATATATAGTGTGTTTCCCATGTGTATTGTAATCAGTATCATGCTGATGTCTGCTTGTACTGTCATAATTCAGGTTTACCATCTTTTTGTTTCAGAAGAATGCACTAATTACATAAGTTCTGTTTTCATCTTTCAAGTAAGTTCAGAAAACTAGAATGTAATTAACTAGAACGTGGACATTGACTGTGGTGCTCGTACTCCTCCTCTTTCGTGAACTTGGGTCAGGACACTGCAAATCGTCGTTTCTCTACTAAAACACTAACTTTCTGAGTGTCCAAATCCCATAATGGACACAGTTGGGAATTTCCTCAACGCAACATGGGCATGACTGAGTCGGAGAAACGGGCATCTACGCGACATTAGTGTGTCAACCGGACCTAAAGAAGTTTCTCATGTTGTGAAGCCTAATTTGGCCATTTACCCCTGTGTTTAATACACTTCGAGTTTGGGTCTCGCGTCTCTGAGCCTACTGATCAGTCGTTTTCGACATTGTCATATTTTCACCAAATAAGAACCATTATTTAACCGAATATTGCTCAAAATGTAACCTAAACCCAATGCTGAATGTCTTTGTGAGGTAAATATTAGGTTACAATGCCATTGCCAAAGACATTATGGCCATACCTTTGGGGGAATCTAGACGGGGAGTCTAGGGAGCATCCCAACTACTTTTAATGTTAAAAACACTGGTAAAATAACCCTCTTTATTCATATGTGGTGTTTCGTATGTAAAGATTCATAAATATGAATTGGTAAATGGACTAGAAATTTTATTTTTGATCTTGAAAATTCGTTTGTGATTCTCATGCTCTTCTCCGGTATAGGGAATTTGAAAAAGGAATAAATGGGAAATTTACATATCTATCCTTTATATAAATATATGACTTCATAATTTAATGTCAATTCCGTCTTTTTAACCTCATTTTGAGTCCTATGTCCTAATTACTACCGATCCTGCTGATAATAAATTTGTGGGAACATATTCCCCATCTCAAATATGTAGGTTATCATTTCCATTCTCATATACCAAACATGAAAATTTTTTCCACTCCCTATTCTTAATTCCGTCCATGTATTCTTGCATACGAAACCCCATGACCGTACCATCAAATAACGTTGCCTTCATAACCATGGTTTAAAAATGCAGTTTTGGTCGCAAGTTCAGTTTCGGTAATGTAACAGCAAAATCACTCTAGTACGTCAATCGCGTTTCACATTGCGGCATGAAAACGCGGTTCAATCAATTCCGAAACCTTTCCAATGTGGCCGTTTCACCGCGATTCGGCCACATTTTGAATCTATATTGATAACACCAAATAACGTACCTTTTTTTGGTTTGGGGGGGGGTCGTAGGATATCATCCGTCCTCGTTTACTAATACTACTTGGAGCATGCATCCATAAGCAATATGTGTATCCCTACCATGTGTGTTCATATTTTTTTAGTACTTTTCTTGTGGGGAGGGAGTTTCTCTTTTTCCTTTTTTTTAACAGAATAGGGGAACGATCAGCTGGGCCAAAAAGAACCGACATTTCTTCAGAGGAATTGCATATTTTTCACAACTTCATGAATTGGCATAAGATACAATCAATGAATGTGTTGGTTTGTGATCCCAATATGAGGTGCTAAGACCACCTACCTACTCTCACCGTCATAAACCTCAATTTCTGTAGACTAATTCAAGCACCACTCTCTCTCTCTCCTCTCTCTCCCCCAAGGCAAACAGCTCAGTCCACAATATTCAGATTGTAAAACATGCTGCTCTTCAATTGATTAGCTCCCATCCCCGTGGCCAGTGCCAGTGTAATCAAAATATACCAGACCAGACTGTATCGCCTTGTGCCGTCGATAGGGATGAATGGGACCCTTCTGAAAATGAAATCATCAAAAAGTAACATAGTAGTTGCGATTACAATTTATCATGGGTCAGACTATCCTGAACCCAACAAGAAAGGAAAAAAACAAATGGAAGACAAAAGACGGATCTAGGACCAGGGAAACCGTATATTACCTTCATATTTTTCAAAGAGGAAATAATATTTATCATCTCCAACTTATCGGACCCTTTGAATTCGAATTGCTTCGAGAATCGTTGAGGCTCTAATCAACAGAAAACATAAAATGGTGAGTCTGACACAGAAAACTCATATTTATCAGCTCATCATAGATGGAAAGAAGCAACGCAAGCTAACCAGTCGCTTAAACGATGTCCTTGTCTCGACTTTCCTTCCCTGCTCAAGATCTGATTTGGCATGATCCAATGCCTGGGAACGTGATAAATAAAGATAGAAAAACATGCTCACTGGAGAGAAGTAAACTTTAACCACATGGTGACTTCCTTAGGCCTTCGCTCCTAAGATGCAAATTAATTTTGAGAGCAACAACCAAGAAAACTATCAATTTAACGTTTATCATTAGGAGCCTTGCCTCCAATGGGGATAATTCATTGTTAATATAAGGGCCATTGTCAATCTAGCACCAAATCAACCTAGTTGAGTTGCTGAGGTTATCGCCTTACACCTTCATGACTAGGGTGCCCACTACCACCTAGCTAAAAGGCGGCAGTGGGTTGGTAGACCTAGGCCAGTATGTAGGCCTTGGCACCAGTAGGCTTGTTATCTCCTTTCGCCTGGGGCTCCAACCCCAGCGGCAGACAGATGGCAGCCTGGTGAGGCCCCACTGTTATGTCTATCAAAAGTTTTTAGAAAAAATGCTCACCCACTACTCAAAAGTACACACAGCGTCACCCAGAAAACCAGGATCTGAGAAAACATATTCCTCATGTCAGTTGATTTCAGTGTAACTTGTGAATCAAACAGCACTCTCCCAAGAATAAACATTGACGCATTTAAGTCAGGAGGCGCCAATGACTTGAAGTGCATAACTGATACTGACAGAACGAAATTGAAGAATGTAGCTTTCAACAGCTCCTGTCAGCTTAAGCTTATCATCCAAAAGCCTGAATCTCCAATTTGGAAAAATGGAATTGAAACTGGGATAATCAACTAAAGGTCTTGCAGACAGCATGATGTACATCATGTAAGAACTCAAACTAACATAGGCCATGAATAAGCCCCAAGAAATTCTCAAAACTGTTCAACATATTCCGAGCACCTTGTGGCCCGTTATGACCACAGAGGGTTCAGACTAATCAGATGACAAGTATTTGACTACTATCCTAAAAACCTTGGGATAGTTGGATTACTACCTTCATTCTGTGGACTTTCAGGGGCGAGGGAGGCATGGATCACTCTAACCTCAAAACTATTCGGAATATAACCAATGCCCTCAAAACATTGTGTGCAGCCTAATTATAGTTCCACGGCCAAAGTCTAACGACATTTTTTAGGTACAGTACAAAATACCAATTGCACAGACAGTTGCTTTCGTCATTTGGGTCCCAAGGGCCATAATCTTCACACCTCGAAGCTGAAGTGTTCTTGGCATATCCATGAGCACTTTATGAGCCTTCATGACTTTTGAAAATCATACTTAACCTTGTAAGTATGCATATAGTAGCCTTTATTGTTGTGTCCCAAAGGCCTAGACAATTCTAGTCCAAAATTGTATGAGAATTTTCTTTACATTATCATTGAAATGTCATATCCCCACCACCACCATCTAATAATTGTTTTGGCATCAGGCCAGACAACGTGGACAATAACCTTCATCAAGGGTTCATCAGACATGTATCATTTATAAATTTTTGAGTTATCATCCCCAAAATCCCTAAAACTATGATAAACAGCATTCAAGAGGCATGAGACGACTATACCCCAAAATACTGCCAGAGACATTTCTATGATGCTCCTGTACATTTGTAAGGCCAGAATGACCCCATGATCATTGACCATATGTTTTCCAAGTACCATCTTGCATAAATTGTGGACGTTCTTCAATTTTGGACTAGGGCTCGATATCACTATGCTCTTAGAACTGTGAGATACTCCCAAATACGCCCAAAAAAAAACTGACCCTATTTTGGATTTCAAAATGAAGGGAAAGGATCAATCGGCACAAAATTTGGGATTGTGATTTGCCACAACAATTGGGTAACTAAATAAAAGTTTTGCAGCAAAAGCTTGCAATATGCCTCACAACACCACACCCCCAAAAAGGAAAAAAAAAAAAAAATCTGCTAAACGATGCCAGACTCAAGATCAATCTAAAAATAAATTCATTAAAAAGGTAATTTACCTCATGAATTATATACACTATGCCTAGAATTTTCTTCCCCCCCCCCCCCAAATCTCCCACAACTAACCCCTCTGTCGTTCTTCATATTCCCAAGTAACCAAATTAAAAGCCCTCTCTTCACTTTTCTCTCTCACCCCCTCTTCCGTCCACCAAAATTAAAAGATGCGACATTCTCACCTCAATCCCAAAATTAAAACGTGAATCCCTGACCATTCCCCTTCATCTTTCTTCCATCTTTTCTCACAGCCCTTCCCCAAATTTTGCCTCCATTATTCCTGCATCTCCTTTCCCATCCTTTCATCTTTCTCAATGTCAAAAGTCAAGCTGACACAATTGGAAAAGTCGCTATAGAACTTGGCCCTGAAACCCACCATCCTAATATTACCCTTCAAAATCCATTGCAAAAATTGACCTTGTGCTTGGTCTGCGGCAGCACGGATCCATCCCCAAGTCTAGAATCTCATAAAAGCCTTTAATCTTCATTCATTAGATTGAAAATCCCAATGTTTCTCTCGCCAATTTGTAAGTCGTGCCAATTTAGGCAATCTGGAACACGAACCTAACATTTGAATCACTAACAAACTGCAATGTGGACTTATTTATGTAACAATTTCATAACCCCATCACAGAAAAATGAAAAGGTTCTAACATATACCAAACTACCGCGTTTTTTGGGTGCTACATGCTAGAACATGTTGATGGACCATCACGACCACAAAATCCTACCATGATAACTTTTCAGTTTTCAGACATCATCCTAGAACTCCGAAATTATGGAATCGTTATTGATAGGAAACAGAATCTTGAATTGCTAAAAGAGTTAGCCCTCAGAGTCTGAAATTATCTCTGCACTTCTCAGGGGGATTTCTCAAGTCCCCATTGTCACCATCTGAATGCTGAAAAATTCTCTTGGCACTCAAAGAAAAGGATATAGTCTTTATCTAGCATTTGTCTTAACTCAGAACTACTAGACCCAGAAAACAATCCCAGATGATGATTAGCATAGGTATAGCCTGTAAGCATTCTAAGGGCCCACTACCATTAGAGTCGTCATACAACATCGATTCTGGTTTGGGATCACAAGTCATAGTATCAGACAACTAACTATATGCTAGCAATCAACAGAACACATTACCACATGAAAAAGAAATGTCCAGAGTGAGCTGAAGAATACCTCGATCAGAGATTCTACCCGGCGTCTCATTCGAGTATGCATAAACCCTTCGGAGCACTGGGGAAATATATGACCAAATTTCAAGTAAGACACATCTCAAACAACTGTAGCACAAATCTTCTGGCAAAAAGTAAGTATATTCCTTGCTCATTCATCAAGCAAGAGAGAAGGACTTTTGCGACAAGCAAACCCACATACTAACACATCAAGATGATGAATGTTTTAAATGTGAACAAATCTGCATGTTAATAACTTCTATGTAATTCTTAATTGCCCGTCAAAAAGCAAATAATTATGTCCAGTCAAGAAATTATTATTCAATCATGAAAATCCATGGTTGCAATTTGCAATGCTTGAACATGATCAATTTACTTAGTAATATGCATGTAATTTATTGATTATATAACATGGTCTGACTTCACTGGAGCATTTCGAAGTAAGTCATGTAATGGGCAATCTCAAGTTGTCAGAGTGAAGAAAATACGGGCAACGGATGATATTTCTCAATTCATCGACCTTACAGACAGTTGATTCACTCATGCCGATAGAGCCTCTTTCTTCTTGGGAACCAAGGTTTCTAACATGTTCCTGTGGAAACAGCCTCTCTGCTATTATGAGGTGAGGTCGAAGGCGACCCCCTCCCCCCCGTGCGCACTGCATAGGTGGATTTCAGTGTTGGCATTGGAAAGATATCGCTCAATGAGAAGCCGCAAAATATGTATGAGTTCACACACAGGACATTACTAGGTTGTTTCAAACTTATCTTCTTGTTAAGTAGAACCGACAGTAACCATCATTTGTAGGGATTTTTCTGCCAAAAAAATGTTTTTCTTTTATTCCCAGGTTACAACTAAAACTTTCTGAGTTTTCCAATATCATGACAAATTTACCTTCGTTAACAAATACTCAATTACAATGTGGTTCACAAACTTTCATCAAGTAAATTATGTTTTCAATCAATTTATGACAGTTTTATAATGATGTTCTAACTTATGAAAGACCAATATATGTTTATAATTTTCGACCCCTATATGACCAACAGTAGCTCGAATCTGATAACAGACGCAGAAAGACCCAAAAAAAAAAAAAAAATCATTAAGTGAAGTTTCAATCCTTTGCGCTGTTTTTTTCCCCCCCAGTTCTTCCATCTCACATTCCTTTCTTTTGAATTTGTTCTCAGAATAAGTGAGTAGAGGAGACGAAATTTTGCAATAGAAAATGGAAAAGCCCTCTGAGTGATGAAAATAGGAATTGGAGTGACATTGAGAAATTGGAAAAGGTTGTCTCCGTGTGACCAAAAGGTCACGGGTTCGAACCTTGGAATCAGCCACTAACAAAGTCAGGTTAGGCTGCCTACAATTCACCCCTTAGGGTGGGGCCCTTCCCCGGACCCTGCGTGAACGTGGGATGCTTGTGCACCGGGCTGCCCCTTTTTTTTTAATGTGTGGCGTGGGGGGGGGTGTTGCTGTGAAATAACCCTAATTTCTGGTACCAGGAAAACATGATACGTAACCCACATCTTAGAGACAATATTTTACATGCACAAAATCACATCACAAGACACAAAGCACATGAAGCATAGAGCAAGTGCCAACTAGTGTATTAACAACATAAAATGGATTTGAAAAGCATCACCTTGACATGGTAGTTAACATATGCGTGAAACGTTGACAAATTCCAAACAGTTCTGTCCAGTTTCTTGCCATCAACATGGCGTGGATAGATGACTGAACCAAAGAAGAAATTATTGTAAGGGAACACCAGAAGGAAGATAATTAAGTATCAGTGCAAAAAGTGGAGCAAATATGTATGCAGCAACTGGACATCACCGAAGGAGACAAAGCCTGCATTTGCTGATAATGCTTCTTCAGGGACTCCCTGTAGTTCTTGAGGCGGTGAAGGAGACCATTGACAAAGAGGAGCATTACTAAGTGCAGCACTACGTCTGGCTTCCAAAAATTCCTAAGACAAAATGAAACAATAAAGGACCCCAAAAAGAAAAATTAAAAAATATCATTCATAGTCACTTGAAGCACGAGGGATATATTTCAAAAGAGCAAGAACGACATCTCCAATATCCAATACTCAGTAGACAAAGGCAACTTGACTAAACCAAACATCAGCACGGGGAATTCTCGATGATATCAACCACAAGCATTTGCACTACACGGAAAGCGTAAGGTGTACCTGCAGAAAGGAGGTTGCAAGAACTGTATCTGTTGAGTCCTTGAATCTCATAGGATATATTACTGTCACCTTATCTGGCTGCCACAGCAAAACATCTTAATTAAGTTGCATCCAACAAACGCATAAATAAATTTAATGTGGTTAAATCCAGAGAATTTGTTACGTGAATGCATATAAATGTTTTGATTCTTAATAATCTCGGAGAAATTTCACTAGCTAGCCTAAAAAAGAAGCAAAACTAAAAGTACTTAAAAGTGAGGTTGGAAATGAGGTGACCGAACCCAAGCTCAGTAGGCTAGATTCAGCTCAGCCTTGGGCTTGCCAAGCCTCTCTTCTGAAATTTGCAGCTTTACACCTTTTATCATAACAATGAATACTTAATCTTCATTATAAAGTTTATAATCCAAGACTATTATTTTACTTAAAAAATTCAATACTTAGCATCAAACACTATCTAGACCTTGCAGACCATGAAATTAAATATATTACCATTACATAATTATATTCCATATATGAGCCAGTTCAAAAGCAAACTCAAGCATTTCTGAGCCGAACTTTTCAAGTTGGCACTGAGTTAGCTCATGAGCCCTCGGCCCCTCACAAACCGTTTTGCTCAAATTCCATCCCTAGCTTCACAAGCACAAGGAAAAAAACAATCGAAAACAGACTTGCAAACTTTCACAAAAGAACAAGAGCTCAAACCTGGGGAAGAAGAAAAAATGACTCATCTGGGCGATGAACTAGGGCAACTACTCGATCCATATCAGGAGCAACAGACCTCGAAGCAAGGTGCTTGAGAACAATTCTTAATGGTGCACCCAACACGACCTCCCTCACTGATGCAATCTTCGCCAAAAAAGCCTGCTTAGCTTCTGTGAAAGCATAACATGGTCAAAAGAATGCCAACAAGAAGGGTAGGAAGAAAAGATAGATAAGAGGGGAGACAAGTATAGTTTCACAAAGATATCAAGGTTCGTGATTGACTACTAAGCTTAGGGAAGTTGACACAAAAAACATGTTGGCCAATTATTCAGCTCCAAGCTGGTGTAGTGACCATATATTGACTCTTTTCTTTTTCCTTTTTTTTATAAGAACCATTGACAAATAATGTAACAAAAATGAGAAATCACCCTCACTAAATAAGTCAAGTAAGCACATACATCTGAACACCCCCCCCAAAAAACACCAAATTATTAAAAGATTAAAACATTCTACGAAGAGGATCCAAACTACCCCAATAGGCATGCCCAAATATACCCTGGGATAGGATGACAAATCCTAGTTGATATCTCATAACTCATATGAGATTTTCCTCCTCGCGGGGGGGGGGGGGGAATGGTGGGAAACATAAAAGATAGCTACAAATTTAGATCATAAGCTTCAACTAGTTGCAACAAGACCTTGATGACTATAGAAATGAAAACTCATCACACCTTCATTTGAAGGAAGCTTGTTGAAGTTCAACTTCAATGTGAGGTTATAACTATCCTTTGGAGGATCAAGAATTTGCACTATTGTTCCATATGTGGCTTTTATAGCTTCTATGGCTCCAACAGGCAGGCCTCCAACAAACATTGCTTCAGGAGGTGGTGTCGGTAACGATAATGACAGCAGCAGTATATGGGGGTTCTTCATAGAAACCTGTAAAACAATAGCAAGTCACAAAGCAGGCTCAAATTCCGCAATAAGGACTTCACTGAATAGGCAGGCAGTCAGTTAAGAACAGAGATTATAACAAACAAATACCTAGAGATTCGCTCATCATGATCTTATCTTTTAACATTAAATTAAACAAGATATAAAAGAAGTGCACCAGGACACAGAAATTACCTGGACATTAAATCTGACATCATTGAACTCAATCCACTGGCAGTCCAGCTCAACTCCCTTATCAAGACTATAAAGCACCAGAAAAGAAACATCAGCAAGTCACATAGAAGCTGCTATGGGTAAATAGAATTATTTGGACCATGGACCCATAAGGTTCAAATTACACAATCCAAAAGTCTCTCCCAAACCATCACAACAAGTTGGAGAGTTGAAAAGCCTCTCCCAAAACATAGAAAATTAATCACAATCACTGAACATGTCCCATGAATTGGTTGCCAGTTGCTAGACACGTGATAGAAAATCTACAAAGACAGACATTTGAACCCCATAACAGAGAGGGCTTCATCTGAGAATGTATGCGTCTGCACCAATAAGAGATTCAGTGATGGCAAAGCAAGCTACATACAAGACTCAGACTTTCAGTGATGAAAGGCACAAACAAGACCCAAACTTCACAAAAACGGTCATTACAGACAGTTCAGCATGAATCGAACAAAAAATCAACCACTGACAAAACATTCAGAAGTGGCAAATTCAATAGTCGCTTTAGGCAAGACGCATGTCATCATTGTAATCTGGGATAGGCTATTAGCAATCAAAAGATATGATTCCCAATTACAAACTCAAGCAGCAGAATGAATTCAACAACAAATGTGATAATCCAGTTAAAACTGGAATTGATGATGATTTCCACATAGAAGAACGTCAGAAATGAATGAAATTGCTGGAAACTTACTTTTGAAGGCGATTCGTAAGAACTTGCAGAAGATACTTGGACTGAGACTGCAAAAGTATCATTTGATTACAAAAACCACCACCAAAATCGAGGTGGTTGCGACGGTGGAGATTCCTATTGAGTTTTTACTACTACAAAATGTGCAACCAAACCCTAGCGCATCGAAAGCAAAGGAAAATTGGGAAATCGGGAAGATGAATCGAATTTCGCCAGCAGTATCGAGAAATTAGGGTTTGCTCGCCGTCGGCGTAACTGACGGCTCCGTCGGGAGTGAGTACGACTGACGGCGGTGATTATGGTGGCGGGGGAGATCACCGTCGGCGGTGATGGGGCTTTGCTCAGAATGGGCACTTTCCGATTTAGAGATTGACCGCTTCTACTTATGATGTTGTGGCCAAATGGAATGCTTTTGTTCTTTTCAGAAACTTTTCTGTCCTAATCGTCCTCATTTTGTTTTAAATTAGTTCCTTTATGGTGGAAATTTTGTTATGCTTGGCGCCTACGATAAAACGGTAGAACCGAGCTGGTTTGATGAGTTCTTGAAGTTAATTCAGTTTAAGTTAAGCTCAGTTCCGGTTTGACCAAAGTTCATGTTAGCTTGAATACTTATTGAGCCGGTTTGATTTAGCTCGTTTAGGTATTTTGGTTGGAAAATAGCTGATGTGTCATCGGTATACATAGATTTTGTATTACTTTGAATATTCAGGTGGATGTGTGGTTATACGATAATAGACAGAATTACGAATGAGGTTTTCAGAGATTTAGTTAAGGTGGCCCCCATCGAAGATAAGATGAGAGAATCAAGACTCCGATGGTTTAGTCATATGAAAAGAAGGAGCGTGGATGCTCCAATAAGGAGTTGTGAGAGTATTAACATCCCCAAAAGCAAAAGAGGGAGGGGTCGACCAAAGAAGAGTTTGGATGAGGTGATTGGAGATGACTTGAGAGTTGTAGGATTGTCGGAGGACGTGGGTCAGGATATGAGACGTTGGCGGGATAGGATTAGGATCTTAGATCGCAGAGAGGTGGCTTCGTAGTCGGTCTTTCAGCTGCAATAGGGTAGCTTTGGCAGTGGTGTCGTGTTTGTCCGCAGGAAGTTCTTTCATCTGGAAGAGACAGCGTTTACTTACCTTTGGTTATTAAGGTATATTTCCCTCCTGTGCTTTATTGTTCTTTCGTTCCTTAGCTACGACTTCTTGCTTTGCTTATGTATCTTACTCATTTTTGGCTGTTGTGTTCTCCATTTGCCCATTAAATGTTTTTCCAAAATCCTTCTTCCATAAATTGTTTTCTTAAAAACGTGTTTTTGTCGGTCTCTTGGAATCAGCCTCCTTATGGGTAGGGATACCGGTAGGGGTAAGGTTGCCTACATCTGGATCTCCCCAGACCCTCCGAAAGCGAGGCCCACACTGGGAGTTGTTGTTGTTGTTATTTTGAATGTTCAAAGTTAAATATTAAAGCCTGTGTTTGATATTTAGTCTTTGAGTAGACGTTACAACATTTTAAAGTAAAGAAATTTTCAATTATTTTCAAATTAAGTTGCATAAAAATTGGAATTATAAAAATAAAAAATTCACTATGAATGCTCGGGCTCACGTCGGTGAAGCTTGGCTCAGACTTGGTTTGACCATGCTCGGCTTGGACTCAGGTTCGACTTGATTACACCCCTAGTTGTAAGAACTGTTTGCACCGTTATATTTTTTAATTATTGAAATATTTAGAAGAGGTAGTATTTTTCTTATGATGGGTGGATTGTTGTATTCTGTTGTGGTGTAGGCAGCTTTAGATCATCTATAAGTTTTGTTTCCTTTTATTACATAGAATGTAGCATTTAGCTTTTTTGTCAGTTTGAAATAGGCTAGTTAGTGTATCTTTTTTTTCTCTACTTTTTCAAAGCATATTAGTGGTAAAACAATTATTGAAATTTTCAATTCAAAAACTTGTATACCAAATAAAAGTATTTGTGTAAATTTAAAATCAATGTGTTAAGTGTTAACCCATCCCTAAACACATTCAATGTGTTAATTCTAGTTTGCATAGTTGAATTTGTACATGAATGTGTGCTCTACTTTACAAAACTTCACTAAGACCTGTTCGGCAAAATTAGCGGTTCAAGTAGCGGATAGCGGTTCAGGTAGCGGATAGTTGTTTAGGCACCTGATAGCATTTCTAATTTAACTATTAGCGGATACCTGTTTAGATAAGTAGTTGAAATAAATGTGTTCGGTAAATTTTACTGTTGGATTAACTGATTAATGTAAATTGACATAAAAGGATCCAAATATAAATTTCGTAAGGATATTTTTTGGTAAAAAAATATGAAACGCTACTTTTAAATGCCAAACGTTAATAATATTAGTTTTTGGGAAACGCTGCTTAAAACGCTAAACGCTACTCGAAATGCTAGTCAAAACACCATGTTACCGAACACTAAAAATTACTTGATGAGTGTATTGACTCACTTAAAACGCTAAATGCTACTCAAAACGCTGTTGCCGAACACGCCCTAAGTAGTTGTGGAATGATGTATGTGTCGTTAGTGTGAAGAGTCTGCCCTTTTTGTTTATAGTCTTCAAATAAACACATTTTATTCATCATTGCAATTACAGTCACACAACGACATACACGATGTCGTTATGCCAGAAAATCTTACCATTTTGATGCGAAGGGAGATAGAAAGATAATGCAGGTTGGTCCGAACCCAAGTTTATAGTGATAGCTCTCAAAGAGTTTATCAATTGATTTAATCGACATGCATTATTAAATGACTCTACTTTATTAATTATAACATGAATGCGCAACACTCTGTATTAATAACTTAAAAAAATGACTCACTATTTATACTGTATATTTAAGAAATCCGCTTGGCTTAGTTCCATTAACTTCATGAATCTACTGTCTGATAAAATTTCTACAGATTTATTCGGTACTTAGTAATGCTTTTATTAGTGTAATTTGGATATTACAGGCTCTCGTTGTTCCTTATTAGTGCCTCCTAAAAGCATTTCAACTCACAAATGCAAATGTATAGATTTCTAACTCAAAGAGAAGGGAAGAGCAATAGAAGAAGAATTCATTAATGTGTTGAAAACAATCAAGAATAGTTCAGCTCTTCTTGTACAAATTTCAAAGATTATGCTCAAATATAATCATGGCCACCAACATTTATTTATTTTTCTAAATTACTGTGTGAAAAATTTCAATTTCTTTGGCTTTGCTCAACAAGTAGCCTCAACAGCAAGTTCTAGGGTTCCTTTGCAAGATGTTGGTCCAAACTGAGGCTTTGTAGCACTAATTGTGCAGCTTTCCTTGCCTATACATGCCTGCCATTTTTAAAAGATGACTTATCAATAAGTTACAGTGTAATAGTAATAACTAATAAAAGTAACAAAATCTAGTGTATAGAAATTATTTCTTCAGATTTTCCTTTTTTTATTTGAATATAAAGATGCAAAAAGGTCAATGTAGGCTGAATTTGGGCACATTAGAGCATATGCAATAGCGATTCATAATTTTGAATCACAAGTTGGGGCCCACACCCTCTACTTCATCTTACAAGCTAACTTTTTCTCTCTTCTCTGCATCCTATGGATCACCGAATAAAATAATATCTTATAGACCCCACTACTACCGTATTATTGGATTTTAGACTTTTAAAGGCTTACTTGGCAAAGAAAAAAGAGAGAGAGAGAGAGAGAGAGAGAGAAAATGTGTGGGGGGCGGATCACGACTGTGAGTTGGACCATGGGGTGAGCGAAGCGGATCACTGATGCATGATATTGTTGGACTGTAAGCCAAATTTTTGGCTCGCGAGCCTTGTATTGTAGGTGCTCTTAACAACACTTAAAGACTTTTTCAAATGGTCAATGAGGTTTAGCCTAGTGGTTAATACTGATGCTTGGATATCTAAGGTTTCAGGTTCAATTCCCCGTCTTTATTGCACTGTAATTGTATTTACCTTTATGGTTCATCTAGACGGGAAGACTTTATCAAATGTACTATTTGGTACCAAATAGATTATTTCTACTTTAAATAGTCTAGTAAATTTCACAATTTACAATTATGCTAACTGGAGTCCACATAAATCACTTCTTAAATATTTTGAATATAGATCATTAGGACTCGATCGTGAATTAAATTATATCCTTGGCAAGCATCCACATATGAGGGAACTGAGAAGGATATATAATTGGGATTTCATTATAATCATATCAGAAAACCCTCGAGACTCAATGACATGATTCATGGTGGATGAGTTATTCTAAAAAACTCATTGTCAAATTGCCATCCCATTAATCTGTGTCCTGTTAAGCCCGTTTATAATACGTGTTGCGCAAACTATCTCACAATTACTTATTATGAAACATTCACCGCTTCTAACCCAAAGATTTTAATAAAAAATATCCTTAAAAGAAAACTCATATGCTTGTGTATGTGTGAAACATGATCATAACAATAATAAAATCTTCACTCATCACATTAGATTGGAAATCAAATCCAAGCAAAATGAAATTACCTTCTGAACAACTGATAAAGTGTTAGGAGCATCACAGCTGCCTTTGGAGAAAGAGCCACAGGAACCTTGAGGATTACCAAAGCTAGCAAATGTAATCTTGGATATTTTGGCCCCAATGCATGATAATTGCACTGTTCCTCCTTCTGTAGTACTCCCACAAACTACTGATCCTCCATTTGCAATTGCATTAGGGTTCACTTCACCTTCTTTCTGCATCCAAAAAGATTATATAAGTGTGACATTCAAATAAAATTATCAATGCTAAATCAAAAAGTCTAGACCTAACAAATGGGTCATTTGGGTCGGGTAAAGTTTGGATCGGATCATATTTCGGATTAAGTGATATTTTGGGTTGGGTCAAGTCGGGTGAATTTCAGTTCGGACCGACTTTGGGTCAATCGATTTCTGATCCAATATGTTTGTCATGTCAAAATAAGCAACTTTGTAGAAAATTTCGGGTCAGGTATGGTTCGATTAAGGTCAATTCGGATTTCGGGTGAACCTATTTCAGATGTCTGATCGAGTATGTATCCGGATCGTTCGGTTCGGATTTCAGGTCTCGGGTCAGTTTTGCCAGGTTTGAAAAAGTTAACTAAAAATTAAAACTCTCTTTTGGGAAGATTAAAGTATGCTTTCCACTTACACATGTCATTTTGGGTAGTCAATGAAGGCTTATCATGTATAAACAATAATTTACACTAAAATCCTAAAAGTTTCAGTCGTATGTTCAATGTTCTTTTTTTTTAAAAATTGTGATATACTGACGTTATTATCTCAAATGAATAACATAACATACATGTAAACATAACATTTTTTCTAGGGATCCAATCACGATAACAGATTTAGGGGGTCAACGCATTGTACGTACCTTAGCTATATCATACTCGTAGGAAGGTTGCCTCGTTGCAATAGTTGAGGAGGAAAGGTGTAAGAGAAAACAGACCAAAGTCACAAAGTAGAGCTTATAGAAGGCCATTGATGCACACTCTAATTAAACTTCACTAAATAACCAAAAACAAGAGCAAACCCACTTTGCTATACTTATAGGCGTATAGCCAATGATGTCACAAAAATTTATAGGGCTTGTAACGGTCCTGACTGGTAATGAACAATTATTAGCGTTAATTTAATTTGGATGATAATCACCTCCATATATTTCCAATTTATACTTTCCTAATATCTATGTTTGCATTTCTTACCAAAAAATAATTATCTGTTTGCATTTTTAGTATCTAATCACAATCGTCTACAATATATTTCTCATTATTTATATAATATATCGTCAGGCAAATCTTGATTTATAGAAAGGGAAGCTAAACTAGAGAAAACTTATTATGAAATAATAGTCTTATGCAAAATGATCTTATATATATATGTGTGTGTGTGTATTTCCATCGAGTTTATATTTAATTTTTCCCGGTTTCAAAAGCTACTTAACCCTTTCGGGAGTAATTTTCGTTGATTTACTTATTCAAGAAAAAGCAAAAACAAAAAATAGAAACCAACATTGTTCAATTATCAAGAGGTGTGATTGTTATAAGGGTAAATTGTCAAAAATGATATTCATATGGCATCAAACATAAAAACTGGCCTATAAACATAGCTTCAACTACGTCGTATTTGATGATAGTTTCAATTTCACTAGTGAATCTTTACCACATGAGAACATGAATCTTTATGATCAAATAATGAACCTTTTGTATGTATTTAATAAATCTTTAGTTATAAATGATAAATCTTTAAGCTTAATTGATGAAACCTTTGATATTTCAAATGATGAATCTTTTCCATTATACAATGTATCTTTTTTAGGGTGTGTACCTAGTACAGTACATAGGCGTGTACAATAGACTACTATTGATAGTTTCCTTATTAACAATAAGACATGAGTCCTCCTCAAAGCCGCATATCGGGCCCGTTTAATGATCTTTCTTAGATGAACCATCCTTGAGAGTTGGTTGTCAAAACTGATCTTGTTCCTCTTCCTTTTTCTCTTCTCTCATTTTGCTGGAACCAAAATCATAAATCAAAAAACGTAAAAAACGTACATTTAAAAATTTTCAAACGTACATTTAAAAATTTTCAACAACATTTTCACGCCCCCCAAAAAAAATCAATAAGACTAATGCCCTGTTCTTTTCTTTGGTAAATCTCAATTTACCTACTTTAACCAACTTCAATCAACTTTACGAACTTTAATAAAAAAAAAATCAATTTCAACGCACTTTAATCAATTTCAACCCACTATTTTAACCAACTTCTATCTATCATGCAAAAAATATACCAACTTTAACCCACTTCAATAAAAAAATACCCAGTTCACGCAGTTCAATCCAATTCAATCAACTTTACCCATTTTCTAACTCCTACTTCCTAACGGGAAAAAAAAAAAAAAAAAAAAACACACAGGTTCTAAATGAGCAAGATTAGTAGATCACTATGTATCCATGGAAAAACATAGTGATCAAATGAAGAAATAAAGAAATATAGTAGCAAAACTTTGTAGGAACCCATAAGAATTCCACATGGCTCGATTAAAAACAACAGCTGGGTGTTTCCAATCGTGAAAACCCATAATCATTCCCCAACTTTTTTGCAATTTTTTTAAGGGTGGATACAAAGTGCAGATCCCTACATTGTAAGCCCACCAATCAATTCAATTCGAATCCACAAACTACGAGCTTTGCTGAGATTTTCACGCCCAAAAACAGAGGAATGAGCAAGAAAAGATAACTGGTTGGTAATTGATCATTGATATCCCACAATTTTCGGCACTTTCTAGGGGGGGATCTTGATTTGAATTTGAAACTGTAAAAGTTTATTTGGGCTTGAGGGTGTTTGATTTGGCATCAAACTACTGAGATTGAATGAGAATGATTAGGGTTTGTATTGCTTTTGCCCAACAATTTCCTGCTTTACAGGTCTCAACTCCAAAGTTGAAGCCATTGCCCACCATTTCAGTGGGACCATGAAGCCTTGGTTTCTTAGGTGGATTTATGATGATGGTGATAATAGTAACATGAGAGTTATGGGTTTGATGAATCTGCTCATTTCACTCATAGTATGCTCAGAGCTTGGTAACAAGCCGGTTCCAGTCTACCATTTAATAAACGGGTAATTTTATGTTAGCCTTGAAAATAATGTAGTTTTACTCAAAATTGCAAAATAAGCTGTTTTTAAGCTAAATGGTCAAATCATGTCGACTTCGTGTTGAAATTAGTTGGGTTCGTATTGGGTTCGTGTTTCTCTAAGTAACTTCAAGTTGGGTTTGGGTCATGTTATCATGTCGGGTTAGGCTTTTCCATCTCTTTGTATGCTCCTCATCCAGTGTTGTGGCTTTCTTTTTCTTGGACAATTTACAGAGGTATTCACAGATCAATTTTAAGCAATGCCCATTTCCTAATTCTTGCTGTAATTACCTTTACTTCTCTGCCTAATGTGCTCTCTTTATTGAGACTCAGATGTTACATTGCAAAACATTGAGAAATTTATGTAGCTAGGGTGTCATTCATGAAACCTGATTGGTTCCCATCTGCATATGAATGCAATTATGGATTTGTATGGATTTTAGTGAAGTTGCACCCCCACCTTTGGTGGTCCATGTTTTTGACTAGTTTTATGCACATTTGTGTGGCTTAAATTGGATCTCAGACATCACAGTTGATTAGGATGTTGGTGTTTAGAAGAGTTGGGTAAGTGTAATATTCCTCTTTTTTTCTAGAATAGATACAGAAATTGAAACTTCTCACATGGGCTTGTTCCTATGAGAAATAGAATTCTTTGTGTATCCCAAAATTTCCCCCTTTAATTAGAGCTGCAAAGTCCTATGCTTTGTGCCTCTACATATTCGATCTTAAGCTTTCTACAATCTTCACCAAAGGATCCATATTGAATGTTGTTGTTATTCTATTGTTTGTGTCTCGATGTGTTAGTGTTAGGTAGTTCATGGTTAGCATAAATGGATAGAGGAGAATATGTATCCGCGCATATGAGTCAAGCCTCGATCCTCAGTTTGTTGTTTTTGCCTTGAGAACAACCTGATAAAAGAGAAGATATAAAGCAGCTGAAAAGTCCCTTTTAATTATGTGGGTTTTTATTATCTTATTATTAGGGTAAGCCACCCTGGAAATATGCAATTTGCTTTGAAGTGTTTGACAGAGATGTACCCCCTATTGCTTTCCTTCTAATTTTGCCCCTTTTATTGACCCCTCTTGTTGATAATGCTGACAAATACCCTGGAATCTGGAGCTTTTTGGTATTTAACAACTAGGATTAGAGCTGGAGAAGAATAAAGGAGGTGTGAAAAGGTGTGGGCTTAAGCCATAAAGTATCATTCACTGAAATTCCAGGGGAAACTTGCATGTCCTTTTCCACTCATTCATTTCTGTTACATTGCTCACTTTGTAAGTTGTAACTGATTTTGCAGACTTACACCTCAAAAGCTCATGTTTTTGCCATTCTGCATTGTGTCTATCATCATATGATCTCTTACCATCCTCGTGAAACTAGTCCTCCAGTGTTGCTTCTCCAGACACACAATATGGAAAGTCGCTCCATAGTTCAGGTGTAAGGCTGCATATATTGATTGGTTTCTAGTTGAGTAGCCATTGTCCCTTCACTTATTTTGTATTATCGAAGGTGAGGAACCAAGTTCTTCGCAATGGAAGGTAAAGGTGTTGCAAGCTTGGATCTTGTCGTGTCTAAGGTGAACGATGATGGCTTGTGTGCAATGTACCTCGGTATTGCCTGTGCATTCTTTGCCCTCAAGTCCTTGGCAGAGCGAGAATCTGCCAACCAGAAATGTGCAAAGACAAGGGATACAAGGCTTGTAGGGAGTGCCCACCTCTTGGGACTGATAGGGTGGAGGTTGCATAAAGAACGAGCGAAAGGTCTCGAGAAATTGGACCTTCTTTGTAAGCTTCAAGCTGCTGAGAGGGAAATCAATGAGTTAAAGAGAAGAAGAAGCGAAGATGCGAAAGCTAATGAGAAAGTTGTGAGCATCTATGCAGTGCAACAGCAGAACTGGTTCACAGAAAGGAGGAAGCTTCAACAGCAAATTGGAGGCCTCTTAAACGACTTGAGGATTCTCAACAAGCGAAAGAGTGAAACCATTTCGGACTTGAATGGAGAACTTAAGGATATGGAGATTTTGTTGAAATCTAAAGATAAGATGTTGGAGGATGAAGACAAGAAGAGGAAGGAGTTGGAAGAGAAAGTGAAGTCTATGGAAGTCATTTTGGAGGAGTTGAGAGAGGCCACCAAGCGTGAAGCTCAAGATCATTCATCTGAGCTGTTGAAGCACAAGACTGCTCTCATTGAGCTTGTGTCCAACCAAAGGCAGCTCGAAGCTGAGTTGGGTAGGGCGCTAAGGCAAGTGGAAGCTACAAGACAACAATTTGATTTTGTCTTCAAGGAGAAAGAGGAGGCTGGGCTGATGGTACAGGAGCTGTATATGGAGCTTGAGAAAATGCATAGAGATTCAGAGCAGAAGGATAAGATTTTGTCTGCAATGGCAAGGAAATCAAAGTTGGAGTTGGCCCAGAAACAAATGCTTTTGAAGGAGGTTAAGTTAAACAAACCCAAAAGGAAGAAGGCTGGAATAGAGATCCAGAGATGGTGGACAATTTCTGGCTCAAGAAATGCAAGGTTCACATTGAGACATTTGCTCTCCAGACAAGTTAGCTCTAGGTTAGAAGTGGATAAAGGGCGATCAGATCAGAATGAGAAGGTCGATGTTGATTTAGATGCTGAAGTTCGCGTTCAACATGAAGATTATTCTCTACATTTGGAGCAAAGTTTTCCCCCAAAAAACACAGAATTTGGTAATTTCTTATCCTCTCCTTGTCATGTCATACATTTCCCTTCTCCTTGGAAAAGCACTTGGCATCTAGAGACAGCTCTAATAATGAAGATAAGCAGTTCCTTCTTTCTTTCAATCATCTTGTCTCTTTGTTGCGTTGTTCCATCAGATCAAGATGAGTGGGTTCATTTGGAGGCAGAAAAGTACAGGACTGCTGTCAAGCAACATCAACTAGAATCAGATGCATTTGCACAGCAAAAGCAGCTAAAGGACGATAAACTAGAAGGCTACCGATGGCAGTTACTGAACACAGAATTAGAGTCAAAGAGGTTGAAGACCCAGATCGAAGGCTTTAACAAAGACATGTCCCAGCTCCGGCATGATAACTTGAAATTGGAATCCTTGCTGCTTGATCGAGAAGAAGAACTGAAAAGCTTGAAGGATCATATTGCATTGAAGTTGAACAATTTCGATGCTCAGAAGACAAAGGTACGCTTATTATCTGAACATAAAAAACCATCTGACGAACAACAGCAAACAAAGAAGGTTATGATAGGATCAGAAAGTGACAAAGAAGTACAAGGAGGAGGAGCTGAATTGGTAACTAAAGATGCTTCTTCAACTGTGCTTTCCTCCCTTGAAACGATTGAAGTGAAAGGGGCTTTAGTGAAAGATAATCTGGCTGATGCTTGCATATCAGTTTCCAGCCTAGACGATTGTGAAACAACCAGGAAAGAAGCAGCAACTAGGCTGTCCTTAAACAAGACAGATAAGCCTATGCGGAAAATGGATCTTCATGCATTAGGGGTGTCTTACAAGATCAAGCGACTAAATCAACAGCTTCTTATGCTCGAGAGACTAACTGGGAAGCAAGAAAGTGTTGAAGTCAAAGGAAGAGATGAACATGGGCGGGCAAGGATGAAGGGTTTTCTTCTCTTGCTGTCTTTGCTTGACAAACAAGTCAACAGGTATCAAGCCCTTCAAGAGAAGACCGATGACCTGAGCCAGCGGATGGTAAGCTCCCAATGTTTCTTGCTTAACTAACTTTTCCTTTTAGATAAATGAAATTTGCTTTGTTTAGTTAGTCATTTTTGCTGAACAATGTTAGTGTCATTTGCAGGGTGAGAAAGATTTACATGTAACACAGGTTGTGCCAAGCTCCATGAGAACAAAGGACGATACAAAAGCACTTGAGCACTTTCTGGAAGAGACATTCCAGCTGCAGAGGCTTATTGTTGCAACAGGGCAGAAACTGATGGAAATACAGACCAAAATTGATCCTGGTTTTGTTGGGATATCTGAGGAGCTTGATCTTTCGGCTAGTTTTGACACGAGGCGGTTTGCTGAAACTATACAAACTCTCTTTAAGGACGTTCAAAGGGGCCTTGAGGTCCGGATTGCTCGTATCATAGGAAATGTTGAGGGAACCCTGGCTTGTGATGGAATTCATTCTTGGAAGCGGTAGCATTATCAGATGAGAGTATTAATTTCATGGTAGAATTACAAGACTAGTTTCTATCAAATGATCCTTTTTTGCAGGTTTTGATAATTGGATTTGAATACTCAATGTTGTCCTGACAGTTAATTTCATAGAAAAATAGTGGCATTTGCATGTACATTCTGTCTTTTGCTCAATTGATACCAACAGAAAGTAGGTGATACTTCCCTTGTAAATAGACAACCATCAATAGTAATTCTAATTCATGTTGTCTAAATTGGCTCGATATATTTTTCCTTACTCCTTTTTCTATTTGTTTGGTGAGTACTTCTATTCAACATTTAGTTTTCATCCCGCATATTTCAACTTCTTTGGGGAAAATAACTGAATTGTGACGAAAAACGTAAATCCCTACGAAAACATTCAGATACATACATAAGCAGTTTTATTACGTAAGTGACGACGCCAATATTAGGTTCCACAAGATTGTTTTACTACTTGGTAAGATGAAATTTGACAGCAACCACAAGTTTAGAAGGAGATATTGCATGAATCATGAACATGACTTTAGTTTCTGGTCATTGAAAAAGACATCTTACCTAGAAAAGTGCATGAGGGGGCATTCTGTTACTCCTTGTCATGCAATGTCTGTTTTTAAGGGCCACTATGTGCTTTTCAGTTTCACTAATGCCAGAGAAAAAGTGCTAGCTGTTTTTGCTGTTTAAGGACAGGGTTTTGGGAAATAACAATTAAGCTGAGGACCCCCTACAATTTAGCAAGGTTGGTGTTGTTTTTACACGGAGATGTATAGGATTAGCATGATCCAACCTAATTTTTCTCACAAGAGAAGTGTATTATTTTAGATTCAAATATGAGATAATATAAGGGGTGTTTGGTAGTAACAGTTTTTGAGCAAAATCAACTCTTTAGGAGGATTTTATCTGTTTTGATCAAGTCAAACAGTCAAAAGGTGTTTGGTAAATAGTTTTTTGATTCCGAAAAGCTCTTTTGTAAAAGTCATTCTCATTAATCTTTTAGGAAGAGTTTTTTTTGTGGAAATGATATAATTGTCACAAGTTTGAAAAAATTACACCCTATGTCATCAAAAGGTAATTTGTAGACTATGGCATAAATGAAATGTTACCAACATATTTTTTAGAAACAACTAGTTTTATGAAACACTTTTTCTAAAAACTGCTAATTCAAACAACTAACAACTAGTAAAAACAACTAACAACTGTTTGCCAAACAAGGACATCCTCAAATATAGTTAAACTGATTACTGGATCTTTTCGCTACTATAGGAACTACTATATCTTCTCAATATTGTTGATTTTTTTTTTGTGGCATCACTAATGACAATTTTATATGAAAATATTTTTAATTTTCTTTTTTATATTAGACTATCTATATTTTATTAGTTTTCTTTTCGGCTGAAATCTAGGATGGCATCCGAACTGAAGCCTGTATCATGCTTTTGGGAATACATATTCTCAAAAGTCATTTCAGTAAGAATATATTCAAATAGTCTATATGATAAATACATATAGGTCAAAATATATAAGTGGCAAGTGAAAGCACATGCTATCAGGACTTAGGAGCATATGAGAATTGACCTATTCCAAACAATTATTTTTCCCCCTTTGATTAATGAGGTGCAAAGACACGTACAATACAACTAAAAATAAGGATAAACTCTACGACTTACTCAGCCGTATAGATGTAACTACTAGTCTAAGGCCTCATTATTTGACAACTCAAGTTAAGTATAATTAAACATCTGAAACATTCAACATGTTCAACACTTCTACCACATCACTCGACAATCTCTATTGATTATTAAAGATGGAAAATAATGTGAATGGCAAGGACTATATTGTTATAGACCAAAAGTTAAGATTTTGCTTAATTAAACGTAATTTGAGGAAGAAAGAAGGGAAAGAACTCATGCCAATGACCCATTTCACATTACATGTAGCCTCTACCAAGGGATAACTTCCCACCAAGGGGCAAGCAAAATGTGACCGTTGCTTTCAAATTCCAAAGTTTTTAACATACATGCCAAACATTTAATACCATATCATATGGAACGTTTAAGTCATTTGCTCATTTCATCACAACATAATATATGATCCTTCAAATACCCACAATTTCTTTCAACGTATCAAAGATGAAATTCTTCGTCTCCCTACTTTAATCTCTCTCTCTCTATATATATATATGACCAAAAAGCCTTCCAACTACCCTTCGAGTTCAGGTCTCTATTTTTCTCTCTAGACTAGATCGACCATGGGCCTCACATTATGGGATGAACTAACTGCGTCGACAGCACCGAGGCTCTCCCTCTCTTCGCTTCCGAGCCATAAGGAGGCACCAGGAGCCTTGACACCGCCGTTGCAGCCCAAGGTCTCGGTGCCATTCAAGTGGGAGGAGGTGCCAGGACGGCCTAGGCCCACCAATAGATTAAGCCCACCTAGGCCCAGCAGTGGTGGTGGGGGGTCCCTGGAGCTCCCTCCTAGTACGATAAAGATGACCAAAGTGCCCTCGTCGCCACCCATCATGCTAGATGGGCCTCGAGTGGGCCAGGCTCTCTCTGACCGGTTCTGGCTTGAGGGTCCAGGCCCAAAGAAGTTGTTGGGCTTAGTTGAGAGTGCAAGTAGGCATGGGCTGGATCAAGGCAAGAGTGAGAATGACTTCAGAGCCCCTGATGTCGTGTCTTGCAGGTGGCCCAATGAGGGGTTAGTCAGGTGGGATGGAGACCATTACAAGGGTAGTTTTGACTATTCACATTGTGATGGTGGAGTTGCAGATGTGAATATGACGGTGAAAATAAAAACATGTAAGAGATCAAATGGAAGACTCCACAGGTTATCATACAGAAGCTATTGCCTGATTGTAAGTCTTCAATTTATTATTTTTCCTTTTTTTCACCATATTTTTATTTTTTAAAAAAAAAGAAAAAAGATCATGACAAATTATGAGTTTAAATTTAAAATTTTTAACATCACCATTTTCTAAAATCTTTTTAATCAAATTAGTTGATATATACTATTAATTCTCTTGTAAATAATGCAAAGATTCCCCCCCCCATTTACTCTTCTTTTTTTTTTTTGTAGATTTGTAAATTTAATTTTAAGTGCTCCAATTTGGTTTATTTAATGATATTATAACAAGGTTTTTGTTTATTAGCAATAGTTTTTCTAACTCGATATTAAATAACAATTGTATTTCAGTGTAGAGAAACTATCTAATATTAGATATCTTCATGTGAAATACTAATATTGTTAGAAATTTAGCATTATTAAGAAAATTGTCATTATGAATATTTGGTAATTAATTGTTTCTTTTTTCTTTCTTTTTTTTTTGGGGCCATTTCTACGTAGGAAAGCATTTATAAGAGGATCAAGAGAATTGTGGTGCCGAAAAATAAAGAAAAAAAGCTAGAAAGAGGAGCATCATTATGAAAATACATCGATCAAACTCGTCGTATTTAGCATTGTCGTATTTCATATTGTAGTCCTAACAAATTTTATGAACTTATTATGGTTTGCTTCTTGGGTTTGTGTGTAAATATAAAATCATTCAAATTTATGAACAATACATGCTTTTATAACATTATTATATTAATTTATTCTCAAATCAGCGGAACTCGTCAAATGTTGGTAGTTAACATTATTCTGCTCCATTCCGTGGAGTATTAGATAATCTACGGTTTTTTAGTTTAAGGTCCATCGGACCCAATCTCCCTGTAATTTTGCAATTCAGGGATAAGATTGTTACATCAGACCCTCATACCCGCTTGGTAGTGGAATTTTTGGGATATCGGATTTAGATTCTTGGAAAAATATTATGTGGAAGAGAGCAATTAACACCTAAGTCAAGTGATTAATTAAGCTAATTAAAATGCTAAAATGAATGCCAAATTGTTGAGAAATAGAGCAAAGTAAAACCTGTAGTTTGATGGGCACAAATTCTAGACTAAACCTAACCTAGCTAGCTATCTGCCTCTCTAGTTAACTGGGGGACTATCATTAACTGAGGGCCTGAGCCACTAAAACTTAACCTAGCTAATTAGCTACGGCTACTCTGGCTTAATTGACACAGATTAAGTACAAACATGAGTAATTAACATAATGAAGATAAGAATAATCTAATTAATGGGTTAACTTAACAAGGCCAAAGCCCTTCTCTTCTTGTAATTAGCCTTGAAACAAGCCTGCCTTAGCTTCTTCGTCTCTGAAGATAACTCCATCTCCGGCAACACCTGCAGCTTCTTCCGGTGTTCCTCTAACACCTCCGCCATTTCTTCCATGCCCATATCCTGTATATATACATATCTACCCAAATTCAACAACAACACCTTCTAGTATAGGTCTCGCTTGTACGGGATATGAAGAAATCCAGATGTAAATGACGTTACAAAAATCAATTAATATTCACGTCCAAAAAGTTAATTACATGATTAAAGACAAAAAGAAATTGCTTAGGTTAATTAAATAGTGCAAAATAATTAGAACTTAATTGATTGAGAGATTTATATATCTACGATGCATGGATTGAATAATCAAAACAAATGACAATTAAAAGACTTCAAGACATAGAAAATTAATTAATTAATTACCTTAACATTGGATATTAGGGCCTTCAAGCTCTTAATCTTGCGATGAGGCCACCTCCTGATGTTCAACTCCCTACATCTCTTCTTCAACACTGTAAGTCCCACCTTCAACTCCTTGGCCGCCATCGAAATCGGCATGTCAAAGTACTTCCTTATCTCTTCATGCTTCAACATCTCCATTTTCGATACCTTTTGCTTATGAATATCATTAGTCTTAATTAACCCCTCTTTATTTTCACTAATCACACTCCCTTGATCTTGATCACTTGATCTCTTCTTAATAAGCCCTTCCTCGACGACTGCGTTGAGGGTTTGATCATTAAAGCTAAGGTGGTTGAGATTATTACTGTGATTAGGGCTAATGAAGAGTTGATAATCATCAAAGAATGGATTAGGGTTTGGGGGTATTTGAGAATTGATGATGGGCAATTTCCATGGGTCATCAGTACAAAGTGAAGGACATTCATTCCACAAATGAAAATCAGCTTCTAAGTTTTGATCTAAGAGTTGGGGAAAATTGGATGGATTGTTTTTAGGGTTTTGGAGGAACAAATTTGTGTTTAAATTGTTACAGTTGAAATCAATCTCTGGTGGGAGGGATGGTAGCATAGGAACTTCCAATGATCTGTCCAGAAACAAATTAAAAAAACATATGAGACTAAGCTAAGACAAATCAAAGCAATCTTCGGTCGATTAGACGAAAGAAACATATGTACTCAGTACCCTAACGTAGAAAAAGAATCAAATGTGTGAGCAATTAATCAGGTATACCTTAGTACGTACAAACTACTTGAAACAGTACCTTGAAAGAGATCGTGAGAACCACTCTACTGTTAGGTACATATGTCATAAGAAACCAAATGCTTCGAACCACAAAAGAGAAAGATGTGTACTTAGTATGTACGTATATATGACGACAAGAAGAAGATTCAAATGTCAGCAATTAATCTGACCTTAGTGCGTACAGACTATCCTAAAATGTCGCCCTACGAAAAAGATGATACAAAATTTTGAATTGTTTTGGAGAGTAAGAGAGAATTAAGCTAAGGAGTGCTATAATACTAGTTACTAATAGTGAATTAGTTGTAATAAAAGCTTAATTACCTTTGTAATTGCTCCTCAAAGATTAACCATTCAAGTTGGCACTGCTGTTTCTCCATGTTTGGAAAGTTAAATCCGCCATCAGCTTCCATGATGATTGGAGTTCACAGAGAGAGAGAGAGGGGGGGGGGGGGGGGGGGAGTGCAGATTTAACGTATAAATGAAAGAGAGAGGGAGGGGGGGATTATAAGATGATTAAATAGGGAGTTACAGAATTTAATTAATTAATTAATTAATTAATTACGATTATTTTCTTGAGTGAAGAAGGTCTCTAGTAAATTGGCTAAATTTATTGGGAGGGGGGAATTAACAATTTCCAAATCACCACGAGAAAAAAAATTAGGGGGACTGAATGAATTATGATGTTAATTAAATGATACCCTAATAATTAATGACATTCTAAGTAATTAGCTGTATTTTTTCAACTGTATTTTTCTTTTACTCATAATTTTGTGAAAATTATATGGATATATACATGCATGCATGTATTCATGCATGTTCTTAAAATTATTATTGCGTTCACATATATTACATCCATAATTAGCAAATGAATTTCCCACTAATTTCAGTAGTAAAGTTATGTAAGTACCATTTTTACCTAATTTTTTTCCAAATTTGTGTTCATACTAAATATACATGTAAATTAGACTAACTTGAAACTTTTACATTTCATTAATTAATTAATACACTAATCGCGTAATATTCACATCTTGTTAAGTTGCATATATACTTATATGCATGAACTTTGTCAAATAGAATTGGCCAAAGTTTAAGAACATCGTAAATCAAATATCGGAGTACTTTTTATTTAGATTGATTATATTGAATAATCAGCTATTAGTTCATCTAATTATTGTCGTTGAGATTAAGATATACCAAGAGAGTCATCAAATATATCATGTGTGAAAATGCAAAGAGGAAAATTCACATGCCAAAAAAGAAAAGAAAAATGTTACTTTGTATTTCTTATTTTTAAAAAATGGTAGTTAATTTGTACCAATGGTTTTTTATATATCAAAAAAAGAAATGAGATCAGAGAATTGATATATATACTTGCACAAGCTACATATCAATATTCACGAATGCTGATATTTCAAAACTATAAACATATTTTTTTAAAGTGGTACGAATTGTGTGCATGTTAGCATCAAAACATTCGCACCTTTGAAGTAAAACCAAAAATAAATATCCATATCTGTACAATTTTTACATCAAAACATAATTTTATTAGCTGTGTATTCCCATTTAGCTGTTGTTTTATATTTGTCTTCTATCATATTTTGAGTTTAACTCTATTAATAATCGTGAAAAAAGGTGAAATTTCTTATTTTTTTCGATTAATATCATTGGATGGTAGGAATAATATAATTAGTTTTTTTTCCCAAAACAAAAAGGGGAAGAAAAAGAGGATGATAAATGGTAATCATAAGAACAGGGGTCACTAAGCCGAGGTTATGGACAAGTAATTAGGTGCTTGCATACTGAGTAATTTTTATTTTTTTAAAAAAAGAAATAATGACTACAATTAAACAAATGGGAATCTCTGAGGGAAAACAAAAACACAAAAAAAAAGAAATCAACCAATGAGAAGCAAATGAAACGCACCTTTCGTTAATTCTAGGGTTATAGGATTATTAAGGGCTATAAACTAACTAATTAATTAATTAATTAATTAATGAGGGGGGCAGGGTAGTAATTTGGACACTGGATTTAACGCTCTTGTGATGATTATGAGTTTAAATTAGCATGAATGAGCCGCCGTTGCCAACTACCATCCGAGAGTTATCAAATTTATATTTTTATTTATTTTTCCTCTTTTTTTTAAAAAAAAAATGTTTGCCTGGGAAATCAGTGATCATTATTACAGTAGGATTATATATTTTTTGCTTGTTCACTGTAGATATTTTGGTGTGGTTATCAACGCTAATGTCGGCGGCTGAGATTAGCGGCCCCCTAATCATAATTATCATAATCCAGCCTTGAGATTCACTCGATCCCACCACCCCCGAGCTAACGTGTTATCGTCACTGCCACCACCTCCTCCTATTCATAGCTCCTAGCTCACCATGCCCTCCCCCTTTCTCTCTCCCCCATGCTTAAATTTAGACCAGATAAAACTGATCCGAAAATTCGAATAGAAGGAGCCGGATCTATTCCCAACCCGATGTTCAAAATAGGCTCACCTGAAAGTTGACCAATAACTTAGACCTAATAAAACTGATCCGGAATTCGAATCAAATTAGTCGGACCCATGCCCAACTCAACATTCAAAATAGGCCTACCTGAAGGTAGACCTAAAATCCGAATTGATTAGAATCGAACGATATCTGACCTAATATTTTTAATAAAGTTGCTTATTTTTGCATTACAAGCTTATTGGACCCAAAATCAATTAACCCGAAGTCGACCTGAAACGAATTTCACCCGACCCAAACCGAACTTATCCAAAATATCGCTTAGCCCGAAACATGACCAGATCCAAATTTAACCTGACCCACATTCGAACTGAAGAAGATTGAATATCGGACTTTTTAAAACATCTCATAAGAAGACGTAACCTCTTATGCATAATGATATCTATAAGTAAAATTACACTTCGTCGCTAAACAATACCCACAAGTTCATACCCAACAACACAAGGCTGAACAATGCCTAATCTAGACACTACTACTAAAATATGTACTCTAATAACAATTGAGGAACAAAAGTCGGTGTACGTAAAATTTGAATCTAAGTATCTGATAATAATTTTTATAAACTATATCCGTTAAGCTAACTGAAGCTCACATTGAGCTAAAGGATTGTGAATATGTAATTGCAAATGGAGAGGAAACTACTACTAAAATATATAATCTAATAATCACACTGTGCAATGATTCTAAGTTCTAAGCTAAGATTAGGCATATATACATCTAATAGTAATATTGACAAATATATGCTTTTAAATCCAGCATAAGCAGAACTCACATTAGAAGTTGTTATTGTATGCTTTTAAATCCCTCCACCCCCACCCCACAAAAAAAGGAAAAAAAAAAAACTATCAAGGTCATAAATTTGTTAGTTCAAATTTAGAAATATTTAAATTTATGTTATCATCACAAATTTTGGCTCAAACTAGAATGGATGCCATGTAAGACACGGATCCTTTCAGTTAATTGTAATTAATAATTAATTAGTCTATAATTTATACAATTATTCTAGAGTGAAGTTTATAATTCATATTTACTATAATACACAACTAATTTATTTAATAATTTTTTGAGTATATATATATATATATATATATATATATATATATATATATATATATATATATATATATATATTACTTAAACAACCACAAATTAATATCAAAATATCACCTCTACCAAAAAAAACACTAAAATTTTTTGATATAACCTATTAATGAATTAAAATTGGACTTAGTTTTTTATTATAGTTTTTTGAATTTTTAAATTTATTATAGGGAAAACGATAATCTACGACTGTTCAATTGAAATCATCGGTCTTGTACGTTATTTAGCTTTGGAGAATTCAACTTTGTCATGTCCCTATGATTTATATTAATTTTTCAGACATGTAGATTTTTAACAAAAGTAAGGATCGGATATTTAAATGAGGTTTTCTCAATAATGTGTCTTACAAAACCTTGCAGACATACTATATTGATTCTTTTCTTTTCAATTATTAGTTGGGCAAAATCCTTACAAAAAAGAAATATAAAACAGCCACTACACGACTAACAAGAAGACAGCTACTGCATCCTAGAGATTACATAATTAGACTGAAAAGTTCATACAACCACTAGCTATAAACACATACAACATTTGAGAGCTCCACCTACTAATCATAAAAATCTCAAATTTGCTCATTGTTTTCTATTTTCTTTCTCAAACTTCTTGTGATCCTTCTGATTGATTGGGTGTCATCTCCGACGGCTGAAATACCGAATCTTTTGCGAATTTCTAAAGCTGCTTTCGCTATTTCAGTTGGGGTGAGTGAATTATGAATTGGCCTGGAGTTTCTATTGCCACTCTTCTTTCCTTTGTTAGAATATTTAGCCATCTCCCTCTTCTCATAAAGCTGAATGACCATCTCAAGGGTATGATCAAATGGGCGCAAGGAAGTACTGTTAACCTCCTCATCGTCTTCCATAGAGAATCCACAACTTGGTGCCTGAGAAGGTAGAGTCTTTCAGTGGCATATTTCCTCTTCCCCATTACTTAGAAAAAGTGAGTCACTAGTTCAGGTACAAGATACTATCATTACCGCCTGGACAATTAGACATCCAACCTGTAATTACAACGACCCAATTGCCTCAAAATTGTAACCTTCCCATGGCATATAAGCGACTGATATGTTTTTTCCCAAAGCTAGTTCGCCACCCGCTGTAGCGGCACCATCTGCCAAAATTTGTCCCGAAAAGTAAGTTATGCGTCGGACTTGGATAGGCCTCTTAAAAAAAGACGTTTGTAGAAATCAAAATTGAAGAAATTTTACGAGAAATGCATGATTAAAAATGGCCGATGAAGCAATAGGTGACTTGATGATAGGAGAGGAAGAAGCTTAGTAGAGTGCTTCTTTCCAACAAAAATGGGACAATTATGAGTATCATCCAAGGGTTAGGTAATTGTCTTGCTATTATCCGAAAGTCCTTCGTGAACATCACTCTCCACAACCTCAAGATTACCATTAGGAGCTTCTAACTTGTTGCTATTCAGGTTTCTCAAAAGAGCTTGCTTATAAGGAGATGCCAACTATTGATTATCCTCCAAGGCTCTAGGAGCCTCGTTAGGTATTGATGTGACGTTCCTTTTCGGAATTCATTTCCAAGCCATCTTTTTTTGAGGCTCCTCCCTTTGCTTCCTTTGAATCAAATAAAAATATTTATAATGAAATAAACTCCAATTTACTCATATTTTGTTTTATTTTTTTGATCTTGGATCCTCCATTTCACTGAAGTCGAGTTATTGTTGGTCCAATAAGAGGTAGACCTCTTCTATTACCATTCGCAAGACTCCAATCTAAGACCGTACTTAAGGAGAACAAATAACAAACCGCTTGAACCAACCTGTGTTGGTAAATATACTCATACTTAAGTGTTCTTGTTGGTGTCAACGGACTCCATTGGTAAATATCTAGCAAAAAAAATATCTAGCGGGAAGCATTTAAGCGTCTATTTGCTTAAAAAAGAATCTTTCTTATCATAATTTTAAAATCAAAAAAGAAAAAAATCAATTTAAATTGGGCCCAAGAAGAAATAATGTTTTTGTCATTTGTACAATTGTGGGTAAAACATCAATCCTAAAATGTAATTTACTTCAAATGTCAATTTTAACTTTTAGGCTTCACTTCCCCCCCCCCCCCGATTAAAAGAAATAAGAGTATAAGACTAACATTTTATCAATGCAAACAGATTATAGTTTCTAGGAATGTTGGCTTAAAATTATCCAAACTATACAACAAATGTGCAAAATAATCTAACTTATAAAATTTGCATTATATATACCAAAGTTGTGTTTCTTTCTATAAATCCAAGAGCTTCATCAGGTTCCATAAATTCTCTAGAACTTTGATCCTTTTTACCCTTATTTTTCTTCTCCTTCTCCACAAATAGCCGTAATGCTTCATATTTTTGATATTCTTTACAAAAAATGTCCGTTCGATTTCTAAAAACGATTCCTAATCCAGTCGGTTATCAAAGTATTTTCTCGACTTTACGGGTTTTTTTTTCAAGTGTTCGACTCCATTTTCTACTTGATCTGGACGTTGACATCATATCACACCTAGACAAACAGAAGCAGGGCGGCGAGCAATGACGCAAAATACACGTTGCGGTGGAAAAATATGGGTACATATATTTCCAAACAAACCACTTACAATAAAATCTGCGAGTTTGAAGCTATTTGCATGGTACATACCCATTTTATCAGAGATGATTCTGCTGTTAAAAATGTTGGTATGCCATACTTACTAATACATATATATACACTTTTTTAAGTATTTAATTTTATTTAAACCAATATACAGAAGAATGCGAAGAAAGAAGCCCGTTAATATGATAAAAATAAAATTAAATATTTAAAATGATGTTATTAGTGGAATTACATAAACATATGCAAAGTAATATCTCAAATAAATGAACTATTTTCAAAATATTGTCTATCATATTTATAGTAAAGTCCAAATGTACCAATTTGTAAGTCATATTGTCGTTTCTAGTTATATAATCCAAGCTGTAGTATAATGCACATTTAGAACACGAATGATTGGAAAATTTGGTATATATCGCGCAAATTCTATAATTTGGATTATTTCACACATTCACCAAATAGTTTTGATTATTTCAAACCAATTTCAAACAAGACAGTAAATGAATTTAGTGGGAAAAAATGATATGAACATGAGACCATAGTGCTTGAACAGCTACTTACAGTTGCTTGATTGGCGCTGCGCCTAATCACCTAATCGATAATCCCAGAAAAACTTTTACGTACCAAACCAAACCCCTTTTGAGAGAGAGAGAGAGAGATCCCACCATGTCAATGGTGGGTTCATTGCTCAATGCTTGACTTATAAGAACCTGACCCCACGATGAGTCAATTTCACTACCAAAAGAAGGAAGGCCAACTTCTAATTTTGTTTGTCAATCAACACCCATTCACTCCGCATCTCATGCTCGAAGTGCTTAGTTTTAGAGCTACCCCACTCCTTCTTTCTCAACGTGCTGCCCTCAAAATTCGTCTTTTTAAGTTTCCATTGTTACTTTCTTTGGTGGGTTTTAGTTTTAAAAAACCCACCAAACCCAAAACCAAGGTAGTCAGATTCTACATTCTCTGAACAGAGCATCCTCATAATGCGTTGATTTTCATCCCAATTTGAAGTTTACTCAGGGAAAAAAATTCTGGGTTTTTGGCCATTGCAGTAGAACTACTCGGAAAACCAGGTTTGTTTCTGGGTTTTCTTGGCTTTGTTTAGTGTTGGAATTTGGGAGTTGTTTTTGGAATTTGGGAGCTGTTGTTGGGTTTTGGGACTTGTTTTGGGACCTGAGTTTTGAATTTGAAAAGTTTGAAGTATTGGATCATTGAAAGAGTAAAAAAACAGTGGACGAATTTTGTTTTTGGGGACCGGATTTTTTTTTTTTTTTTGAGGGGGGGGAATTTGGAAGTTTTTTTGGGAATATAATTAATAGTTGTCTAATTCTCAAGGATGAATGTGGCAAATATATTTCTTTTCTTTTGTTTAATCCCTGAAAATATGAATGTTGGTAGAAAAATTGAGCTGTTTTTGGTTAATATTAATCTGGGGAAAGGTGAATTCTTCAGTATTGTATTCCCAGGATTTGGCTCGGTGGCGTTATTTTTATAGAATTCTGGATAGTTTATTTGAATAATACTAGTTTTAAGGCAGCTGATGCTGAGTATAATAAGGAGTTAGATATCTGTTTGCTCACCATTACTTATCTAACCCCATCCACTCTAATAAAGGCACTCCTCAAATCACTCTATTTCCTCCAATTTGCAGGTTTGCTGTTGTTTCAAGTTTCAACTGCCTGCTGTGGAGTACAGGTGAATTCTTTCTCCCTTTTTTCAGTATCTGTTGCAAGTAATGGATTCTAGTACCTTTTTTTGGGGGGGGGGGTGTTCTAGTTATACTAGTAAATTGTCTCTTAAAATTGGTCTCTCTAATCACAGCAGTGCATACAGAGGTAAGATTACTTACATTTGGATATCCGAAGACGGTGAGACCCTGTAGGAGTGGGCCCCACAGCTGTTGTTATTGTTATTGTAGGTTATAGTTGTAAATTGGATTAGGCAATTCATTGAATATGTGTTGGTTATTGCAGTATAAAGAGTTCTGAAGTTTGGTACTCTTCTTCATTGAGACCATGACCCCCACTGCCACTCTTCCTATGCGTAATCTGTCTTCCAACTATGATGAGATGTCTATGCAGCAGAGTTTGCTCTTTTCAGATAGTCTTAAGGTACTTAAACTCAAGCCATTAGTTATAACTTTATACAGCGCTCGAAAATGCTCTAAACTCATCATGATGATGTGATTTTGCATTTAACTGCCATTGTGGATAAAGATAAGTGATTATGAACTTCCTTTCTTGATGGTGGTGTCCAGGATTTGAAGAATTTGCGAACTCAGTTGTACTCTGCAGCAGAATATTTTGAACTAGCATACATCCATGACGACCAAAACAATATGTGTGTTACTTCAGCAGTTTGGTTGTGTTAATCTTTGACTTTTTCGTGTTTTCACCTAGTCTTACATTGTCTGCCCATGTGTGCAGAGTGGTTGACACATTGAAGGATTATGCCATTAGAGCTTTGGTAAATACTGTTGATCATTTGGGCTCAGTAACTTACAAGGTCAATGATCTTCTCGATGAAAAACTTAAAGCAATCTCAGACACAGAGTCCCGTGTATCATGCATTGAACAGGTAAGTAGATTCTAGCATTATGGATTTATGCTGGTTGGGATCATGTTAAGACTTATGTCATTGGGCATCAAAGCCAGAAGTCTAGTAAATCAGGTCATCGTATGACAAGTTCTGGAGGAGAATGTTGGCTGAAGTAGATACTTGTGATGAAGGCAGTAAGGCAAGTAGGGCCAATTGTAGTTAAGGTGGGCGCAAAATGTATGATAATAGTCAAACAGGATGCATAATTTTGCATGTTTGAAGGGGCATATTGTCAATTAAGGTATCTTTTGGTCCTGACACCTTTACGTTGTCTTGTTGCTTTAACTTAGAGATTACGGACATGCAAAGAGTACATTGATCGGGAGGGAATTGCCCAGCAATCATCAGTCACGAATGCACCGAGATACCATAAACGATATGTCTTGCCAGGCAAGAACATCCTTCTATTTGCTCCTTAATGTATATAGGCGGTGATTCTACCATGTTTTTTTCATTTGCTTTGGCCCGGAAATGACTATTGCATGGTACTTTGCGATGCTCATGGTGAAGTTCATTGTCGATTTCTTCTCAGTAGGACAGACGATGAATGGCAGCTCTCCCGCTAATCTAAATTACAAAGGTTATGGTTTAGATGAGGATGATTGGCTTCAAATCCGGACTGGTAGGTTGTGCTCTCTTTTTCCCCTGCTAGGATTTTTGCATTAGATACGAATAAACTCAAGATTTGGTTGATCGTCATCCTTCCCCCCCCCCCCAATTTTAACTTGTATCTCTACTTGTCCATTTCAGCTGTTAGAGCCACTGTTAGAGAGAGCCCGTCATTTGTCAGGTAAATGTCACAAGCTGTATGTATAAATCCGTTGCCCTGAGCACCGAAGAAAAAATGAAAAAAGAAAATCTATTGCCTTTGTAACGTAAATGCTTTTTGTCATATCCTGACGATCTTGTGGCTTCAAGTAGAAGAGGACGGTCTGCTTCACCTGCTTCTCGACCTTCCCAGTTACCCGGCTCCTTCTCCTTCACAGGCACCACCCCTAAAACGGAAAAAGGTCAGTACGCCAGTACTTCAACTTTCTAAAACAGCTTGCTTAGTTAAGATCTTGCCCAATACAACAGTGAGGCAGAAGAAAAGTGGTTGTTGTGACACAACGGCACTCACACAATAGGAGCCAGCTAAAAGTAGCTAGCCTGACGAGCTTGTGCCAGTGAGACCAGCTCATCTGGAAATCAGCGATATAACAGTTGTATCCTCCGATCTCTTTAAGTTCTCTTACTGATAATGTTTTCAAATTGGCAGTGGTAGATAAAAGATCGGCGTCACCACATCCAATTCCTCCTTCGCATTCAGAATCTCTTGCATTCAGATCAACTACACCCAAATCCAGCAGGCCAACGACTCCAAACCGTGCACGTGAAAGGCAACGGGTAAGATGCCACACTGCCCACACATGGACCATCGATAAAATTTTCATGATTTATCTGCATTTATGACAAAAACTCTGAAACATACTGCTTATGTGTTGAAACTTACTCTTTCTGAGCGATGCTGTGGTAATCTGAGAATATGAAACTTACTCTTTCTGAGCGATGCTGTGGTAATCTGAGAATATGAAACTATGTTATTCTGCCAGAAGTATATTCCTGACTCATGGAAATCAGCCTCATTTCGAGTCCATGATGAGAAGGAGAAGCCAAAGCCAAAAGAGATGGAGCGACACCCTAGCAAAAGTAAGCGTTTGCTTAAGGCATTGCTCAGTAAGCGGAAGACAAAGAAAGATGACACATTGGATACATTCTTGGATGAATATTGAGGAGAGAAGAAGTAAAAAATGCCGGGAAAATTATGAACGAAGGAAGATTTCCGTTTTCCTTTCTTTTTGTTCATACCTGGAAAGTAATTGTAGTTGATGCAACTTCATATTTCAAGATCTGTGGGCCACTGCTCTGCTGCCATTTTTGACATAGCAAAGCTTATTGTTGCAGAGCACTGTTGGTGCTAATACAAGGCATATTTGTGTTGTGATATTGAGTATCGAAATCTTTTCATTCTTCAATCGCTAGCCTTTTGAGTGTTAGCCAACTCAGCTACCAAAAGCTTTTGAAGCAGCTATGAGGGATTTGGGTTCAAATTGTACTTTCAAATCCTGCATATATCAACATACACACATCACCTTGCATGCACATGCACAAGTGTTAAAACTAAAAAATAAACAGTACCGGTAACGCTGCTGAAGCTGAAATATGGGTATCATTTCTCAAAAGGGCCGTGGAATGTCAATGACAGGGTAAATATACATCATAATATTCTTAAGGTAGCGTCCTTGGCACCTTGTGAATCAATTGGGGAAGTCAAGGTAGGGTGAATAAGGCTTCTAAATGAGTGGCAGTGGCAAGCATCAGAATTTCATTCCTCGGCCAAATCCATTCCATAAAAGCACTGAATGATGCACGAAGGAATCGAGCTTCTACAGCTTCAAAATGCCTGTATGGAAACCGTGAAAGAATTATCAGTTGATCAGAATGGGATTCTTGCTCTCTTTCTGAAACGCACTCTTTATCCCTCTCACGTTAGAGAATAAACTCCCACTGCAAGGCGCAAGCTTCCCGTCTGAGAATGACATCGCCCTCTTTACTTTTTATCTGGTTGAAGCTGCCAATGAATGCAGGGTGAATGAAGAAAAAACCTGGAAGCAATTAGCAGAGTACCCATGAAATAGCTTAATAATCAATCAGACCTACCTCTTTGTCTACATTTAATGATAAAAACACAATGCAAGCCTTCTCTTGTGATTCAAAATCTACTTCCAAGTCACTGCATCAGAAGTGCGCAAATCTGTGTCTTATTTTTGTACATGCAACCTATGGAACACATCCCACCAGCCTGGAAAAAGCAAAGCTTAAACAGGTGCTTGAGTTACCCTATCGACCTATAGATCATTGGGAGGGGTAAGGATGCATACATTTGAAACCCCTCCATAGGGCGCGTCTTGATGGCAAGCACTGCTACTTATGACAGGCCTGCCCAATTTTCAAGCCATCCAGTATCTAGAAGCACTTCAAATCTTCAATCCCACCTTACCACTACCAAAGCTTAGCACCCCAAATCGACTCCAACCCAATATGCAAAATACATACTGTCAATTACAGTACATTTTTGGGGTCATAAAGATGCAGCAGACAACACAGAAACAAAGCCTTCTTTAGTCTTGAGTTGAAGGCTCTGACTTTGTACATAGAACTTGTACAAATTCTAATCTTAACTACTATAAACTATAAACACAAATCTTTATGGACTGTAAATTGCCCTCTTTGGGAAGTATTGTGCAGGATTTTATCTTTTGAAGTAGACAACCATGAGTCCACAACAATGACGACTTTTTCCAAGTCTAGTTGCCATTATTGCAGAAGAGAGTCTGCAAGTTTCTTGTAAGGCTCAACCCTAAACTATGATGAATGAACTAATCAATCAAATAATGCAATAACTTCCCTAGATAAATATGGTATGTAAAAGTTTCATGCTTCATTTCTTAGCCCATCCAAGATATACAATAGTCTTGCACAAATTCCCACCACTGTGAAATTCGACCCCTGAACAAGATATTATGCTTTTGAAAATTTTGTCAATTTCCCTAATCCAAATTTTTTAAAAAAAATCCTTTCATAATTGATAAGACATTTAAAAATTTTCTCTGAATTTCGTATCTATGTTGAATTTTGCTTACATTAGTCCTTTTCTTTTTAAAGTCGAAGGGAGGGTTATTTCATTAATTAGACAAAATCCATTTTCCTCAAGTTTGAAGCCGTTTACAAATAGACTTTCAGAACTATCAAGTAATGTGAACCCAACAGTTAAGAGGGCCACAGTGTTCCCCTTCCTCCGGCAACACAAAAGTAACTCCGAAAAAGAAATTTGATCTCTAGTTTCTTCCAAGAGAGCTTCTGTAAACAAGGGGGAAAAAAGGAAGTTCAATTACAGAAAATATCCCACTTTTAGAAAAACAATGACTTGTATAATGTTTTTGCTAAATTACAGCTTCATTGAAACTCAACAACAACTAACAACAAAAATACCACCCATGTTGACTTCTTCCCCACCCGCTCCCTCACCATTGAACCTACATTTTTAAGTATTCAGGCTTTGATCTACTCAATCTAAATCTCCTAGAATCTAAGGTATGTCTCCATTGTTCTAACTTGCTGTTAAGACCATCTGTAATCTCATTGATAAGAACAGTACCATCTGCAAATAGCATACACCATGGTAACTCATCCTGAATCTGTTTTGTGACTACATTTATAACAATAGTGAACAGTAATAGGCTTAAAGTTGACCCTTGATGGAGCCCAATATCAATAGGAAAGTTTTCTGTGTCTCCTCCTGAAGTCTTTACATTTGTTTTTACTCCCTCATACATATCCTTGATAGCTCGGATGTATGTCTCCAACTCTTCTTTCTTCTCCAAACACTCCCATAATACTTCACGCGATATTCTATCGTATGTTTTCTCTAGATCTATCAACACCATATGGAGACCCTTCCTATCTCTATACAATTTCATGAGCCTTCTTATGGGATAGGTTGCTTCTGTAATTGATCTATACCTGCATAAAACCAAAATGGTTTTCCGAAATTGAAATATCCTTACTCAACCTTCTCTCAATCACCCTTTCCCACAACTTCATAGCGTGACTAAGTAGTTTAATACCTCTATAATTATTACAATTTTGAATATCACCCTTGTTCTTGTAAAATAAGATGACTATACTTAGTCTTCATTCACAGGGCATCTTCATGGTCCTAAAAAAAGACCTTCACAAAGTTGTGGACTAATTTATTCAACGGCCATACTTCAAGATATCAAAATGTCGGTTAACTCAAAAAAAAAAGAAAAGGAAAAGGTCCAACTAATGCAAAATGCAATCTTGGATAGTTAGGGTTAGACAATGCAGTAACCAGGAATCATATTATTAACACACAAGTGAAAAGCATATTACAGAGCATATCCTTATATTCCCCTGGGACCTCCTCAATTATTCCATCATTTTTTTGGGCCAAAATCCTCTGTTTTTCTCTCATTCACAGCTCTTTTTCTGAAGGCCATTGCTCTCCATCTTCAACTTCAGCTCTTCCCCAGAAGCATGTGTATAACACAACACCCAGAGGTAATTTTCTTCTAGTCTTTTTCTTTTGGTTGTTAATTATATCACAGTGTTATCATGATTTACTTTCATTGTAGAGATTTTTTTTTTTGGTTGAAATTTCGTATGTGAAAACAATATGATAGTAGATAATGAATTTAACAAATTCTGTAATTTTTTTTTTCTTGGGGTTGGTAGACTACCCATTTACCAGCCCTGCACAGGTTGATCTAGTGGGTTATCAATCGGGGGTTGTATTCAAAAGAGGGACCTCTTTAGAAACGATACTACAGACTTGGGTTCGAATCCTACGTATTATTAGTCATCCTTACGCCTATTTTAACCAAAAGAAAACTCTGTTCGCTTGTCTTCCCAAAACCATATGTATGTTTGTGCTTGAAATTTAATAGCAGACAGAAAGTGAGAAAAATTTGCACAGAAATATGAGATTGATTTGAGACAATGATCAGATTGGATAAATAAGCTTGAGATGAGGAATACAATTATGGGATTTTTTTTCTCTTTTTTTTGGGGGGTGGTTGAACAAATTTTTGTTAGGTGTTAAAACACTCTGCATTAGAGGATGTTGAAGCTTCTGAAAATGACTTTTGATGCAATTTAGCCAATTGTCCATGATTGATGGGTATAGCTAAAGGCTTGATTGGATTAGGTTGATATAAGCTTTTTGGTAAATGACTCATCTCAATGGTTGAATTATCATGGAAAGTGGATTAGTATTGTGGTAGAGGTTAAATATGAACTTTCTTTTGAAAAAGATTACATTAAAAAGTTTAAGATCGTCTCACATAGCGAAAGTATTATTACCTACAAAAAAAAAAGGAAAAAAAAAAGGTAAGTGAAGCTATGTCAAAAAAAAAAGAAAAAGAAAAGCGACGAAAGATGTAATCACCAACAACGGATGACAATTATACATACAGTTCGGTTACTCTCTTTAAATGTTCACATCCAAGGTCTAAAGATGAAATTATTCTTGGTGCGAACGAGGCGCATAGATCAATATAGGCAGCATTTGAACCCAAATCCTTACCAATAATTTCCAGAGACTTTACTAGTTGAACTAACTGGCACCTACTCTAATGCTTCTATTATTAATGCATGTTATATGCCTTATAGCAGGCTGTATAACTGTCTTGTTGTGAAAATGCTCCAATGAAAATCGGGCCCTCCATTTTGACCATGGAGTTTTGATTCTGCATCACCTCTATGGTTAAGCCCTTGACATGATGAGACTAGCTTTCAGGATTAACGTTCCCTTTTTGCTCAATGGAAAAGCAAAACCATTTACTGCCCGAGTTTTTGTTCTTTTACAACTTACCATCAAACTATTGACACAATGTAACCAAATTCCGAAACTACATATCCGACAGATATCAATATCAACAAGAAGAATGTGTGCAATTCATGTGTACTCACGCTTAATTCTTTCGAATTCGTACGAATGACCAGTTTTTAGTTCAACGACGAACGCAATAACACATGAAATTCAGCATTTTGTGCTCGTGTGTGGTCCAAGACAGTAACTCGATATATACCGAGCAAAAGGATGAAGGGCAAACAAAAAAACATGGCCCTTCTTGTTACAACGTCTTACAACTTCCCTCTGGGGCAAGGAAATTGCTCGCGCCTCCAACACTTGCTTCAAGTGAAACTTCGTTGCACAAAACTTCTCAACTTACGGGGCTCTAACTTCAAATCCCATGAACTGATTTCATTTCTGTATGGAATTTCCAGGAAGAGAGCGGAATAGCAAAGCATGGTAGAAACCGTAACTATGTTAGGGTGGCTCGTACTCTGACCGGCTTGAGTCTTCCCACCACTCTTCTTAGAAACTCAAATACAATCACAACGATGCCAAAGATATCAATCAAGCAACGGTTCAACCTTTCCAGTACTTTGTACAAGGAAGCTAAACTGCTGCTGCTTGTTATTGATTTTGTAGTGGCCATCATGTCCCATGTTCCCATCCAACCTGCAAAAGGATCCAAAAACATGAATCAACCATTGTTCGTCCTCTGAAAATATGGATACAAAGCACAATCGTAAAAGCTCTGCAGTGAAAAAGAGTGAACGATACCAATCGCTTCAGTGGCTAGATCAATTTATGAGTATTATTTACCTGAGCATTTCTTAGCAGGTAAATTTGTCCAATCATGTGGGCTTATCTTGGATTCTGATGCCTTGATCAACTCAAGAAGTGCTTCATTAACCTGAAAACACACCATAGTAAGCAAATCAAGATAAGACCTGCATGTAACATACGAGAATGGAGCTGTCTAGTAGACATATCAGGATAAGCAGACCTGAAAATTTATACACTATGAGAAAGAGCACATAACTATTTTTTTTCTCACGTATTCCCAAAAGAGACCAAATGTATACCCCACTGCCCTGCCTGGAAAGGATGGCTGGGATGGAAGGGGGGTTCAGATATATGCAACTTTATCCTTACATTTGGATTGCAAATGCAAACTGTTACTACCAAACCCTATGTTCTACAATACACAGAAACTCATCATTTTTTTTTTGGGGGGGGGGGGGGGGAGGGCCAATGCCATATAAAACCATTCCCAAAATTGGCTCACCACCTTTGCGAGCCAACTTTTCAGCTCACAAGCCTCTCTCTCCCTCCAATGCAAGGCTCACAAGTTTGGCTCACCAAATAAAATAATACCCATGGACCCACTCTACAACACACAGCTTCTTTTTTAAAATAAAAAAAGGAAAAACCAATAAAAATTTTAAAAAAAAAAAAAACATCAAGGGTGAGCCGGCTCTAGGCTTGCCGCCGGCCTCGAGAGATGCTTGGCCGCTGGAAGCAGCGTGAGCCGTTCAACCCGGCTCGCGAGGCGGGCGAGCCATCCGCTGTAAAGGCTCTAAAATGCTTTCAGGCAAAACCTTGTCCCCTTTTTCTTTTTTGCTCCTACATAAGCATGCCCCCTTTGCATTAAAACATCAGCCCTTCTCATAGAGAAATTTTAACATAAAAATTCTTCATATATAATAATTCTTTACGATTAGTTACAGAATTAAACCGCTTCTGATTTCTGGATTTCGAAAAGGAAATACATATACCTCTTCGGTCCTCTCATGGCTCACTAGATGCCCTCCATGTAGTTCTACCATTCTTGCAAATGGATACAGCTGCTTTGCCAGTCTCCTTGCGTGACTCATTTGAGCCACAATGTCTTGCCTGAAAGGAGGTCATATTGGCTTAGTGTAAACCTGCTACTAACAAGAAACAATAGACAATTTGATGGTAATCATCTACATACCTCCCATGAATTACAGATACGAGGAAGCCAGCAGAACGAATCTGTTCAGTTTCTTCCCATGTCATCTTATGGGTCCAACACGCATTAATCTGACCTTCGAAACCATGATTAGATTGCATTCCTGTTTTTGATATGCCGTTGACGTATTGCTGCAGCATAAAGTCACAAGTCAAGCAAGTTAACTTTAAAAATTACAATGTTGACTATTAGGCATTATTCAGCCATCAAAGTGTGAACTAAGTCTGTATACTATATAAACTATATAAACCACATTCAGATCAAATTATGAGAAACAAGGGAAAAAGAACGAAGTGTTTACAATTACATATACAATCTTTAGCTGTACGAAATTTTATAAACTTGTAATTTGGCAAGTAAATAGAGTTAGAAAAGGTCCTTTTATGCTTACTTGATATAGAATTTCTCGCCTTGTACTCTGTCCAACACGCTCTTCAAGATAATCCTGTACCAATAAGACATTTTCTGATGAGTGCTGGAGCATTCTGCAATCTTTGTTCAATGCTAATTAGACTGATAACAATTTGCAGCACAGTGGGAGGAATTCACCTGGCTGTAATGTGTGTCCAAGTCCACAGCAGCCCTCTCCTGTGGTGTCTTTGCTAGCAAGAAACGCACCGCAACTGATAGAGTTAACCGATCAAGCTGAAATAGAAGTGATCAGTTTCATGGAATAGATCAAGCTTCCCAATTGTATTGATTTTCAAAGAATTAGCAGCGTGAAACATTGGAATGAGGCTTTCTTGCAAATAACAGAATCTTGCACATAAACTATAGAGGTACATGCCCCTTGAAAGCCAGGTATGGGCAGGCCTAATATTGGAACCTTTTCTTAACTATTTCATCTCATTCCCCTGCCCCCTGCCTGAACTCAAAGATTAGAACTTCCATCTATTCATATGTAGCTACAGAGTCTGTGGTTGCATAAATGCAGTAGTAGGCAAGACTCACAATTAGCCAGTCCCTTTGGCACTTCATGGAGGAACGTATTCATCTGTAGCACCTAGTTTTCACGATAATAGAAGAAAGAGCACCGTGCAATCAACAACTGTCTTCTTGCACATCAACAGGAGGTCCAAGGTGGGCTACCAGTCCCGGCCCTGGCTCTTGATGTAGTCAGATTTATTTCATAATTTAAATTTTAAATGGAAGGCTCTCATTATGAACTTAAACATTCCAGTGCAAGGAGTGTCCTACTTCACAGACGCTAGAAGATGGGTCCATTCAACTAAGCCTTGTGACTAGTCCAATTCGTCTAATGAAGACTGCAGAAGTTATGTTCAAACGAGTGAAAATTATTCCCACAACATTGCTATTGGGTTGTGATCAACATGCACCAGACAAACTCCAAATTTTCAACGTTTTGATTCAGCTTACCTTTGGAAGACATTGAAATCCTCCTCCAGTTACATTAAGTAAAGCCAAGGATAGAATTCTATCAGGTACTAAAGCTGCTAACTTGCAAGCTATCATACCTCCTGTTACAAAACAGATTACAGGTCAACACTTGACTTTCCAATTCAAAGCCGTAATAAAAAATACGGACAGCTGAAAAAGGCAAGTTTGGATTATTTTTTCCAGCTTAGATTGTACGGACTAAAGCAAAATGCCTCTTTAAACTTCCTCTGCTCCGTTTATGTGGAGTAGTAGGTAGTGTACGGTTTTCAAATTTAGGGTCAATCGGAACTAGTCTCTCTGTAATTTTGCAATTCAGGGGTAAGACTACTACATTAGACCCTCCTGCAACCCGCTTGGTGGTGGGACTGTTGGGTGTTGGACCTGGACTAATAACTGGTCATGAAGAAATGAACTCACCCATTGAATGCCCAAAGACATGAGCTTTCCTCCAACCTAAATGATCCATTAGTGCTATAGCATCTTTTGCCATAATCATCGTCCTGCCCAACATCCACGAAGTATCACGTACTGGTGAGACACATCCAATAAGAAACTACTTCCCCAGAACCAATCCAACCAAACATATATTTCTTTATTGAGCTACAATAAGAAGACACATTCAAGTTAAGAATAAGCAACTTGCACAAGTATGAGCTCATCAGCACAGCCATATTTATTTATTAATGCAACAATAAACAATGAATGATTGCCAAAATAATGACTTTCTTAAGCCCCCAAATTGCAGGTTGCAACCGGGTTGCTTTGGGCAAGTTTACTGATTCAAAGCCACTACAAGCAAGAAGAGGCAACAGATTCAAAAATGGGTATTAACTACAGCCTACATGTACCTCTTCCTCAATTTCACAGGAAATCAAGGAAAGTTGGAAGATAAATTTTAATTTTTCAAGTTCTGGCGTGGAACTAATACCTGGCAAAAATGTAGGTCCAGCCTTGAGATTCTCATGTTGCAGAATCACACAATCTTGCCATTTTATTTAGATTACCCCAAAAAAAAAAAAAGTTGCCATAATGATCCAACCAACATTCAAACTGAGCATTAAACAGAAACATATAAAACAATCTAAAATAACCATACATTCCCATTACAACTATCAGCTACCCCTAACAAAAAGCAATCAAATTGAAGCGTAAAAAAGTTGAAAAAGCAGGGAACTCACGTATATTCGGATCTTTTGGTGGGCACGGAGCTCCGACCCATACCCCGATTATCAAAAGCACAAACCTCCACACCTCCAGCATTGCCAGAATCCTCGTCATCGACCGTTGATTTCTCATCATTGGGAATATCCGTCCCCGCCAACCCTCTGATTTGAGGCCCCCATGAATCGTGAGTCCCAGCTAACCCTATAAAATTCAACAATGCCCAGAAAAATTAAACCAAAACCCACTTCGAAAATCGTTCACAGTTAGACAAAAACATGGAAAAGTCGACAGAGAAAATGCGATTTGCAAAGTTACCGATTATCAGTAAAACTTTAATGGGTCCGCGACCGTACGTTCTGTAGAAAATTCTGATTTCACTTTCGCCGGCGGAAAGGCTTCCGTCGCCGTCGCCGGCCACAGTACAGTACGGCATTGTTGAAGCTTGTCAAATTCTTGAGGGAGGAAGAAGTGAGAGAAATGACAATCTAGAGAGAGAGAGAGAGGAGGGCGGTGTGCAATAAGCCAGCGATGAATATATATATGTGTTGGGTGGCTGTTTTGACCGAAATAATAAAGGAAAAAGGGAAATAGAAAATGTTTTTTTAAAAAGAAAAACGGAAGAAAATTGCTTTTTAAAAGCAAGAAAAGGGAGAAAATTCATTTAAAAAAAAAAAAAAATTGAATGTGGGGTTTGTAATTTGTATTTGGGTCAAAGTTGACTAGCTGCTTCTGTCATGGGGCCCCTTTGCCTTCGATGTGGGTGCAAAGACACCACAATTAAGTTCAAATCCTTGATTTTATTAATTATATTAAGTTGATGGTGTTGATAAAAAAAAAGAAAAAAATGGTGAGACTTCTGAAGATTAGGAATAATTTAATATTGTGCCTAAGACTTTGAAGATTAGGAATAATTTAATCTTTTTGTAATCAAAATACTTAAGCATTTTCGTATAATTAAACACTTTTAACAATGTTTATATTCATAAAAAGTGACAAAGTTTATAGAAAATTAATTAAAACTTATTAATTCACAATCACATATGTTTGTAGTTAGTAACTATGTATAAATAGTACATGAGATATGGGTGTTATACTCATAGTTAGCACCATCAAATGAAGTATTTGAAAATCGTCATTAAAAACTTTTGCTGCTCTCTATATACCTATATGTTCAAGAACCATCTCAATCAAAAATTTAAGGTGATGGTTGAAAACTTAGAAATAGATTTATACTCTAACGCGTCCCTTATGCGAGGGCCCTTTGGGCTTGAAGCGTAGTTGCTGCAAAGACTCCTCATGCCTTGCGCAATAAATTAATAAGGGGTTGTTGAGATTCGAACTCGAGACCTCTCGATCCAAAAAGGCCTGATATAATGTTTAAGAACCATTTCAACACGCCCCCTCACCCTTTCATTATTTAATGTGTTGATTTTTCACTTGCAAACCTTCTTTTGAAATTCTAGATATAGTGCTCTTTCGGTATCTCATATCAGAATGTATAACATAAATGCGATCGATTTGCTTGTAGGGATAAGACTGTTTATAGCGAAATATCTATGTAGACCTTGCAAAAGCTGATTCAATTATTTCCTAGTCTTCCTTTTGTTTTCTTTTGTTCTCTTTGTATGGGAATGGAGAAGGGGCATGTGGATTACTACCTTTGGGAGCTAAGTCGAAGATCTTGGTGGCCTTGTGAGTGGTTGATACACTTTCAGGACATACGATGGGTGGTGGTGGTGTTATTGAAGTGCATAATGTAACCATTAAGCTACCAAGAATTTCTTGCATTTTGCGAAGCCATCGAGCTAGTACCTGAAGAAGAGTTGGAAACCTCAGGACAAGATGGTTCCAATACTTTTGCTGATAGAAGTGTCACAAGGTGTTCCTTCTCTACACATGCTCTGTACCCTGATAAGAAGCACATACACTTATACGTGATACGAGTATGACATGATACCGACTACGGATACATAATTTTTCAAAAATTTAGGATACCACACGTATATTAGACATGTAGTAACGAGAAAATATTTATTCTGTTACCTATATGTTTATAATTTGCTTTATGTTTTTGGCCTCAAAGGGGACCATCTTTGGACAAGAACAATAGAAAATTTTTCATCATGCATGTGTTCTACAGTTATAAATAACAATACCCAATTTCTTCATGCTATATTTGAGAGTGTTTGAGAGTGTCCAAGGAGTGTCAGTGTCTGATACATATCGGAGACGGAATCTTGATGCCGTGGACAGTGTCCATGCCTCTTAGGTACCTGTAGAGAGTGTTCACTTTGGCTCCTTCCTGTCTTACTAAATAACAAGGGTCGTCCATTGCAGGCTTTAGGCCATCTGGGAAGTTCTACTCAAATCATCATTGAAGTTGTTCTGTTCTTTTCTCTTACACGGATTGCTAAGAGAGTGCATGGTAATGCATAAAAATATGAACTCAATTCCACAGCAAAATGAGAGTGATGCTAATGATCTAACGGGCAGAATCAGAGTCGCAATTCTGAGATGCGCATGCATTTCTCTGTCTACATTTTGAGCTCCTAGACATGTTCCTTGGAGTGGAGGGTAAGGAATTCGCTCAATCTATTTTAATTAAGTGTACAGAAGAAGGCAGAAGCTTCGCACCATGCTGCTGCAGTTCATGCTCAGTAAACTCTAGGTAGATGTTGTGGAAATTCAAGTGTGCAATATACAAAATTTCACTTCTGACAAGTAAAGAGACGATTTTCGAATTTAAGTTACACTTTGGTTCAGATATTTCACTTCCTTGGCCTGTAAATCAATTCTACATTCTCTACACAACAGTATTTGCGGTGCCTTCCTGAGCAGCATATGCATGTGTTTTGAGCATGATGAGGATTGAGGACAAGGAAAATTCTCTGTCAGTACATTATGAAGTTATTCGTGATCTTTGCAGAATGTTAAGCTATCATCTTTGATTGTAACGTGCATTTTGAGCTGGCCTATTTATTAAAATGAAGTAGCTGAGCTGTTTGAAATTAATTAGCAAAAACTCAAAACAAGTTTGTTGCTTTGCTTCTTGTTGTACTGCTAAACCGTCAAAGGTCTTTGCCAGAGCTGACAAGCAAGGTTGGTTTGGTTGATACTCAATTTGAACTTGGCTTTTCGACACAGATTATGGGTCTGTCTAAAATGAATGCTAAGCATGCCAACTCATCGCGCTGTGTCAACTATCAAACAACATAGTCCCTATGATCTCTGCATAGAGGGGATAAGATTGCGTACATTTAAATGTCCATAATCCTACTCAGATGAAACCTACAATGAATGTTGTCATAAATCACTATGAGAATTTCAGCATGAAGTATACGCTAGAGTCCTTACTGCACAAGTATGGCCTAGACTACACCTTGCGAAGCTGTTTAGAGAGACACAAGTATCTCTACCTTTGTATTTGTGTGCACCACATCCCTGAATTGCAGAGACTCTAGGCCTGTTGCGATCAGTATATGATTATTGAGATCACTATTCAAACTGTCATGGACAATGGTTGCTCAATAACTAAAGCTAGTAAAAGCAGTAAAAACGAGGTTGAATACAACACAAAAGTGCTCAAAAGTATTTATCCAATCATAGCCCAAATGGGTTCAACTTCCTATCATTTGCCAAGAAGCTTACAAAGAGAAGAGATCCATGAATAGAAGACTGACAAAATCATACTTCATTGAACAGAGCCTGCACAATCCTGGTATAAACAGTTCAAAGAATTACAAAGACAAACTGATCAATCAAGGGTTGAACAACCAAAAGCTCAATGCCTGGCTTGCATATCATCCTAAAAAACAAGGGTTCCTAACGATCTACGCGAAAATGCCATAGCCAGACTGAAGAGCTCAAAAACACGAAGATCCCTTGATCATTCTTCAAAAGATTCAACCATGATAGTATAGAAATTAATGTACACAGCATCACATCCTTCAGCATCAACGTACATCCAACGATGATCGATGAATTCACCAGGCCATAATTGATCCTAGAGATCAAACATTGGACTACCTCTCAATGCATTCGAATCCCCGGCAAACAAACAACCAAATCCCAAACAAGATCAAACAAACAGCCAAATCCAATGTCAACACAATCCAAACATGTCTTCTCCAAATCCTCGTCGCCCTTTGCCTACCCCCATCAACATAACACACCCCATTCTGACCAGTGATCTCCCTGCTCTTACCATCACCCTCACTTCCGGCATCCGAGAAATCAGCCTTGCTATCCACCAAAGACTCTTTGCTCTCTGACATGCCCTCCCCACACAACCTCTTCATCTTATACCCCACTTTGGAAGGAGTGAACAATGGCACAGACAAAATTTTCCTTCCTTTACTCGGACCCGAAACCGGGCCACTTACATCCAATGGACTACCAACGCCATGGACCCCATTTGAACCCAAATGGAGTGAACCAAGATCGAAACTTTCAGACATCAATTTGTGAAAAATTGGGTGAAGTTCACCTTGGAAGCAACATGGGGTGAATTTGTGGTGATTAGGGTTACCCCTGACAAGGTGATTCAGGACCTCCTTCAACCGACCCAAGAACTGAAATTGATCTGATTTGGGCACATTTGAATCAAATATGCCGAAGAAAATAAAAGCGTTTTCGAATAAAAAGCTGTAGGTCTGATTGCGATAAGAGTGAGAGAAAACCGAGTGGTGGGATGGTGCTTTGCGAAGGCATTGGTGAGCAAGGTCTTGAAGAGATGAATCGGCCGAGTTGAACTCGGCCAGAATAACTGGGTCGGAGGAGTCGTTGTGATCTCGGTGGGCGATGCAGGCGTATCGGAAGAGATCCGGATCCAAAATCATCTGAAAGCCGTTCCGAAAACCGTAAACCCTCAAAAAATTAATTAGGATATCCCGTGTCAAAAGGCGAAATCGATCGAATCGGTGAATCGATCAAACATTAGATACCCAGAAAAATCACCCAGCCAAATCGAATTGGGGTCGATGAAAATCACATACCCAGAAAAGGAAGACAGCGGAATCAAGCCGGATATCGATCAAGGAGACGAATTGATGAATGAAACCTAGGGTTCATCCTCTAACAGGAGAGAAGAAAAGAGAAGGTGCCCACATCCGGAAAACACTAGACTCTCTCCATCTCTCTCTGTCCTGAATCTTGTTATTCCGGCTGTGTGGTTCGCAATTGAGAGAGAGAGAAAGAGAGGGAGAGGAGATTGAGTAGCAGAGGAGGTGAATTTGGCAAATTAGGGTTTGGAATTCTTTGGGAAGAGGAATATGATTACAGCGAAGGCAGTGGAGGATCCATCAAAGATGGGGAAGATAGGAATAATTGTGAGTTGACGAGATTAGCCTTAGCTGGATGTAAGCTAAGATTGATCATGGAATTTTAGGGATGAGTTGGATTGCCCACTAACTGCCTTGCCCCACCCACCTCCAACAAGTTTCCATGACACACAATGCAAGATGCTGAAATACAATGCAATCTAACGTAATCTAATCACTAATTAGACGTTTACATATACATATGTGCATACACAGTAGAAATGGTGATGACTCGGGTCTAAAATAAGTACATTTGAATTCAGACCCATTTAATTTTTTTAGATCTAGAGTCAAATTTGCTCCAGACTCGTTAGACCTGCAAAGATGAACCCAAACTTAAACCCTGTGGGTATGGCAGATCCGTGGTTTCTAAATGCGATCCTAACTGTTTCTTATATTAAAGATTATTTTATTCATGTTACAACATGAATTATCACATTCTAAAGACAAATTATTGAAAAAAATTCTAGCAACATATATTATAACTAAGTGTTATTACTTACATCTTACACACTAAGAATAATATTTTAATATAAACCACAAAGATAAAGTCTACAAACATAACAAAATAGTTCTTATTCTATGCCCAATATTAAGCAAAGTGGCTTTAGAGTTTACTGATTTAGAGTTACGTTAGTCAATTACCTTTGCCACATTTTTTTAATAAAAAAAAAATTAATAGGTCTTAAACGGATTTTGGGTTGGGTCTAGGTCTGAATTTTCAGGCCCAGACCCATACCATATTTGCTTAAGACTTGTCGAATTTCATTTATTTAAACCGAGGTAATTGAACTGGATGTCTAATATACACATTGTTTAATGGAGCATCTTCCTATTTAAAGAGAGTGAGTATATTGACAAATCATCTTTGAAAAGTTTGAGACACTTAGGCCGTGTTCGGTAATAGCATTTTGCGTAGCATTTAGTGTTTTAACCAGGTCAATGCACTAATTAGTTAATTTTTAGTATTCGATAAACAAGTGTTTTCACTAGCATTTTCAGTAGCGTTTAGCGTTTAAGTAGCGTTTTTTAAAAACTAATAGTATTAACGTTTGGCATTTAAAAGTAGCTTTTCATTTTTTTTTGGGCCAAAAAATATCCTTCAAAAATTTTATCTTTTGAAATTATTTGTATCCCTTTATGTTAATTTACATTAATCAGCTAACACAACAGCTAAATTTACCGAAAACATTAGTTTCAACCGCTCATCTAAACAACTCTCTGCTAACAGCTAAATTAGAAATGCTATTCGCTATCTAAACAGCTATCCGCTACCTAAACCACTATCCATTACCTAAACAGCTAATTTTGCCGAACAGGATCTTAAAATTAAAATCAATTTGAAGGATGCTCACCTCACACTCATCATATGAAAATATTCCATTTTTTTTTTTCTTGATTACTTCACTATATCATTTATTTCCTCTCTAATTTTATCTCTAAATTAAACTATTAAACATTGACATCAACGAACCTTAACTTTAAGAAATCAAATGTCTCGTAGGTAACTCAAACTCGTGAACATTTCTTCGTAAAGCTTATCACCATCCTCCGCTAATTTCTTTTTATTGGTAGATAAAATACTTATTGTCATTTATTCTCTTTTTAATCTTGGTACGGGAATATTTTCACTGATTTCCATATTTGATGGTTAATTCACATATTTTTAATGGAAATCACATAATGTAATAATTACTTAAATCTTTACAGTCTGTTTGGATTGAGAGGAGGAGGGGAATGAAGATTAATGAATACTTATTTACCTTGTTTGAAAATATTAAATGAGGGGGAAGGAAGGAGAACCAAAGGAAACATTTCACCCTCATTCCCTCCCTTCTCTCTCATTTTTATTCACCCTCAAAATGAAAGAGAAAGGAGGGGAAGGAAATATTTTTAATAGTTATCCCCCATTTTCCTCCATTCCCGCTTGCAATATATTCAAATAAAGTGAGTACAAATCACCTTCCTTTCTTTCACTTCCCCTCTATTACCTTTCCTTCTCTTCCTCCTCTCTATCTTACACTCTGTTTGGATATTAGAGGGGGAGGGGAGGGGAGGGGAGGAGAGGGGAGATTAACGAAGGGGAGGGAAATGGAGGGGAAGGGAATTAATGGAAGGCACAATGTATTTACCTTGTTTGGATTTGAAGTGAGGGGAATGGAGGTTAACTATATGTGTTATGTTTAGATTAGAAAAGGAAGGGGAGGGGAGAAAAGGGGAAGGGAAAATGTACTTACCTTGCAAAGTGTTCCGGCCACAATTTGTAAATTATTATAATTAAAATTTTTATATCGCTTCCCCTCCCCTCTATTCACTCTCAATTTAGGGGAGAATAAAAATTGAATTGTGGGGGTTAATGAAGGTGAAAGGTTCCCCTCTCTCCCCTTATCATTTCCCAAATAAGGAAAAGAGGGGTTAATTAACCTCCCTTATCCTCCTCTAATTCCCCCTCATTTCCCCTCTTCTAATTTCAATCCAAACACAGTGTTAATCCAAAAAATGTGTTAGAGATAGGTTTAAGTAACCTATAAATTGGTTGTATAATTGGATCAAAAAATAATAAAAATATGCATGATCATCAACGTTCAAGAAAGTCCTGATTGTATGGTTATATATAGGTTTTTTTTTAATGAAATATATAGGTGTACTTGGATAAATTGGTGATATGACTGGATTGATCGAAAAAATAGCTGCCGTTAACTACGGTTGTGTTCAGAAGTAGAGGCTAGTGGTTCGTAGTGGTCAAAATATTATGGACCACCACTTAAAAATGTCCGGTAAATTAGTGAATGAGGCAATGGTTAGAGGTTTATGTATTGTTTTTTAAAAGTTAATGAAAGTAGCTTTTAAGAACATATACGTAGTAATTGCATTGCAAATTACAAAATTTTTCTTTTTATTTACTAAAAATCTTTATTTATTGTGCCCTTTTTAGTCATTTTACATAAATCTGCTACTTTAACAGCTAACAACTAGTAAAACAGCTAACCATTACTATAACAACTAATTTTACCGAACACGCCCTCCAATTTAATTTTTTTTTTTGGCTAATTAAAATGCAATAAAAGTAGTTCAACCTCGTTCTATAAACTTTTAGTTCTTTGCATTTAACTGCAAAGTCGTTGCAATTAACAATATATTATCTATTAAAGGTCAAAGAAAGTTAAGAGAAGGAAACAAAATTGCATTAGTACTGATAACATCCCCCCCCCCAAAAAAACAATACCAAATATTTAATTAGTACTTAAAAATAAAATTAAAAAGTTCGAGTACACTTTTGTGCATCATACGCAATAATTTTATTACACATAACCTCATAAATATAAAAATAAAAATAGAAGTACATTTGAAAATCCCTACTCTTCTCGGATTAACAATATACGTATTGATGATCTTCTCACACCATCACTTCGTGTTATTAGCGCCCCCCCCAAAAAAAAAACAAAGCTTGCAACTTATAAACTGTTTTTTTTTTTTTTTTGAAACAGAGTTCAAAAACCAGCCATTTAATTAATAGGATAATATAATAATATAAACATTAATGAAGTTGAGAAAAAAGATACAAGATACCAATGGGGGGCATCGATCTCCTCAGGCTCACCAACCATGGTTAAAGATCCGATTAGGGCTAGTTGTTGAATCCGGGCTGTAACCCGTGGACTTTCGGGCTTGGGCCTTACCGCCACATCTTTTCGGGCTTGGGCTTCTCACGTATTGATATGGCGTCGTACCACCTGAACTGGGGGAGTTCCCACCGATGGGGCCCAGAGGCGATTTCTTCATGCAGGATGAAGGGTTGTTCCAAGGTGAAGGGGAGAATGAGGAGGCCCGTTGTTTGGGCTGGCCTTCGGCCCGAACCTTGGCCCGAGCTGACTGCGTTGGTGCCATATAACTGGGAATGTTGCCATCAAAGCTTGAGTGCCTCCCATTGGGCTTGTCCCTGTTGGTCGTTCAAAAGACCACCCAACAATCAGTGGCCCAAATACGAGTCACACTATGAAGGGGTCATTACTCAGGTATGCTTCATAGACCTAACAAACAGGCTATTCGGCTTGAATATACGTCATTTTATGTTCGACCGGCTTCATGTTTTGAATCAACAGGATTTTGGTTCGGTTTGTGTTGACTTTTTGCTTGATTCAATAAGCTTGTTATAAAAAAAAATAATTTGGGTCAGGTTTGGTTGGTTCTCGGATTTTGAATCCACTTTTGGGTAATTAAGCCTATTTTGAGTGACAGGTCGGGTATGGGTTTGTGTAGTTCAGCTTGGGTTTCAAGCATCAGGTCAGATTTTCAAGGTCTAGAATCCTAGGTCTGAACTTAGACAAGACAAAAACCTAACTTGCCCAATTGTTGGACTCCTGAGGGGACAAGGGCTTTTCACGTTTGCAACCCATAACTTTCCCAGAACAACGGTTCAAGTCAAATCAAATACTGAGGGGCAAAAAGAGTTAAATGGAGATGGTCGTGTAGTCTCACCTACGAATGAAGTTGTTGTCTAGGTGTGGTGGTTCGATCATGTCCATTTCGACGGTCCTCTCCGAGGCATCATCGGTGCTGGTGGCGGTCCGGTAGGAGCTATCATTGGGCGCAGAGTAAGTTGTAGCTTGCAACCGTTGCGAAGCCATCCATCGCTCGAGCCAGTTCCATCCCAATTGAGGATTGTTTTCCATTGCATTTGCGTAGGCTGTAAACATGGCCTCAGGGTTGGATTGCAAGAGCTCATATTTTTGTTGTTGATGTTGTTGCTGCACACACATAATCATTGATGATGCATACATACTTAGGCATTTATAATTCCATACAAGAGGTGATAATTACCAAGAGGTTATATTTTTTTTGGGTCTAGATCTAGATCCAGATCCAACCCAAACTCACTAGGTCTAAAAAATCAAATTCAGATCCACTACATCCTTTGGATCCATGAGTCTTAAGCGGACCTTCGATGAATCCTTAACCTTTTTCGTATTTAGATTGAACATGATTCCATTGAATGAGTCTAATGGATCTGTTATGAGTCTCTAAATGGAACCAGCTCAGATTTTTTGAGATCCATATTTATTTTTAGACCTACTGTACGTATCTAAAGAAAATGAATCTAGATCCATTTAAATGGGGCGCATCTAACGAGCCTAAGGTCCATCGTCATAAACATCTGTGTCTAACATCTCTAGATCTGCTACGTACTGTAACAAGTCACGAACGTCGAACCTGAAAATTATAAGCATAGGCCAAAGCACGCTCCCGCCTCAAGGCAGCATCATGCTTCTTTTGAGACCTCTCCCTAACCTGTTCATAACTCTGATGCCTACCATCCCACCCTGCACCACTCTCCACTGGGCTCCTCGTTGCCCTAATCAGCTGCTCCTGCAGTGTACCATACTTCCCAGCTCTCTCCCCATCATCAAACTCATCATCATGATCATGATCATGATCATTTGGACGGCTGTGATTATGCATGAGCTTCTCACTGGCCAATTGGAGGCGTCGGGCCCTGACCCGAGCCTGGACCCGAACCAGGGCTTGCATGCACCTCATTGTCATCTGAGCCTGCTTTCTCACATTGTGGCCCCTCACTAGTGCTTGTAATCTCACCAACCCTTTCAATGCACGCAATGCCCTTCGAGCCTACACCAATGGACAAAAAATTATAATATCAGCAAATGTCCCAGTTTAAGGGTCGTTATTTGAGTTAATATGTCATATCAAGGTTAAGTTCATTGATTTATAAGGCACAATTTAATTGGTATTTGGTGGAGAAACAGTTTCTAGTCTGTCGTAGGTAAGGCTGCATAAGTTTGGAGTTTTTTCATGTCGTATTCTAATGAGATTCATGTTGAATTCTCCGTACAACTGTTGTATAAGACATAAATAATCGAGGAGTATACGAGTAGTTGATTAAGTTTAAGTAAATCAACGCAGGGTTTATTTTGTTTCTATTTAGGGTAAATCGATGCATTGATTCTTAGTTGTTGAAAAATTACATACAGTTTAAAGCATAAAGTTGAAACACTCGTTTACCAGGTATCCTCTATAGTGAGATTGTATCAAGGTTGCTGCCCTTCCTTCCTTGGATTGGCGCCCATAGCCAGCTAATCGAACAACCTTCGCAGCCGCTTGGGCTGCAGCCACTGCAGCCTCCGCTGCTGCAGCTGTGGCCGCGGCCACCGCAATCGCGTGACTGTGATCATCTCTCACCGGAGACATTGTACCGCTGGCCTCGTCATTAGTGAAATCAGGTGAACTTTCCACGGAGAAATGCTCAACAGACACTACTTCCGGTGCATCATTATTCAACTTCTGAGAACTCTCTTTCTGTTGTAGGAAAATAGGGTTCAAGACAGTCAAACTAGCAGGGAATAATCTTAATTACCAAATTATTGTAATTTCAACATCATTTCTTGAGCTTAGACAGATGGGGATCTACCATTGGTTACCCACAAGATGATCATGAGTTGCAACATCATGTGAGACTTTGGGGCCATTTATGATCACATCATATGGGCATCAATGGGGTCAATAACTTACTATGGTCCAAGGCACCAACATGCACCAAAAATTTAAAAAAAAAGGAAAATAAGAAATGGTTCCCTCACAAAAAGGGCTCATCAATAGCCACCTAACGATAGTGGTTGGATATCATAAAAGGGCAAAAGTTAAAAACTTATAGATGTGGGATCAAATCAATATCGAGCAACTTGACATATAAAAGTCAACATAAGAAAAATTATATTTCATTTCCCATGTCAAGTAAATTCAGTAAAATTTGTATTTTACTTAAGATCATCAAAAATTGAAGTTTGATATGGTCCAAAAAAATAAGATTAATTTCATTGAAAATTAACAATAATGATAATGATAAATAAAATCATGATGAATTAATTAATTAATTAAGTGGAGATCATACATACATTGTACTAAAATTAAGCACTAATTATAATTAATTAAGCATACCTTTTTTTGTGATGAATCTTTGTTAGAAGAAGACTTGAAAACCTTGTTCTTGACAGTGGAGAACCAACTTGACCCTTTCTTCTTCCCCATTTGCAGGAAAAAACAGAGCAAGCCAGGCAGCCCAGAAAATGAGAGCTGAGCTTCAAAGAATTTAATTTAAATGAACCTCAAAAATGTCAACCTAAAATCATAATGTAATGAAAATAAATTAAATGCTGATTAATTCGGAATAAGATCATACCTTGTGAGAAAAAAAGATACTAAATCCTCTGTTTTGGGGGGATTTTCAGGGATTATTATCGCATTTTTATGACAGCAAAATATGCTCAGAGAGAGAGAGGAGGGGGCGGGGGGAGTAGAAGAAGTAACTGACGATGGGCGGCATTGGCGTTGGGAATTTATCCGTCTCACGGGATTTCCTTTTTGCTCCGATGTGGTACAGCCAAGATACTCTTTTCTTTTGTCAAATCAAATTATGCCACGTACGATAATTTTGTAAATTTTATTTTTGGCTTTAAATGGAATGAGTCGCAAAGGACAATGTAGTTAGTGTAAAGAGATTGGAGAATTAAACTCGATATCTATTGTACTCGGAATGATAGGGTCTCAATTTCGACCATTACATTAAGATTTGATTGTCTAATTTATAGTATAGTTTGTACACTATAATTTTGAGATTTGTATTGGCTAAATACGGTTCAATACCACTTTGTACCATCAAATACTGAACGGTACCGGTATTTTTCGTCAAATACTGTTCAATACGCTGAAATTTTGATTTTTTTTGCACTTTGTTTTTTTGTTTTTGAACTTCAAAAAGATACAAGTCCGGTACAACAGCACATAAATTCGGTGCGTCTCGTTCCAGTGGGGAAAAAAAAAGGCACAATGACTACTACGATATTTATAGCTTTGATTCTATCGAGTTTAAGGTTCAGATCTTGCAAGCACATCAGTCAATTAAACCCAACTTAAGCTTACTATAGTTTAACTTATAGGAGATCTATTCTTTTTTTGTCCATGAATTTCAATAAAGTTATTATATATAACGATTTTTTTAAGGGAGGGTGGACGGAGGTGGTTGTGAAATCATTCCCTTCACCAAGGTAATCTAGGTAGAAGCCTTAACATAGTTAGATATCATGATGTTGATTGCTAATTATGGATATGCAATTCTTATAACTTGACCTATAAGTCTAGATTCTTAAATAAAACCCTAAAACTCACAAAGGATTAAGGAAGCTAAGGCTAATCTAGAAGAGACAAATGAAAGGACTAGGAAGAGACAAAGGTCCTGTTACATGACATGTTGAGGAGGGAACTGTCTATTTGTACTGAAAACTAATAAAAGGGTGGATGAAAAATAAATAAATGCCAACTTCTCATATGGGGGCCTTTATTAACTCTTTACTAGGGACAGGGTGTAAGGTAGCATAGTACCCTAGTACTAGAATTGGCTATGTCGCTTGTTACTGGGAAGACAATTCCGTTGTCGTTAAAAGGGCATACAGATATCGGTAGATCTAAGAAAAATGATAAAATTTAGACTTACTTATGGACATTGAAGACAATTAACGAAAAATTATTGAAATTTTATACTTAGAATTGAAGATAATTGTAGCACTGAAGCATATACGTAAAAACTGAGCCATAAAAAATAACTCACTCTGACCCAAATGCCAGTTGAAATTTCATTGATCAACGTAGCCCGTTCTAAATACTCTATTTGCCAATCTCGTCGATCCACGCTTTTATCCTGTATGCTTACTTCCTACTCAACCCCCCAAAAAAAAACATATGTGGCATAGTTTTGACACTGAAAAGTAGAATGGCGAGTCAGATTTGAAAGCTTCAAACTATATTTGCTTGATCCGCAAGGCAAAAAGGCATGATTTCATAGATAGAAACGTTATTGTTAGCTTGACTGGAAAGGCAAAAGTCCCAAAGAAGCATTGGGCATTCCCCTCCTTACCCGTGGTTTTTAAGTAACGGTTGATGGGCCATTTCAAATTGGCTATGCTAAAATTGATTTAAGATGGGCTTCACTTTATCCTTTCAAAAAAAATGGGCCTCATTCGATCCACAAAATGAATGGGCCAAAGCCCATCCCCTAAAAATCTGTACAACAAGTTAAGTGGATTCCCCCATTTTTAGTCAAAATTAAGGTTATGTTCGGTAAAATTAGCTGTTGAGGTAACAGATAGCGGTTTATGTAGCGAATATCTATTCACGTAGCTTTTTAGTCAAACTAAGCCAAAGCCCATCTGGGGTAAATCTGTATAACAAGTTAAGTGGACGCCCACTTTTTTTAGTCAAACTAAGTCGAATTAGATATTTACTGGCCTCAAATTAGTTTTGGAAGTTTGTCAACACAACATTTTCCCTCGCCAAAACTCAAAGGTCATGTTAGGCAATCAAATTTTTTAGGGAAAAAAAAATAGCTCTGAAATTAGGTTTTTTTCAAATAACATGTGGGATAAAAAGTTAAATTTTTAAGAGTTAATTACAAAAAGCTATTCAAATTAGCTTTTTGGTCGTGAAATGTTCAATTTATCAAATACCGTAATTAGTTTTATGATTGAGTAAAAAAATCAAATACACCTCGAAGAGCTATGATTTGCCATTTGAACAGCCATAAGTCATTGGATTATATTGTTTACTGTGCAACCCTGATCTTTACTATTAGTACGTTAGTACACTGTCATTTGATTCTATATATTGTATATCACAAGATTTTTCAACACTAAAAATTCTCCCTTTTTTATGGGTCCATTAAAATTTGTCTCTCTACAGACAATGATACTTGTATGGATAAGACCGCCTATATTGGAATCTCCACAAGCTTCCCGCAACAAGGATCCACACTGAAGATTATTGTTGTTGGCGAAAATTATTGAACTTGAATGCTGGATACACTCCAGCCTTGGTGTTTAATTATTTTCGAAAAATTACCCATAAAGGGTAAATTAATACAATAGTTTCAAATTATAGTGAAATGAAAAACGAAAGTATCCCAGGGGAGAAAATGTCCTTATCTTTAGTGAGGTAAAGGGGCAGGAACAATTTGAGGCAAAAATGTTGATATTTTTTTTTTATGAGATTACCTTTAATAATTACTTACAGATAGAGCAAGATAAAGTTGAACTAATATGATTATGGATCCAAAATCGATACGAAATTAAGTGTATTTAGATATAGATTTTCAATCCGTTTAATTAAACGGATTGACACATCAACCGGTTTAATTAAATGGGTTAGATTTAAATCGAAATTCTTAACACGGAAAAATTACCTATTTAATGTGTTCAGTTAAATGGTTAAAACAGATCGATCCATTTATCCGTTTATTTTGTTTATCTGTTTATCCTTTTATTTGATAACTAAATCACAAAAATTTAAAATAAGTATGAAAATGTGAATTATTATAAGTCGGGGGAGCTTTATGGCGCAATTACTTAATGTGGAAAGTAAAGTTAATTTTCAATGCCAAGTAATAAAATATTAATTGAAAATATTAAATGCGTAAATGTGTAATTAAGTGACTTGCTTGTCTTAAACGAGTTAAGCAGGTCAACCTATTTAAAAACTAAATTGGTATAAGTTAAGGTTTTTCAACATGTTTAATAAACGGATTAGGTTCAGATCGATGAATTTTTAAACTATTTAAGTTCGACACGAAGACAAACTCAACTTAACCTGGCCAATTATCCAGCTTTGCATAGAGAATACCAAAATTCATAGTGTACAATTTTGCAAGGCTTTCATATTAGAGAACAAATGGGATAATAGTCCTACTTTCCTAAATGTCAACACGTTTAATAAACGGATTAGGTTCAAATCGAGAAATTTTCAACTTATTTAAGTTCGATATGAATACAATCTCAACCTGACCTGACCGATTATCCAGCTCTGCATGGAGAATACCAAAATTTATAGTGTACAATTTTGCAAGGCTCTCATATTGGAGAACAAATAGGATAATAATCCCACTTTCCTAAATGTTTTGTTTTAGTGCAGTACTCCATACTCCGGACCTGCTCTATTTCGCGTTTTAGATAGATAGATAGATGTAAGTAGATGTAGGGAGCTGTCAGGAGCTACGAGTCTATTCTATTTCGCGTTTTAGATAGATAGATAGATGAAAAGAGCTGTAAGAAGTTGTAAAAAATTGTAAGAAGATGTAAGGAGCTGCAAGGAGATGTAAGGAGCCGTAAGGAGATGTAAGGAGTTGTAAGGATGAAGAGTTATATGGTATAATTTATTTTACAATGAACGTTTTGGATGAAAAATAATAATATTAAAATAATATACTTATTAAAAATAAACATTTAATTAAGTTAATTACACAACAATAAAATATATTAATTCCTATAAATTTGGTGTATAAAATTTCATCTCAGATTTTTTATATGAACATTAATTTGATCGAATAAGCAAAGTATAACAAAAAAAAAGAAACTTTTTTGACAAAATTGAATACAACTCTTCAAATAAATTCCTATTTTAAATAAATAATTTTAAATATGAATAAATGTATGACCTATAATAATATATATTTTATATCGAAATTCAAATATAATTTACGTCATTATATTATATTTTTATGTTTATTAAATGTAATGTTCATAAGATATTTATAAATTTTATATATTAGTAATATTATTAAAAAAATATACTTATTTCTGTAACTAAAATAAATGATTGTTATAAAAAATCTATGAGATATAACAAAATATTAGAAGATGTAAAAAGTTATAAGAAAATGTAAAGTGTTGTAAGAAAATATAAAAAACTGTAAAAATTATAAATACTTAGCGAAATTTTAAAAAATGCGAAATAAAAAAGGTGGTAGTACATGAATCAGAATCAGAAATCATCACACCACACCTGGCAGTGGAAGCTGCGCGAGAAATCCTTTTTCCCTCCCTCATTCTGTAAACCCTGCTACATCCATTAGCTGACTTTGCTTGCTGTGCTGTGCAGTGTGCACCTCTTGCCACGTGGCAGAAAAAGGACGGTCTGGGTTGCCGTTTAAAACATCAACATCTAGGAATTTGGAGGGACGCACTACTCACACTCTAAAACCCTTCCATTTTCTGGGGTTTGATTTGATAGATTGATTTTGGGGTTGAAGAAAAAATGGAAGAAAAGAAGAGGGTAAGGGTAAAAGATCATGATGATCATGATGAAGATAGAGCTTACAGGTTTAATGTGCTGCTACCAAATGGGATCAGTGTACCCATTTTAACCAGAAATGCAGTTGGTGAAGTGCCATTGAAGATGTTCTTAGAGAGAGTGAAAGAGAAAAGTTTGAGGATTCTGAAGGATACAAAGCCCTCTAATTCCAAGCATAGGAGAAAGATTTTGTGGGATAGTGAAGAATTGTACCTAGAAGATGCCTTGGGGAGCAAGATAAGAAGTAACTTGTGTCTTGATAATTTCAAGCCTAATAAGATTCATTACATGAGGCTGTTTGTAAGTAGTTCTTCCCCCCTCCCCCTTTTGGTTTGTTCTTTAAAAAAAAAAAAAAAAAGTATGGGACTTGGGTCTTGGTGATAGTCGTTTTATGCTGTAACTGCTGTTACAATGGTGCTGTAACTGGTGTTTTTGTTTTTGGCTAAATGGGTTTGTGTGGTTGTGTGTGGGTTTTCCCTTTTTTTTTGGGGGGGGGGAGGTGTTAAGAACCCATTTCCATCAGTTTGTAGTTTAAAGAGCAAAAATTTCTCCTTTGCTTGAACGGATCACATAATCGGGGGTTCCCCCCCCCTCCCCCCGGTTGTTTGTTTTTGATTTTGATGTCTAAATGTGCTATCGGTTGTCTGGTTAAGTTTTTTTGTTTTTTTAAAATTTTGAACAATTCATGGGTGAAAATTTGAAGTCTGCTTCCTATATATGTTTTTCTTTTTTTAAAAATGTTGATCTTCAAGTGATGTTAAATTTACTAATTTTGAGAGTATTTAGTGAAGGGATTTAGGTTTTATAGCTATGAAATTGCTTAGCTAGTTCCTTTTTCCCCTTGTTTGTAGTGTTTAGTGAAGGGTTGTCTCGTATGATTGCATATGTCATTACTTATTTGGTGGTACTGTGCTTTTGGAATAGGATGGTGCTGATCAGATTGAGGATACCTTTGAGGTTTGTGGAATTTATGAACTGAAAAAGTGTTTGGGGCTTCTGTTTCATTGTGATCAACTGACTCTTTGTTGCCTTCTCCTTTTTGATGTTATAGAATATGTGGGATTTGACTCCAGACACAGATTTGCTGGCAGAGCTTCCAGATGAATACACATTTGAGACAGCCCTAGCTGACTTGATTGTAAGTCCCAGGGGATGCATCACAAAAACAATTTTTTGTCGGGGAATTCATCTTAAAGTCTTGTGTATACGATTCATAACTCTGCTTGTTTTCGTAGGATAACTCATTGCAAGCAGTATGGTCGAACAGAGATGGTGAACGGAAACTGATTAGGCAAGTGCTCAGTTTACTATAGTTGTGGATGCTGTATTGGTTTGCTAATCATGTTCTGTAAAGGTGCTGGTAATGTAGATGATGGCCTGTTAAATGTGCAATCAGGCTAATTCTTTCATGATCTTGACTTGTAGTTTTTGCACCATATTTCTCTGATGTACTTGTGATTAGTTGTTGAAACTTAAATCCATGCAATCTGTTTTTGAGAGGCAAGATGTGGAAAGGCCTCCCTTTCTTGTCTGTCCCTGCAGACTTAGAGCTAGCCTTTAAGGATTGAATCCCCCACCCCTGCTTGGTTGACATTTTCACTTTCATGGATATTGTTATTTCCTGTTTGATTTTTTTTTTTTTTTGGGGGGTTTGCTTTTGGGTCTTCAAACTCACATGTTGTTGCTTGTATTTTTTTCCAATTAAGTCGTACATGATCCTTTATGGCTAGTAAATTATCTGAGAACTCTATTTGCAGTGTTGAGGTTAAGGATGACAGAGTATCTATATTTGATACTGGTCCGGGAATGGACGGAGGAGAAGAGAACTCGATAGTGAAGTGGTATTTTCAGTCTGCCCTTTTAGATTCGTGGTCTTTATTGATCGTAGTTCTTCCAAATATACACTAAGGTTTCTGGATTCTCTTTCATTTTTCACTACTTTATCCAACATCACATGGCATTTCAGGGGTAAAGTGGGTGCTTCACTTCACAGATCATCCAAAGGATTAGCTGTTGGTGGTAGAGCTCCCTATCTCATGGTAATGTTAAAAACCAAGAAGCAATCCTTTAGTAGTAACTGGGTGTTCAAATTAGAAAATGCTTCCTAAAGCTTGATAGAATGTGACCACCTCTTTTGTGTTGCTTATACAATCAGTTACTGCTGTTCAATCCTTAGCAACTGCTGAAATGGGTTTGTTCAAAAGTACTTAAATATGAGGGAATGCATGATGGAACCAGTAACATATAGAAATCTCTGGGAAGATACTGCCAAAGATAATTACTCCCAAGTCTATGTTCGTCTACAATGTAAAAACCAAATTAAACGTTAACCCAAATCAAGGTTGTGTGCTTGAAAGTGTTCCATGGCTTCATCTTTTCTATTGTTCTGGTTTGTCTTGTCTGTTTTCACTCGTGAATTGCAGTCTTTTTTTCCTTCTCAATATATTGTGGATTGCAGTGTTTCTTTGTATTTAAAAAAAGAGAGAAATAGAAAATTAAAGACAGGGTTGCAAATTTGTGAGATTGTCTTCTCATATTGCACCATTATGCTTTCAGCATCTCGGTTTCAGTGAGCCTTTTGCAAATTTGTGAGATTGTCTTCTCATATTGCACCATTATGCTTTCAGCATCTCGGTTTCTGTGAGCCTTTAAATGTACTGTTCTAGTGAAAACTAATATGGTAAAACATTGTAGCTTCAGTATGGATACTGATATGTTTTGGAAATGTGCTTTGCATTTATATGCAGCCTTACTTTGGAATGTTTGGGTATGGTGGGACTTATGCTGCGATGCATTTAGGGAGGTATGCTTCCCTGTTGACCACTCCTAATTGATTAACCTGCGGAATCACATAACTATTAACGTCTCTGATTTCTCTGTCAATTGCTAGGCATGCTATTGTCTCTGCAAAGACCAAACGTTCTAGAAAAGTCTATTGGCTGCGTTTGGAAAGGGAAGCTCTATTAAGACGATCTGGTTCTAGTTCGAACCCAAATTGGAAGGTATTATTTAAAAAAGAGCTGTGGGTATAAGGTTGTCTGTCTTGAATGTGTGCATTTTCCCCATCTTTCCTGCTAATGACCCGCTCCAACCATAGGATTCAATTCCACTGTTTGATATCATTGCTTATTTTCAGGTTGAGGGTGGCCTTCGAGACCCCGTAGTTGATGAGATTGAAAAATCACCTCATGGAAGCTTTACCAAGGTATATGTTTGGTACGAGCCCTAGTATGTCCTGAGTGCTGATAACTGTGTATGTACTTCTTTCTGTGTTATGTGTCTTTTCAATACTCGGATTATAGACTGCCATAGTGCTATGCTAATGTATGGAATTTAGGATTTTTTTTGGACTGTTTCAACACTTCGAGTTTCTATCTGCACATGGGAATGATGGACATTCAGTGTCCAAGTTCGCCTGTTTCAGTTGCTTGGATGAGTACTATGTACTCCTTTTGTTGCCCTTTCATTTGCGGGAAAATGACCTTAAAGAATCAATCATGATTCATCTTTCACTTTGGTTATCTGTTTAGATCATCAGGTCACTTGACATTTCTCTAATCTTCTGTGCATTCTTCTTCACTCTAGTATTTACAAATAATGATTGTCCAACCACAGGTTAAGGTTGCTTCTGTGAATATCATTGATTGATCATGGTAAACAAACACATCGATTGACTAGCCTTGATCCATCTGTTCTTCCCTTGCTAAATTCAGTGGTGTTGTGGGGTGCCACGATAATATGATGGTGGATTTTGTTCTGATAATCTTATTGTTCTAGTTGCCATGTTTTATTTTCGACTGTGCCACGCTTATGGACATCATATTTTCATTTGATTGAGATAGGACTGGCTGTTTTGCTTCCTGAGAGTTATGCTGGTGAATTTATTTGAATTGTGGCATGTTCATAATATATTTCAGCAATTTATTTTGGTTTCCACTGTCCTCTCTGCTTTCCAGATGCAAGGATTCACAGTTCTTGTGTAGCTTTAGATTCTTGGAAGGAGGGGCGTATCTTTGTTGAGGCCCAAGGAGCCCCCCCCCCAAAAAAAAAACTTTCTTTGCATTATTCTATATGTATAATGTGTTGTCCAAAAAATAAATAAGACTTATGTTGGAATTGTGGTAAAACTCTTTCTATCTTTTCCAAGAGGTTGGGAGATCAAATCTTGGCCCCCCAAATATTTTTTGCAAGTTCCGCCATTGCTTGGATGGTTTAGTCATTGAGATGTACTAATTGTACCTTTCCCCGAAACACTGCAGGTTGACATGGAGTCTAAACTCAGGCTCCCTGATATATTTAAACTCCAGTGCAAGCTCAAAGATATCTATTTCCCATACATACAGGTACTTTTACAAATCATATCCTATGTATTCGCCCTTTTTTCTTCAAGCTCTTAACCACGGAGACTGTTCCATTCATCATATTGCTTGTGTACATAAATGTTGGTTAACATATAAAATTTATAGAACATTTGACACTTTGGTATCCTGAGGCATGGCCACTGACGAAAGTGGTCCTGACGTTATGAGAATAATAATTTAGTGCTTGAGATTTTAAGGGATAAATAATTTAGTCCTTTCCTTGAGTAGAAGTTCTGGAAATTATGTCTTGGCTCCCCCTCCCTCCCGAAAAATGAAACCCTGATGGCTGGCAACTGAATAAAGTGGTCCATAAGTTTATGAAAACAATAATTTAGTGCTTGAGATTTAAAGGGATGAATAATCTAGTCCTTTTCTTGGCTTGAAGTTTTAGAAACTATGTCTTGGGCCCCAAAAATGGGATGCAGGATGTGGGATGCTTTTACAATTTTACTATCTTCTTGTTGGCTGTTAAAGAAACCAAGCTGGTACAAATAGGTTTGGACATCTTTTAATGGTTATAACTGTACTATCATCATTATTGAAACTTAGTTGATGTTGTCGCTGATAGTTGATACCATATATGGGGCTCATAACTTCTTAAAAAAGAAAAATAGTTAAATTACAAAAAATTAGTCAAGATTGTGAAAACTTCATGGGGCATCTTGGACACAGATAGCACATGGGTAGCCAAGATTGCCCAAAAACTGGTTGATTTTTAAAACATGCTTGAAGTTGGGAGGCCTTAATCTAAGTCTTAGGTGTAAAAATGTGAAGAAGCTGAAGGACTAGCAGAGTGAGAGGCCTAGACCTGATAGATGATAGAGAGAGAGAGAGAGAGAGAGAGAGAGAGAGAGACCTTGCATGAAGTAGGTAGCCTTGTCTAAGTCATTATAGTTGTGACTTGTGAGGTAATATGAATATGATGTCTTTATTATCCTCTTTTTTCTGTGTGAATTCCTGGAAACGGTCTCTATATGAGCAGTCATGTGCGTAGGGGCAAGGTTGTCTGCATATGGGTCTCCCAAACCCCGCAAAAACGGAACCCACACTGGGAGTTGTTGTTGTTCTTGTGTGTGAATTCCACCTCTCTTGATTGCTTCGGTTATCCACAATAGGCTAATCTGTATCCTTTTTCCCATTTTTCTTGTGAATTGTGTGCAGTGTGATGAGATATCAAAGGAAGGGAGGACTATAACACCAGTGGAGTTTGAGGTTGTATTCTAAATGCCGTTGTCGGTTTGTGTGATCTGAAAATCTTCAGTCCAGAGTGTTCATTTAAGATAAAACAACAAAGCCAATATAACTTCTATTTGGTGCTTTTAAGTAGTAGTGGACCAAAGGTACATGGCTCCCTATTTCTTATGTTCAATATGTGTATGGGATTTGAGTGGTCCAGAATTTAACTGGGAAGTCTCCATTTGGATCAATACCTCTGTTTGTATGGTTAAGGTTGCTTACATTTGTATCTTTCCAGACAAGATTCACAGTGCTTGTTGTGTGTATGCGTTATTGTTCTAAGATATTAACATTGACACTCTCCCGGGTGGGCTGTTTGTCTAATTACCAGTTCTCTATGGCACATCACATTTATGGCTTAATGTGTGCATTCATTGTTATTTAGAGCCATTCGTAGTTCCATTCTAGCCATCAGCTTAAGTGGGTGCCTTGTGAGAGGCATTGGGGTAATGGTAAGGTGGTATACGATGCCAGGCTCCTCGTTGATCTTCACTAGTTGAGCATGGTGCAAACTGCAAACATGTTTTCTTCTGTATTAGAGTTGTCTTTTTATCTTACTGGAGTATGTTCATTGTAATGGGCTTTGCATTTGGTTAAATTTATGCACACTGTTGTATCCCTAATTGTAGGTGAATGGCATTAATTTGACTGAAGTTGATGGTGGCGAATTTGCTATTACAAATCTGCATTCCTGTAATGGCCCAGATTTTGTCTTAAACCTTCATTTGTCCATTGAAGAGGACAACACCACAGCTAGAGGTCCTGGTGAGACAAGAACTCATTTATGTTGTATTTTGCAAAATAAATGCCTGTCTTGCGCCCATTTTTTCTCTATTTATCAGTCTCTCCTTGAAAACCTTCTCATTTACAATCTGTTCTATGCTGTATGCTACTTTTTATTATGTTTTCAGGTATAAAAAAACCTCGTGAAGCAAATGCCCGGCTGAAGTGTGTTTACTTCCCTATTCACAAGGTACACAACATGCACAGTGTTTCTTGTTTTTATGTTTTCAGATCCTAAAAGTCTCCAAGATAATAATCCTGTGGACAGGACAAAGAGAATATCGAGAGAATTTTGGACAAACTGAAGGCTGATGGTTATGGAATCACAGAAGACTTTGAAACTTTCAGTCGTATCTCTATCCGTCGGTTGGGCCGTTTGCTTCCTGATGCTCGCTGGGTAAGCAATTTTATAAACTAATTCACTACAGCGAGACAAAACCTAGTATCCATTATGCTAAGGTATGATTATTTTTTTCTTTAAGATAATTTACCAATTCTAATGCATAAAACAGGCACCTCTTCCGTTCATGAAATCCAAACAAAGAGGGGGTGACAGAGTTCAAATTTTGAAGAGGTGTTGCTTGAGAGTTAAGTGCTTCATTGGTAGGTACTTACTCCTTTACATGTCTATTATGTCTCTAATCAAGCCCTTAAAACATTTACAAAAGGTTTCAAATCTTTGCAGATACAGATGCTGGTTTTCACCCAATGCCTTCTAAGGTATCAAATTGTCATTACCATAATCTAGGGGAGATTTTTCTTCTTACGCCCATCAAGCATTTAGTCAAAATCTTTCATATTGCTATGCCTGCTTAGTCTGGTCTTTCTGTCGGTATTCTTTTTGCCTCTTTTCTTTCTTTTTAATTGTAATCTACAAACTCATATTCTTACTGTTCAGACTGATCTGCAAATCCACGATCCTTTCACCAAAGCTTTGAAGGATCTTGGGTCTGATCTTGCCCAGAAAGACAAAGGTGATTTTGTGTAAAGCCTCATTGGTCTTGCTGTTGGTTGTGGAATGTGTACGTAGTGGATTATGACATCTAGGACTTGTTCTTGTAGGGGTAAAAGTTGACATTTATAGGGGCAGAAAACAATTGACATTTGCACAACTGCAAAAGGCATATCAGGATTGGGTTTTACATATGCATGCTGAGTATGATGAGGAGTTTAACTGTGGTGATGATGTACCTGTTTGGCTTCTTAATGCCTCAAACAAAGAAGCACTAGGCATCAAATCTAATGGTAAAGCACGTGATAAATCTTTTTCTTCCTCTTACTGCTTTAACATAGCGGTCCAGAATTCCCTAGTTTTTTGTGCAGTTTCTCTGGTAATAATATTGTGCTAAAGGCTATTTAGTTTCTTTTCCTCTTTTGGTTTAAATTTTCGTATGATATGTTACATGTTGTTCCTCTTGTTAATAATGTAGCTGTGAGGGTTCATCGAGCTATAAGTCGAAAGGGTATATCTTGGAACAGTGGGCAGAAAGTCAAAATTCTTAAAGGAGCCTGTCCTGCTTGCCACAGTCGCAACATGTATGCGACTTTAGAGTATTTCTTACTTGAAGGCTGCGAAGGAGATGCTGGTGGTATGTGACTTCCTGATATATCTTCTTCTGAATTGCTGTAGAATATAGCAGAAAATTGTTTTGTAGCTCCAAATATCTGTTATTTAGCTTGCTTAGGATGTTGTTGAAGATTACTTACATATTCTGAAAATCCGTCTGATCCTTCTTCCCCCCCACCCCCCAAAAAAAAACAAACAAAAAAATGTAACAGCAGAGGGCCAAATCATATGCAGGTATGTACAACTTTTTGCTTACTGTATTAGTTTTTGGCTATTCTTTTTTCCAGTATTGTTATATATCGTATTATTTGGTTTGTGAAGGCCAATGGGAGTTCCCGATGAAGATGGCTGTGTACTTACAGTTGGTGCTAATGGTGCACAATTGGAACTTCATGGGTCTAAGTCTCTGCCCATCATTGTTGCAGATCCAGAAAAGGTGGAAATAGTTTCCTTCCTCTTTGTAAAATGGTTTCTTCATGTTGGTTTGTTCAATGGGAACATTATGTAAATGGATGCAACAGGAGCTAGCAGTTGACCAGCATATGTTTTATCTGAGCACACTTAGATACCAATCAGGTATTCTTTGCTGCAGTGTGTTGCTGTTGGTATGGATGATTGGAATCGCCAAGTGGAGAAGCTAAATCAGAAAGTGCCTTCAACAATTGAAGTACTTGGTCTGCAGCAATGCAAGAAATTAGGTATTGATGGGGTGAGTACATAATGATATTGTCACAGCTTTTAAGTTTTTAAGTCATCCTGTGGGTTTTGATGAAATTATACAGGCAAACTTGGAACAAATAATCAATAACGAGGAGTTCTTAGGTGAAAACAGGTTGTTCATTATAATCTGGAACGAACTTAATTTCCAGAAAATCATCTAAAGTTATGGGTTTCTAGAAACAGCCTCTTGGGTTGGAGCTAGGGCTGGTAGATCATGTCTTTAATAGATGTTGCTGCAGCGGATTCCATATTGACCATGCTCACTTTTGTTGTTGTTGGTAGAATTATTGTTGGGTAAGATTGTTTAAGGCATCATAGAGGACATTCGTTTGATTTTATATTTCATTCGCAGTGGCACATCTTAACAGAAATTTATTGGCTTACATCGTGTTGATTCCAGGCATTACCTACAAAGGATACAATTTCTGCTGGATTTATGCCCCCAAAAGAACTTGTTGCTGTTCTGAGGCCTTCTTGTTTCACTTCAAGCTGTACCAGTGATTATCTAGATCAAAAATACATAATAAAGGATAAGTTTGAGATGTGTATGGATATTAAATTCAGGGCTGAACCAGCAAAAGCCAGCGAACTTGAGCAAGTTTTTTCGGGAAGTGCTACTCATACTTCCCGTAGAGGATGTCAGGGTCTGTATATTTTTCAACTGGGTTGTGTCTCAAGTTTGTTTCAGAAGGCTGGGATTTATTCATTCTCATTTTCTATCGTAAGTGCCAAACTTCTGCGGTGATTGCAACTGTTATTAATACAGCTCATCATGACATTGTACTTATCCTACTTTCTGGATCTTGTGACCCTGATTTGGTTTACCTATGTATAGAGAAATTCAGCTCGCACAAGTTGTGAAAGAAATGTGCACGTCAAAGCATCATCCAAGATCAAATGCTGGGAACTCTCAAAGGAAGACCAGCTTCTGCCATTCAATATTAGGTTTGCTGCAGGCCATGGAATACACTCCCTTACGTCCAATTTTTCGTGTAGTTGCCATATAACCTTTTTTGAATATGTTATTGTTTAGCTCTTGCTTCATGCATCTGAAAAGGAAGAGGCGATATGTTCTCGTGTCTGGTCCAATGACCTTATGTGTTTTTGTCGTTCTAGTATAAAACAATCACTAATGTTTGGTCATCCCTTTGATGTTTTAATTTCTTGGTGTGTATAAATTTAAGTCCTGCATCTCAGGTATTTTTTGTTTTCATATGACTTTAAGTGAACAAAAGCTTCTTACTTGATGGAGATAGTGCACCGGGGGGGGGGGGGGGTGTGGCCCATTGTTTAATCATTTTGTTATTGATGATAGCCTTTTTTCCTGGAATTCCATACTCCATACAAAATCGAAATTACAATTGGGGGGGGGGGGGATGTGTGGGTTGTATTTGCTTTCCATATGTGCATCATTACAGTTTCCAAGTGTTTGTCTCACACAATAAGAGGGGGAGATGTGGGTTGTAGTTGTATTTGCTTGCTGTGTATACATCATTACAGTTTTCGAGCATTTGTTTTTCTCAAGATGCATACAGTATGCTTATTCTTATCTTCTTACAGAGAATTACTAAGGTACTTGGACCCTTGCTTGTAAGCAAAGTTCTTTCCCCCCACCCCCGGGGGGGGGGGGGGGCTTCAACCTTCATGTTTTCTGATTATGTATGAGTGCTAACTCCTACTTTGCTATGTCTCTTGACATTTGGGTTATATTCTTCGTCATTAGCAGGTAGAATTCTCATTTATTTTTCTCTATATCATTTACTTGGTTGTAAGAAACTAGGCCCCCTTCCACGTCAGTTTTGTAGACAATGCAATAAAGCAGCAACATTTGAGCAGGTAAGAAACAAGTTGCTTTACCAGTTTGTCCTGTGAGGTATGAATTTGCTTTGGAGTAAACAGAATCAGTATTTGGATTTTTGAACTTCTATGATAGAGCTTCTATCTACCCATTTTCTTCAGTAGTCGGGACCATGTGGCGGCTACTTGTCAGACAATGCTTGTTACCTTGGAGATTCTTTAAAATATTCAAACATCACAGAGAGCTTTTTTTCCCCAGTTGGATAGCTCCGTGTGTATCCCTTTTTGGTTTCTTTGCTATGTTCTACTGTTCTTTAATCGTTCTAATCTAATAATTGGCTAATAAGGCTTCACAATCTAGAATTTCAGGGGAAGCAAGGACATTCCTAGGCTTTTGTTCCCAAAGCAAAAAGTTATGTTTGAAATGTCCTCACCCATCTGTTTGAAATGTCCTCATCCTGGAAACTTTGGCTTGATAGGCAAGTTTTGTGAAGCATCTTATTCTCAAATACGAATTTTCAATTTAGTTTACCTATGTAGACTGTATGATAATCTCCTTAATATGTGTGAGGCTAGGCTATATGACTAGACTTTGTTTTTACAATGAACTTGTTAACTGCTGAGCTTCATTGTTGTCTTTACTTCCTGAAGTGATTTGCTTCATTTGGCGGGACTTTTTGGGTTTTGGATTTGGATTGGATTGCTGCAACCACAGCTAATGTTTTCATATTTTTCCAGTGTAGGTTCTTGTTTCCCACCATTTTCAGTTGTCCGTTATGATGTATATGACAATTGTATTCCATTTGAATCCACCCCAGAGATTCTGTTCCAACTAAAATCCAATGATCATGTGCTTTCTGACACGAACAAAGTGAAATTGGAAGTATCATCAGATCAATTTCATGTGGTTGTCAGGGTATGAACTAAAAGTTGTGCTTTTCTAAAATTAGTTTCACCTGCCTAGTTTCACTGTTATATACGAGCTAGTTATTTCAGAATCTGCGCATCACAACCAACAGCCTAGATAAGGTCCGCCCAAGTTATGAAGCCACTCTGGCTTTGTCTCAGCCAGATAAGCAGTTGATTCTCAGCATTCCTTGTCAAGGTACTTTGCTTTCTACGGATGGGTGATGGTTTAGTTTTTACAATGATCAAAGTTTAATCATTTTTTGTTTCCTGCCTTTGCCTCACTCTCTCCCTCTCGCTCTTCTGTATCTCTCAGTGGTGCCTGGATCTCTACATTCGGTTAGTTTGGTCCAATCACAATCTGCCAATAGCCTGCTGCCCAATCAGGTGCTTCAGAATATTAAACTCGAGGTATCTGAGTACCAGGTTGTTTTTTTTTTTTTTGGGGGGGGGGCTTTCATGTTGAGCGCTTTTTTCCATGTTCTTTCATCCCATTTGTCTTAACCATGGGGCAGACCATTGTCAGCTTGTATTTGATGTCTAGTTTGTTTTAAACATGGGACAGACTGTTTTATTAATTCATGCTTCTGTGACATAAAAACTGCTAACTAGGAAAAGTTGTTTAAAATTTCCCCCTTCCTAGAATTTCACGATATATGATAAGGCTACGATGTCTTGTCTTATGTATGTTAGGATACACAATTCAACAATGGACGAACTCTGTGTAGTTCAATCATGCTAATTAGAAGCCATCTATGTTCTTATTGTGTGATTTCTGTACTGCCTTTTATGGTTTGTATCATTTCGAGTTGAAATAATTGAAGAAGAGAATGGCGTTCTAAGATCTTGCCAAGATTTTGTTGCCATCTGTTTGTTAATTTTCACTAGGCTTCGTCTAATTTCTATTTGTATGATAACCTAGCTAGTGTTAGAAATACTTTTATTGTATTAGGGCACATTTATGTCTTCTAGTGAACCCCCTTTTATGTTATGCATAGTGTGTGTGTGTGTGTTTTGTTCTTTGAAAGAAAAAGGTTCTCATCATGATCATTGTTAGAATGCCTTGAATCTGTTCCCCCTTTTGCAGACCTAGCACGGCGTACGTGATGTATGGGCTAGGGTTAGCTCTAAAACCTAAACCCTATGTATGTAATGCGTATCTCTGTATTCCAATATCAATAAAAACTATCCCTCTTTTCTGCCTGTGGACGTAGCTAACACATTGTTAGTGAACCACGTTAAATCTGTGTGTATTTGTCAATTTGTTCATACTTTCTCGCATCCGTTATAACAATCATGTTAATAAAGAAACCAAACTTTGAAGTAATTGATGAGTTTTTTTTTTAAAAAAAAAAATATTACACATAAATGGGCCTTTTAGTATATGTCATTTGTTTTTAAAATTTGGTTTGTAATAGTACTATCATTTAGGATATGAGCTTGTCTTGGTATTATACTACCTAGGAAAAAGTTGTTGCCATGTAAAGGGGCCAACAAATTAGACGCTCGTTTCATAGGAACTATCTTATCTGAGAATCTGTATTACAGACCAATTATTTTTATAAACGGTGCTATCAGTAAATGTTTCAAAATCATATACATTAACAAAATGGGATCATGAAGAGTTGTATTGTGTTAAGATTTATCTATTTCCATTCATGAATATATCTTATTTTGTGCTTCTTGTCATATGCTATGCTTTTTGGGTCCCCCCCCCCCCAAAAAAAAAACACAAAAAAGAAGGATGAAGTTCAAAAAATCATAACATAGCCTGGGGACTATGTTGTGAGTTAGTCCCAAAGACACAACCTGTCTGTTTATTCATTTATTATTTTTGAATCTCCGAAACCTCCCCTCCATTTTTCCCAGTCTCCACCCCCAAAAAAAGGGCACTATGCCACATATCCCGGACTACAGTCTCGAGACTATGGCATAATTGCTTTTAAAGTTAAGTACTGTGCTTCTTTTCATGACTTGGGCAAAATAATTGCTTCCAGATGTTTGATAGACACGGTAACCATGTAAAGGAAGGCACTGAAGTTCAGCTGAGAGTCCATGGGTTGCTTTTACTGGATCAGGATGGTACAAAATGCAAGGTAGTCTAGTTTCTTCCTTATGTAGCACAATGCTTTTGTCATGGTGGTTGTGTAGCCCAAAAAACTTCTATTTCACGTTTATATGTGGAAGCCACAGAACCTCATTGAAGCATTGTTTTGGTATTGATAATGATATGCTTCACTCTCCAGATGTGCTCCTAAAAGTCTTTATACAAGTGCAATAAAATAATGAGTAAAAAAGCCATAATTTGGTTGATAGACTTGGTAACACATACATTCATTGGGAACATATGAAATAACCTGACCCCAACAAGATTTATGTGAATTCTGCATGAGCTGTATCACCTTCCCTCTGTCATTTTGAGTGTATTCTGGCTCACTTATCATATTCAATCAATCAGGAGGACGAAATTTTGCTGCTAATTAGAACATTTCTTTCAGAGTGAAAGAACTCTGTTAACCGCTTGGTGTATTAAAGTCAACTTTTGCTTGTGTAACCCAGTTTGAGTTGTCAATAATTTTAGCATGTGAAATGCTCCACACTAAGTTTTGTTGTTGTTTAAGAACACTTGCTGTTTTGTACAGGTAGATCATCTTGGTTTTGTTGATCTTAGTGGCCTTTTGAAAGTCACTGGGGGGTATGGAACACCTGGTATGTTTCCCTTCTATGGACTTTTTACAACATTCGTATTTTTTTGTGGTCATACACTCATTCTTTGTGATATTTGAAAACATACTATGAGATGCTTGCAGAAGTCAGCAATATTATGCTTGCCTTTCATGCTTCTTAACCTAAATGTTCTGTCTGTGGTGTGCACGAAAATTTTAAGATTTTTTTTTTACAATGAATGGCTTGATGAGGGAAACCAACTTCATGATTCAGATGAGGTTTTGGTTATTCAGGGGACTACTTTTGTAGAATGCGTCATTAACTGGACAGTTGATAGGTCAGTCTGTCTTTTGTACATTTTCTTGGCACTGAGCATTCCCAATTTTGACATTGCGTTTAGTTTAGAGGGATTCTGCTTCAATGTGCTGTCCTTCCTCTCTATCTCTTCCCAGTTGCACTGGATCTTGGTTCATTTACGGGGAGGAAAGAGACATCATGCTTGTGCATATTTTGTTTGCTTTTGTATTGTGCTTTTGCCCAAGGAGCTGTAGGGGCTGTTTATGTAGTTGTCCTCAAAACTGTTAGCTATTCCGTGCTGCTTAGGATTTTTATGATTTTACTCTTAGCTTTTATCATGGTTTGTGTTTTGCAGTCTCTCTTTCTGTCTTGTCTGCTAAACAAGTGATTTATACAAAAAAGTTTCTAGTCCAGAAGCGGGAGCTGCGAATGGCAACCAATGTTAGTTCTGATTTACTTTCTCATTAAAACTATGATCTTCTGTGCTGGTTATGTTTCTTATGGAAAAGTTGTTGGTGTAGATACCTGAGCTTTGTCGAGCTCAATCAAAACTCAAAGATATAACTTTTGAAGTAGTGGATTCTAAAGGTGATGTTGATCAAACTATACATGATGATGACAAGCTTGGTGAATCGCACATTCTAAAATTAAGGACAGACATACCGGATTTTGATGATTCTTTAAGATATGCTTTTCGGCATGGCCATTGTGTCATTCCTTCTATCACTCTCCCCAAGTCAGAGGGAAGCTATGTCATTGAAGCATTTCACTGTCGTCATCAAGAGCTGCATCTGAAACTCAAGGTTACTTGCAACCATATAATGATCTCACAAAAAAGAGCCTCACTAGTCTTCAATATTAATTTTCATGGTCTTCTCCTTACTGTTGCTATATTGTCGTCATAACAGGTTAATGTTGCACATCCATTAGATGCGGAGGATGACATACTTTCAGATTTCCAAGCTTCTGAGGAGCAAGATGATTGTAGATCTCAATCTACCTATGAGCAGATCACTTCTTGTCCTCTTTCTTGGACAATGGAGAATGTGGTAAGCCTGGACAATCCACTAATTAGCCATCAATGCTAAAACAAGAGTGACGTTAAATATATGTTCTCTATGTAATTGTGTCCTTTGCAGGCGATCCGTGCACAAACTCCCAGCAAGCAATATAGTCCTAACAAGAAGCATGGAATTCAATCAACTGATGAGCAAATTGCTTCTCATCCAACTTTTTTGACAACCATGAATGCGGTAAAGCCAGGACACTCCACTCATTCACTGTCATAGAATTCTAGAATAAATGTGATGTTAAGTATATGTCATCTATTTAACTTTGTTCTGTGCAGGCTACCTCTGTTCGAACTCGAAGCAGGCAATGTGGTCCTAGTGACAGGCATGGAACTTGCTTGTTTCCATCGCGAAAGGAGAACACCATTTCGCAGGCTACCTCTGCTCGAACTCGAAGCAAGCAATGTGGTCCTAGTGACAGGCATGGAACTTCCTTGTTGCCATTGCGAAAGGAGAATACCATTTCTCCAACTCCCAAAATCCCGGAGGAACTGATAACCTCAGTTGGACCTGACTTCCAGGTAGACTGATATGACCTTGGGCCCTTTTTGAATATAAATTGATTAATTTGTAGTGTACATAATGCCCTGTAATTTACATGTATTCCTTATCATGACGTCATTGATTTGAATTGCCTTGTAAATATATATCAGCTGTTAACATTGTTGTCTGCAGGCTACCCCCGTTCAAACTCCAAGCAGGCACTGTGGTTCTGGGGACAGGCATGGAACTCGCTTATTGCAATCTCCAAAGGAGAATACCTTTTTTTCAACTCCCACAACCCCCCAGCACTTCATAAGCTCAGTTGGGCCTGACTTCCAGGTACACTGCAGAGGTCCTTTTCTTGAATGTAAATTGCTGATTAGTTTGTGGCGTGAATATGCACTGTAATTTACGTGTAATCCATATCATGACATCATTGACATAAATTGCCCTTGGTTGGCACAATTATGTGATCAGCCCTTTTTTGATCAAAAATTATGTGATCATCTTTGATTCTTGTGTTTGTGCTTTGACTAATTGATAAAACATTTGACAATTTCTTGTCTTGTTATGTCTTTCCAGGTTGCTGAGAAAGAACTCGATCATTATGGTTTGATTCTAAAGGATTGTGAAGATAACTTGGCTTGGCTTGGTAATCACAGGGATAAAATCGTGAAAGACCTGTTAAAATTACAAGGTTGCTCTTATATTCTCTTTCGTAATTTGGTATCATAAGCTGTAGCAACATTTATTCGATGCTTATGTTGCTTCAGTTCATCCTAATATTTGTATCAAGTGTGAGTTTTCTTCAATGTCCTTGGCATTCTTGGATGTGAATCTTGCTCCTGCTTCATCAGAATGTTTGCCTAACCTATTGCCTTATGTGGGGATGCCTCTAAACTAATGATGTGCTGAAATTCTGGGAGTGAGACCAAGCCCAACTTACCAAATATGATTTGACATCAGGATGTTATGCTTAACAATATTTTGGTAGTGGCCCCCCCCCCCCCAAAAAAAAAAGGAAAAGAAAAAGCTAAACAGAAAGGGGAAAGAGAAAATGAAAGGAAGCAATGTCAACTTATTGGCTGTGGCTGTGCTTTATGTATCACTTTCAGATTCAGCTGAACTGCTGCAGTTAGATCAACCTGTTAGCATGTCTCAGAGAGAGGTAGTATTGGAGGCAATAGAAAGCAAGGTTAGTACTGCAGCTGCTGTTTGCGGTCTCCTTCCTAGGAATGTATCACTGAAGAAGCGGCATGATAAGTTGATATCCAACATGGTTGGAGTCGTTGCCCTTCTAGGATCGGCCCCCTCACATGCCCTTAGCTGGTAATATCTACCCTAGCCTTGGTTTTTCGAAACAAGCTTCAGCTGGTGGCCTGCCTGTAATTGTCCCGTGTTTTCTGTGCAGTTTATTGGCTGATTACTTGGGGGAAGATCAGATGATGGCCATTGTCTTTCAATCTAGTACTGCTGTTACACCGCCTGAAGAGTATGAACACGAACTAAGTTCTGTGGCAGCTGAATTGGGAAAATGTATTACAGACAGTCCCCTTCTTATATACCTTGAGGATATCAGGCAAGTGTTTATGTTCTAACCAATAAGCGTGAACATTTTATTGGTTGCATCCTGCTGAGACTTTTGGTAGAGCCCTTGTGAGTTGTTACATATGACATTTGTCCCTCATATACGGCTCTCTCTCATCATTGCACCTCCCCTAAGGAATCTATCCTTGCATGTACTTCTGCTAAGTGCTAATGATCGTGCTGTTGACAGGGCATATGCTGGCAATGTTGTAGAAGGTGATCATCAAAGGAGGCTGGCCTTACGAGATCCTACTTTACCTGATGGAAAAACTCCGCCAGGTTTCTTGGGCTATGCGGTCAACATGATTGACATAGATGTAGATCATCTGGAAACCAAGACAAGTATGGGGCATGGACTTCGTGAAACTCTCTTTTATCGACTGTTTGGGGAGCTCCAAGTCTACGAAACGAAGGAACATATGAAACAGGCGCATGGCTGTATAACAGGTGGTGCTGTCTCTTTGGATGGAGGGTTTATTTATGGAAACGGAATGGTCTTACTAGGACGCAAGTATGTTTTCTTTTATCTTCCTTACACATATACACGCGTCATGATCATATTTTTATGAGAGAACTATCCCATTTTGTATTCCAAGTGAAAAGCGTGCTACAATTCCATAAACTGCAATAGCGCTGAAATTTGTGAACAACATATCCCATGGAGTCTTCCAGATGTTTTTGCCCATTCTGGTACAAAGTACCTGATGTGTTTAGTTCTGGTTTTGTCGCTGCAGGAAAGTGGACGTTCATTTTCCTGTAACTGTTTTGGAAAGTGAATTGGTTGTTATTCCACAAGGGGCCGACATCATGCAGCTGATCGAGGATAAGAAAGAGGATTTGAGGATTGCTTCAGAGACAATCACTTATGTAGGCAATGAGTGGAGGGAATACAAGAAGCGTACTGAGGAAAGGAAGGCGTTGCTGATCAAAGAAAAAGAGGCGTTGCTGAAAGTCGTGTTGTCCCAGCAGTCATTGAAGTTCTCTCCCATGCCTTCTCAACTTACTTGTGATTAAATCTTCATCAGGTGTCAGGGTTAGTTCATGAATGGTATGATGATGTACATAGGTTCAAAATTTACTGGCGTAGTCAACAACAGATGAACGGAAAAACAATCTGATTCTGCTGGGGAGATGAATCATTGTTGGTGTGTATATGTATGATATTCTGCTGACAATATGACATAGCTGGCTGGCTTTTGTAAACTTGCGTTTCAGCTTCTGGTGTTTCAGCTTTTAGTCTGCTCTTGTCATCGTAGGGGGCAAATTAGAGTGCAAGGTGGTTATTGATCGAAAGATTTTTAATGACATGTTTTCTTCTTTGGATTTAGGGTCTCGGTTTTTATTAGAGCCGAGTTATTATTGTCTAATAAAGGATCTCCAGCATATTTTTCGAGCAATCTTGAAGGGAAAAAAAGGAAGAAAAAAGAAAAAGGAGGTAAAGAAGTTGATTTTTAAAGTACTCAAACAAAACTACTGGTAATTAAATTACCCAACTAAAACTATGTAATTTGGGTGCCCAAATTTTGTTTTTTTTTTTTTTAAACTGTCCATTGTCAGTTATTTAGTGCTGCAACGGTGGGATAGAGGAAAAAAAGCTAACTATGGCTATTATGATCCAATTTATTTTCTAGAACGACAAAAAATGTTCAATTTTTGAGAAAAATTCATTTCTTAATGTTTAATTATGGCTATTATGAATATAAATAATATTAAATTATGGTTCTTTTTCATTTACCATTTTTCCCTCGTTTGAGGTCCTCTTAGCTGATTTTTGTCGAAAAGTATACTCGAGCTCCATAATGGTTATTTCTATATTTGAGATTCTTAATGACACCCTATTTTCACATTAGGTCTTTATTGGACAGTAATTTAAAATTTTAGGTTCTTTTAAAATAGTTAACTGGGGGAAATCACCTTTAACATACAAACAATAATATCTCTAGTATAATTAAGTAGTGTTTTCGTCAAGATAAAATCATTCTCTCATAATTTTCTTTAATTTTTATTGGATGGTTTTCACCAACATCACAAATATAATGTTGTTGTACTAACTTGATCTGTCTGTACGAAATAGATATTAAAATCATACATCATTAATAGGATTTTGATATAATTTATTATCCCCTTCTCATTTTCATTAGGATTTACGATTAGACGATAGTGAGCAATGTTCTATCTCAGAGAGGACATTAATAAAATTTCACTCAAATTCTTTTCCCGTTTCTAAACTCCAATCGAAAAAAACAATAACAGCCCTTAGTAAAGAATAAGTGTTATAAATAACATACCGTACCGTACCGTCTGGTATTAGCCGAAGCGTACCGTAGTGGTCAAGAAACGGTAAAAGCTATTGTACGGTATTGTACCGGTCAAATACCGATCAATACTGCTCAGTAGCGTCAAATACCGAGCAGTATCAGTATTTTCAGTTAAATACTGTCCGGTACACTAAAGTTTCAAATTTTTTGTACTTCAATTTTTAATTTTTTTTGAAATTCAAATGGTACAAGCCTAGTATAATCATATGTAAATTGGCATGCTTTGTTTCAATGAGAAAATGATACGATAATCAATACGTTATTTATAATGGATATTATTTGGAAACTCGAAACCTCTATCCAAAATTTAAAAAGGGACCATTTTCAGGTAGATTTTTACTTAATTAGGGGTTCCATTGCGCAACAGTCAACCAACCTTTTTCTGATTCTCTCTCTATTTCAGTCTTTCTGTGTGTCAAAAATCTAAAAAGAGAGAGAGGGAGAGAGAGGAACACTGAACCTCCCCAATGCAAACCCCTGCGGTCTCGTCGAGCCCTCAGGCAAGCTGTCGCCCCTTTTTTCTGGTTCGATTTCTAGGGTTTTTTGCTTTTTAATCCGTGATGTTTGATTCATTCTTGCGTGTTGAGAGTGTGATCTTTTTGTTTTTCTGCTGTGAATTGGTTTCCCAGGTTGAAACTTCAATTTGGCAATTGAATTAGAGTTTTTGGTGTTCTTGATCCTCATGCATTTGAGCTTTTTTTTGGTTCTTGATGTGTGATTCATTGCTTTGAGTTGGAATGCATGTCGATGAACTGAGAATTTAGCAATTACTTTCTCGTTATGTGATGCTAATTGGATTTGGGAAGAAATGGATTTAGCTTATGTGATAGTGTGTATCACTGAAAAGATTATGAATTTACGATAGAGCTCAAAAATCCACAAATGCATGTTGGTCAAGTAAGAATTTGACAGTTCTTTTTTCGTTATGTGAGGCCCTTTTTTTTTGGGGGGGGGGGGGAGCTGGGAATGGATTTGGTTTATTGATAGCATAATTGAAAAGATAACAAATTTACTATGGAGCTAAAAAATTCGACAAATCTAGAGTTCAAAATGTTAGTCTTGATCCCCCTCTGGGTGTTCGAAATGTTTTGAAGGAAGGGGGAAGGCTCACTATGGTCCTTTGTTTTGATTGAGGTTTTTTTTTTGGGGGGGGGGGGGGTGGAAGGAGGAAGTGGAATTCAGAACATATATTGTGGTCTTTCTTTTTGTGCGATTTTCCAAAATATTGGTGGAAAAGACAAGTTTCCAGCCCTAAGTCGGTCGTGCAAGTATTAGGCAGCACGCCACCCACATTGATAGCATTTGACATAACGGCAATAGCAGTTGCTTCTGTCTCGTTTCTGTCCGCAACACCCCAAGTGACCAGGAGCATGTTGAGAGCAAATGAAAAGGGAAAATCCAAAAGAAATAGCCTCTTGATGGAAGATACAAGAGGAGTTATATTAAGGAGCTTTTTCCATCAATTGTTTTCTTTTCTTTCTAATTATGTTTATCAACCAACATGTGGAAATTACTGTTTGCATCCTTCTCGTACTAGTTACAATCTTGCAATTATGTTTTGAGAGACCGCTAGTATTAATGCTGGCCAATGTGGCTTTTTGTAATCTTTTTGAAAATCAACGGATAATGGTGCCTAAAGTATGTCATTATCCAAAGAAGCTTTTCCCCCTAAAATTAAGTGGCTACCATTTTTAGTGAGTTGATACCATACGTAGCAAATTAATTGTAGTTGCTCATCCCCTGCCAGGGTGGTTTTTATCATTCTAAAATTTAACATAATCTTATACTGAGATAGATACATTACTTATCACTTTATTTATTTTTGTTTTCTAAATTTCTTATAGAATATTGAGTGCTCCAAGTGCCATTTGGTATGTCATTGGGGTGGAGACATTGTGGAAGAGCCCGGAGGTGTAAATTATAAAGGTGGAGAAGTGCGCGTTCTGTTGGCCAATAATCAGATGAGATTCTCAGAGCTTGTCAGGAAGATTTATGAACTCCTGGAAATTGACCAGACATGTGTGGATTTGAAGCTGAAGATGAGAGTTCCAACAGCCGGATCATATACAGCCGTGCCGCTTCATGATGACAATTCCTTGAATACTATGTGGTCATGCGTAGCACAACTATCAAAGTTCTTCATAGAGTTGTATATTGAGCAAGTATACGTGCAGTCTTCGGTGCAAGCTAATTTGTCTTGATTTTTCGGGATTGTTAGATTGCATTTTCTTCTTCAGATCTTATTGTGGCGAGAAGTGAAAATTATAGGCAGAAAAAGAGATACTTAGAATTCGTTTGAATTATACAGCCTTTTAGCTAGTTTCAACTAGGTCATTTTTGTAATACCGTGGTGTTGAGTTCTTTAATACAGATCCCTTGTCCTAAATTCATAATTAATTATTAGTCATTTATGTTGATGATGTTGGAAATCAATCATTCTATTGTTACTGTTTTTGTTTGCCAGGTTGCCATTACCGCCAAAGTGTCAGCTACCACAGATACTCCCGTGCTGAATCGTGTGGATGTGAACAAAGCTTTTGTAAATGCCAAGAAGGAAGTAACAAATGTTGCACCTCCTTATGTGAAGTCTTTAATGTCTAATTCGAAGGTTGCTCTAGTCTATGTTCCATTATTGTTCATTGGATGATATTTGTGGGTGCTTTCCCAAATTTTATTATGTTGCCTCGTTAAAATGTTCATTCCATCTCTATTTGCAAGTCTAGTTATGAGAACTTAGTTGATGTAACTAAGAAAAAAATCAGTCATACTTTAGCTAATATGGTTATAAGTGGGTTGGGCACGTGCAGGTGTTAAACAAACTCTTTTTAGTATTTGTTATGGTCATGTTTTATGTGCAGAAACTGCAAGATGAACTTGAGAAGATTGGGAGCAAAATGAAACAGCACGAGGACAATTTAAAGTTTCTGAGGACCCAAAAAAGCCAGTTGGATGATGCTATTCTTGATTTACAAGGTGTTCATGATCTTTTGTGTTGTTTCGAATCCTATTGACTACTGTTGAGCATGCTTTAACATGGAAGCCTGTGGGATTCAAGAGAAATAGAGCAGTAGCAGCCTGATTAATAGACAATTCCTTTTTTTGAAGTTCAGATTAATGGCATTATGTGATCCAGAGTTCATATTAATATCACTGGAAAACCCTTTATTATTTGCTAATTACTTAGTGCTCCTTCTCCAAGATGTCAATACGCGTCGTTGTGAGGAGCGCAGTTGATTTAAGAACTTAGTATGATCATATCAAGATGTTTATCCCTATTTGTTTAAAGATGCAATCAAATAAGACATGAATGCCATTTGGCGGGAAAAGACTTTCCTTTTAATGTTGATATGTCCCTTTGTCTTTGGCATTCATTTCTAATGCAACATAGTTCCACTGCTACGCAGTTTTCCTTGGTAAGTTGCTCTCTTCAAATACATTCCAGGATGAAGATGCTGATAATTCTCACGTTCAAAGTGAGGAGGAGGCTGTTCAGCAAATCTTGAAGCACGGAAATTCTGCAGCTGCAATTTTTTACCAGCTGAAAACTCATCATGCATCTCAGCTCTCGAACCTTACGTGGTGTCTAGATGTTCTTGGGGTTGTTGCCACCCTTGGCAAAGTAGATGATGATAACCTCAGCAGGTAAAATCAAACAATAAGTGATCTCCTGGAAGAATACTAGTAAAATTGCTAAATGCTAACCAAATGCCTCTAATCAATGCTCAAATGATAACAAGAAGAAAATTTCTTGTTTTATATTTGACGTGGAATCTTTTTATATGTGGATAAGAACTTGTGGATCTTCTTTGCAATAGCACTGCACCTCATTTTTGTAGTTCTCACATGCACAAGGAAATAGAATCTTAATTCTTTTTGCAAGGAAAGTTCTATCTTAGGAAATCTTCAGACTAGACTGATTTTCTTTTTTGCAATTGATTGAAAATTCCAATTGCAGGCTTTTTTCTGAATACCTGGGTTTGCAGACTATGCTTGCCATTGTCTGCAAGACTTATGAATGCATCAAAGCCTTGGAAATATGTAATGATGAAGGACTTGTGAATAAGGGTTCTGGTATTCATGGGCTTGGAGCTTCTATTGGACAAACTTTGGAGGGCCGGTTTCATGTGATATGTCTTGATAATTTAAGGCATGTCTAGAACCTTAGACTAATGCAATGTGGTTCAACTGTTTTCTTTAATATTCATCTTTGTGCAGACCATATGCTGGTGAGAGTTTAGCTGATGACCCTCAGAGAAGACTTGATATTCCTAAGCCAAGGCTGCCCACCGGCGAGATTCCGGCAGGATTTCTTGGCTTTGCAGTAAATATGATCCATGTCGATAGGACCCATTTATTTTATGTGACATCAAGCGGATTTGGCCTCAGGGAGACATTGTTCTATAGTCTGTTCTCACGTCTTCAAGTGTACAGAACCCGAGCTGAGATGCTTCTTGCTCTTCCATGCATCACTGATGGAGCTATCTCCTTAGATGGAGGGATGATCAGGGCTAGTGGTGTTTTCTTCCTGGGCAACAGGTACCTGGCAAATGTGCCTTGAGTTTTTCTAAGCACACCATTGTGCATCATATTCTGATCCCTCTCATGGCTCTACTCTAAGCATTTGTATTTTTTCTTCTTTTTTTATTTGGATGAATTTTCAAAGGATGGTTAGCATGCAAGTGATGTTTATCAGTTAACTTTATCGTGCATGTCTTACAAGTCATAAATTGTACGCATTTTGTTTTGCTTTTTAGTTTGTTGCTTCCATCTTCCGTGCAAAATTGTTGACATTGTTATTCGTGATCCTTGAGTCCTTGATGTTGGTGTGTTATGTAGCTGATGTATGCCGAACTCTGATATTTCTGAAATGTTATTTGTTCCTGAGGCTCATACTGATGGTAACTCCCTATTTAGCGACCAGTAGTGTAGTGGAGTAGCCTTCTGATGACACCTCTTTTCTGAGAGATCTGGGGCAATCTTTTGGAGCTTGATTGTCATGATGAAATATAACAATCTGTCTTGGTAACTTTATCTTTTTGTTTGGAAATAATAGCAATCATGTTCCCGTGGCCATTGCATTGCCCCCTTTTTCAGTTAAATAGAGGGAACTGATCATTGCTTGTGTTTGGAGCTGCATCTGGACTTATATCCATGTAGCATTTTTTTTACTTTCTCTGTTTTCACATGTATTATCGATTCTACAAGGACTTTTGGGTTTTCAACAAGTGCCTTGAATATATATGACAACAGATCACTTTTCCTTGGACTCAACAGACTTGGAAACCTTTTTTAGTCAGTGTTATTGATGTTATCATACATTTGCATTCTGTTTAAACAAAAAAAGAAATATTGTGGCAGTTTGCTCAAGCAAGATGTTCTCTTACTTCTCTTCTGTTTTGTCATTGTTTTCTTGATCTTCTTAACAGGGAAGATGTAGATGTAAGATTCCCAAAACACTCAGTGAGATCAGATCTCCCTGACAATTATTATGAGCTTGAAAACCAAATGAAGCAGAAGAAATGGGAAAGAGAGAGGATTCTTGAAGATATGCGAAGGGAGCAAGCATTGTTGGATATAGAGAAGTACAATTTCTCAGTGAGAAAGCAAGATTTAATAAAGCTTTTGGCTGACAGTTCCTCTTACATTACCCAGGTAGTCCTTTCTGTAGATTGCCTCTGGAACTGACATCTGTGACTATTTGCTGGTATCTATGTTGGCTTGAATACTCCTCTCTGCTCCTTCCCCACAACAAAGAAACGAATTAGCGCCCAAAGGAAGGGGGCTGGGGGGATTCTTTTCTTTACGGGAGGTGGGTAATTAGGGCAGATCATGGGATTATGGTTTTAAAGAATGCTGCATCGCAAATGGGAATATTACCATGCTGCATTGTAAATGGGAATATTATCATGTTTCATCAGTTACCATATGGAGCATCAAGTGCTGAGGTTGTCGGTTTTCGGTTCTGTTCGGCACTTTGAGGCTTTATTAGATACTTGTGTGCTGTAGTTGTCAGGATGAGGTTACCTCTTTCACCATTTTAAATGAATAGTTAAATATGCACTCATGTTTGTCCATAAGGACCGTAAAAGGGTACCGTGCAAGACTGCAAGAGCAGTGATGGCAATATGGTGGTTCATAGTTTTTTGCAATGATGGTGGTTCATAGTTGATTTGCATAATGCAGCTTTTTCCTACTCCTCTGAACTAGGGTGCTCTATTGTGGGTCTGCTTCTAAGGTGCTAATTAGCAGTTACTGGAGGCTTCAGGATCATGCATGAGATTTTGCATTAATCAGGAGAATACTGCGCTGCAAGACTGCAATTGCCTTTGTTTAATTGTAAGAAGAATGAAAAAAAATTCCCACAGATTGCCAACTAAGGGCAAGCTTGATTTTTCTTTTAATTTGCTTTCTTTTGGAAGCAGTACAAAATTATATTGCAGAAGACACTTTAGGGTAATGTTGCCACCAATTTTTCAATAGCCTTGCTTATTGTTCCTACTGTAAAACTTAATTATTCGTTTACCCTGGTATTCTGAATACATATTTTGTATGTTGGCAGCATCAGATGCAGACGGCTGCACGTGACAGGCAAGGTCCAGGATGACAGGCACTCCGTTGGATGACTGACCGCCTGAATCAACATCAACGAAGTTGAAAAGCTCTGTATGCTGATCAGCTCCCTGCCCATGGCCTCTGCGCCCCCCCCCCCCCCCCAAACACCCCGGTTTCTCTCTTTTTTGGGGGGGCCGGGTTGTTTCATATCAAGCATCTCTGTATTTCATGTAATGATATCCGTAGTAATTGATAATCTCCTGTTGTGGAATGGCTTTGCAAATAAAGCAGATGCCATGCGGAGTCTATCTCACCCTTTCTCAGTGACTTGTACTGGCTTGAAGCCTATCTTTTGTGCTGTAGAACCCCTGAATAGGGTTCCTAGGGCATGTTGTAAACTATCTTTAAATATCAGAATGCAACTATTGTCATAATATCATTTTCCATCTTTAAGCATAAGTTAAAATTGGATTTGGACAAGATGTGAGGTTGTGTCAAGGGTGTTTTTTATGAAAAATGAGCTTTTGGCTTCTTTTTTTTTTTTTTTTTTTTTTTTGGGTTTGTTAAGGAGGGACAAGATATTGCTCGTTCATAGAAAGTAGACCTTTTCGAGAGCAAGTTTTCTCCATTCATAAGATTTGATTTTAAGATCTTATTTGAAGTAACCTACATTTGATTTGTAAATGTGCATAGTCATCTCCAAGGCAATTTGGGCAGAACAATTTCATTCAGGTAACTATAAATCTCCATTGTTGTGTTTAAGACATGACAAATCAAGTTCATCATCAACCACACAAATTCTTGAGATTGTCATGAGGAAGAACATCTCAATGACATAAACAAAAAAAATGGTTAGATTACATTAGGACCTGTTCTTTCTGTTGGGAATGGATGGATACGGAATGAGAGGGATGAGAGAATGAATAAGATTTTCTTGAAGGAGCAGAAAGATTGGAAGTGAGTGAGAATGATGGGAAGTGATAAGTAGTAATGAGAAGGAATAGATTAAAATAGAAAGGAATGATTTTTTTTGGGGAAAAAGTAGCAAGAAATACGAAATACTGAAAAATGAATGAGATGAAATTAAAAAAAAAAACAATGTATCTCCATTTACCAACTATAAGCATGGACCGTTAGCAATCTCGTAAGTAAGAGATTAATCTTACTAAACCGACATATGAGATCATCTTCCTCGAGAATCAATGTATTCATCTTACTTGAGATTCAATTTACAATTTTTTTTTAATAAATCTTATGTGAGACCATCCCATACAAAATTATTATGGGACGTAAAAACCAACACGAGCCTTCTTGGAAACCCAACCCCAAACCCAAACCCAAACCCAAACCCAACTCTCTCAAATCTCAATCGACCCCCTCTCTGTGATTTCTCTCTTCTGCTATTTCTTCCACTTTCAAGCTGAAGGCCTAAAGCCCTGCCCTGCGCTTCACCGGATTGAAGCAATTTCTGCACAGTTTTGATCTTGCTCCTTACGGTAAGTAAATTAATTCATTCTTCTTTTCTTCCTTTTGAATTTGCAACTCTGAATTTGCAACTCTGGATTTGCAATTGTGAATGCGCTTTGGGACTTTTCGTTAGTTATAATTAGGTTTAGCTCTTACTTAGTACCAAATCGAAAGACAGACTTTGCAAGTTGAATTGATTACGTAGGTTATGAACAATCAGTCGAAGGATTGTTTTTTTAATTTAATTTTATTGAATTGAATGTCAAAAGCTGCTTAATGTATTGAGATAGTATGGTGCGAGATGTGCATATGATTTCAAGTACCCATGAACTTTCTATCAATTCCTTTGGTCCTTTTGAAGTTTGTAATTCGAAAGTGTGATTCTTTTATGGGGGAAATTTTGGCATATGGGCATGCAAGGAAGTTAGAATTATTGTGAGTATGGGGGCTTGTTGGTTTAGGGTTGCATCTTTGTCACATTAGCCTCATATAAACCTCTTCCCACGTTCTTGGTCGTGTACTTTGATTCTGTGTTTAGATCATTTCCTAAATGAAGTTTCAGGTGTAATATAAGCTATTTAATCATCACACCTTCGGTAGAACAGGATGATGAAAACTGTTTTCCTTCTAGCGAAATGGTTGATTGCTTGAAGCCTTTTTCTGGCTATTCGGGTTTATGTGATAGCTGTGATTGCCATTTTATAGGATTCAGGTGCTGCATTTAATGTTTCTGAGGTTTCCATGAATCTATCTTATGGGAACATGTTGGAGAAAGTCTTGCAAGCATTTGATCAATCATATGGGATTTAGCTAAGATAGGTTGACTATCCTCGTTTGGTTTTGGGTTAGATGTCGGTGCAAAGAGTCTTTCATTGCGGGGATATGCTTGCCAAAGTGATTCTAGTTGGATGCAGTGATGTGTTCTTGACTCTTGAACTCTGTGAAGATGTTTTCTGTGACTTACGCTGGTAATCAGCAGTTAAAGTTTTGGTGTCTCAGACATGTTTTTGCCTTTGATTTATGGATGAAAACTAATGGAAATGTTGATTCTCAAAATCAATGGCATCTTTGCCATTAGTCAGTAAGATGTCCTGATAGATCTGAGGCCTTTATCTGCATTTGAATCATCATATATGTAAAATGTGGATGATAAATGAATTTTTAGAGAAAGTTTTCTCCTGACTGCATATGGCATGTAGGTTGAAACAGTAGGATAAGGGTGTGGTAGTAGTGAAGTGTCTTCATGATGATTATTCCATTCGGGACACCATGGCGAAACTGTTATGAGATGGTAATGAATGGAATATTTTGTGGATAGCTGAAGTGATGGCAAGCAATGTTGTAAAGAACTTGGCAAAAGCCGCCAGTGAATATCAATATCCATGGCGGGAGAAGCTGGCAAAGCATAAAGATGAGCTTGCTAAAGGTGTATGGGGTTACTGGGAGCTAGGGGCTTGGAAGCCTCTCAGCATCAGTGCTCGTCGCCGTGCTAGACTCCGAAAAGAAGTCGTACTTGCTGGAGAAGATTGGCCATATGATCCGGAGAGGAAGGAAATGAGGACCAAGAGAAAAGGACACAAGTGTGACAGGATTGCAGCAGAGAAAAGGGCTCAAACTGCTGAGTTGATGAAGAAGATGCCACAAATGCTGCTCGATTATAAGAAGCGTAGGTGGGAGAAGAAGATGAAGGAAGAAGAATCCAAGAAGTAGGTTGGCCCTCTGGGTCTAAGCTTTTTCTTAGGGACATTGTTTCCCTATCTTCAAGATGTATTGCCTGGTAGATTCTAGCTTTCTTGGGTATTGATAGAAAATTACAAATGCAAAAGTTTATTGGGACATGGTTAACAAATGTAAGGATCTTTCTCTCTTCCTCTGTAAGACTCTATGTAGACCATTATCTTGATCATGTTTAGGTCAATAATGCTTGGAAGATCTCTTTGGCCGGCATTGTTTCTTCGATATGAGCTTGTTTCATATGGAAACTTTTATGATTGTAAGCTTGTTTCATATGATAGAGGATGTGGATTAAGATCAGTTGATCAAGAGATTCAAGACAAAGGCTTTGAGGGTGGTACTCTATATGTGGGTGTGTGACCCATCTTCATATGGTCTTTTTGACAACCTCATCATGTCACTTGCAAACTTGCAGTAACCGTATCAATCGTATTGCGAGCATTGTCCACAAAGAAAGATGTTTAACTTGAAGCATTGTCGTTAAATTTACGAGTTTTTCAGGTGAAAATTCACTTTTGAATGATCATATATTCATATATCCACAATTGCCCCAACTTTTAAAACAAAAGATTTGTCGAAAGAAGTCAATTTGATTATTATCCCAAATTACCACATCTGATGAGATTGGTCCATAAATTTCATTAAATATTTGTCATTACTATTTTCATTGATCCTTGCATTTAACTAATATAATTACTTAACAAAAATGACAGAAGCAAATGCTACCTTATTGAGAGAGATTTTTCGGTACACTAGAAGGCAGAGCCAGGGCCAAGGACCATAGATTGTCGAATAAGCAAAAATTAATTTAACCAAAAAAAGGAACAAGAGGTTCCACCGAGATTTGAACTCGGGCTATTGGATTCAGAGTCCAATGTCCTAACCACTAGACCATGGAACCGCGCTGTTGTCAATCCAACTACTTTTTTAATATTAAAATTTGATTGTTATCCCCCCCCCCCCCCCCCCAAAACTATATATCCAAACAATAATATTATCTTTCAGTATAGGTCTCAATCTTACAGAGTAATGTATATCATACACCTAAGAGTGTATACTCTCACTTGCTACGCATATATATTTTTTCAGTATATGTTTATCATATATACAATTTTTAGTATATGATACTGATGTAACTTGTAAGAGTATATACTTCTAGGAGTATGGTATAAACTTTGCGCGCCTAGAGTTTAAATTGGAGATATCCAGATATAGACAATTTCATCTCTATAAGTATTTTTATCTATAAAGAGGCTAATTTCAATAACTCCACAAAAAGAATATTGCAAAAATATTTTTAAAAAAAAGATTTTGTAAAAATATTTTTTTTGAAAAAAAAAATTGTGAAAACATTTTATAGAACCAGCTATGAGCTGTATATCCAAAAAAGGAATGAAATTGCTCAGAGTAAGTACAGTGATATATTAGCACGACACCATAAATCACCAATGGAGGAGACTTCATCAGAGAGAGAGACAGAGAGAGAATGCGAATTGGCATTCAACACTCTCTATTGAAAACTGAGAGAAAATCCCCTCAAATTTAGAGCTTTACTTCCATTTTCACTTTCAGAGAGAGAATGCATGAGGGGGTCCCACCTTCACCACCGCCACCTCCGCCGGAAGAGGAGCGGTGCCGCCGGCGGGGGACGCCCAACTGGCGGTGCCCAGAACGAGCTCTTCCTGGAAAATCCCACTGCCTCAAGCATTATCGACTCTACGTCTCCCGCCGCCACCGCCTCAAAACTATCTCCGCCGGAGAAACAACCTCCGCCGCCGAGCCATACCGACCCGTTATCGATTTCGATTTCCGGGCGCCTCCGGTTCAGACCGCGGGTTCTGGGTTCGATGATCAGACTGCCTTTGTGGATGGTGAGATGATGGGCCGGTTTGGTGAGGTTGATTTATGGAATGGCGAAATTGCCCCCCTGAGTTGTGGAAATGACAATCTTGTCCTTGGTGGGCAGATTGGAGATGGGCAAGTGTTTGATGGGATGGAATTGGGGGGAAAATTTGAGGGTGGTGTGAATTTTAATTTTGATGGGGTTGTCAGTTCACGTAAGAGAGGGCGACCCAAAGGATCAAAGACCAAGAAAAAGGGTGAGAAATCACGGGATGTTAAGACAACAAATCTTAGTGTGGGTTCTGCATTCACAGAATTTGGAAATAAACAACAGAATTTGAGGTGGGTTATGAGGGATAAACAGTGGTCTGATAGTGAAAATGATGACGACGGTTTTGATGATCGAAGGGCAAGTCTTGGCGAGAATGAATTAGATGAGGGTTTATTGTGCAATAAGATTGATGCGACTATGATGATCAAGAAGAAGCGAGGACGGCCAAAGGGGTCGAAAAACAAACCAAAAAATTTTAGTAACGGAGGAGAAGGTTATGACACAACAACGACTCCTAGTTTAGGTCCTACTTTTGCGGGTTTAGGGAGAAGTGTATGAGGAAGGGGTGAAAAAATTGGAGAACAACAAATGCTGCGATTTAATCTATAGGGTAATGTAGTCCTCTTTAGGCTTGTTTGACATTTAATTAGCTTATACTTTGTGTGCTTATTGCTTGATGATAAGAAGTTCATCGAATGAACGCGATGATGAATCTTGGAGACCGACTTCGCTTATATGATTTAGGGATGATCACAAGACAAGGAAATTACGCACTCGTCAATGGAAAGGCAAGATCGAAGAGCATGGTCTTCTGAGATTTATACGTTTAAGGGGAAAATTAGGCGTAAAAATAATACAAAGATGATGTATGTCAGAGTCCTCAGAGCTCTGATGGGAGACTTTTAGATTTGAAGCATAAGAGAATGTGTGGAAAAAAAAAGCTTCTCCTGTTGATTCATAATAATCTCAATTTGGAGCATTCTTATCCTGAGAACACAGGTGAACACAACTGTTTTAAACTTTGAATCTCCTGAGAGTGTCCAATAATGCCTCGGGGATGAATTTCTAATTGTGCTTCAGAAAGTACGTAGTTTTGGAACAAGTTCTTATATGCATTCCAGGGCACATGCTCTTAGATGTCACTTATACATATTTCTAATGTGTATGTGCCATACATATTTCTTAAGAGCATGATATGAGCTTAATTTGTAGCTCTATAAGCAACATTTTGCTTTGTTTTTTAAATTCCCGTACATTTATTTTTTTAAGATTTTTCTATTTATATGAATTTGAAAGTCCTTAGAACTATGTACATACCCTTTTTTTTTAATTATTATTATTATTATTATTATTATTATTATTATTATTAAACATGCTCCCAAGATTATAATACAAGAATTGAATGTGAGTTAATGGAAGAATTTAATTCCCCCCTCCCCCCCCCCCCCCCAAAAAAAAAACCCACGGATCTAGAAGACAAATTAAGAATATGTGAATACGGTGACGTTTCCTTCTTTATCTTTGTATAATATAACATTCATGTTATTCCATGTTTGGATTCCCTGGAGGCTCCAAACTCGACTATGGTTCTCAAATGGAAGGGCATCCTCTGCATTAAGGAGTGGAGCATCTTTTCTATGTTTTTTTTTTTTTTAAAAAATAATCACTTTTTGATTTTTTGTTATTTTTGAAAAGATAATATATTTACATGATGAAATAGAATTATTACATCCCATTAAAAAAAGAAAAAGAAAAAAAAGTCTCAACACCATTGAGGGTAAAATACTCAACTTCTAAGTGAAGAATTTACAATCCATTTATTGTAACAATTCCCCCCCCCCCCAAACAAAAAAACCTTCCAATAAAAATTCACATGTTGAATAATGAATATGAGGGAATTTACAATACATAAATAGAGATAATGTTTTAGATAGAAAACATAAGTTACCTAAACTTATTTTTAATGAGCCAAATAGAATTTGTATGAAGATGAGTTACCTAATCTTTGACATATATAGTCTAGTAAACCTAGCTTGTATTTTTTTAATTTTCATTTTCAGTTGGGACTCACCCAACTTATGCGAAAATAAAGGCAGGTATTACGCACATATATCAATTAACTTAACAGGTAAAATTTTGAAAATTATTTTTAAAAATTTATATTCAAATTTCATCTATATCGATCTTTATGTATTACTTTGCATCAAATAGAAAACAAAAAAAAGAAAAGAAAGGTATGCATTATGCATATTGACTTCATACTTCATAGCACATGCAGATGGAGTATGGATGCTCTCACTATAAAATCCAAAGCAATAAAATAAAAAACTTATACACCATAAATTGGTAACCTAACGGCTGACATTAAATTAAAAAAAAAACCTAATTAAGAATTATATCCACATTTTTAATCATTTTTGTGGGATCTGGTCCAGATATGTTGTACCATTTGCTGATTTGCATATTAATCTCTTACAAGTTTCATACTTTTCTGGTCTAGGCTCAGTGGCCCTGTGAAGAAACTATTTTTTTAATTAATAAGGGCTTCATTTAGTGATTAAAATTGACGTTTTGAGTAGATTAATTCTTAGATTTGATTCTCTCTTTTTTCATTAAATTATACTATCTTTTTGTGACTCCCATGTACCCAAAAAAAAAAAAAAGAAACTGTTTCTTTTCTATTTTTGATTATTTATTGATTGAAATTAAGATAACTTCATCCATAAAAAAACATAGCTTTCTCAGTATATTTTTTTTTTTGTACGAATGAGATATAGGGTTTGATTTAGGTGGGATTTGAATTCAGATTTCTGATAATAGCTCCCATATATACCAGTTGAACTAACTGACATCGACTCAGTATAAGTTATTAGTCCTATTTAGAATTATCTATTAGTTGATTGTATTTGCTGCTCCTAGAAATGTGTTTAATAAAATTAATTCTTTCACAAAATAAGTGAGAACAAAAAGTTAATTTCCAAGACACCAACTACAAAAGAGCTAGTAAATGTAAATTTTTACAAAAATAGCTTTTGGGAGTAAAAAGTTATTACAAAAGTGAAAAAACATCCCCAAAAGCTATTTGATTAAATCAAGTAGCTAAAGAGCCCCAAAAAAGCTTTTTAAAACTAACAAACAATTCAAGAATTTATTGTTAAACATGCAATTTAAGTAGTTTGACCTGTGTTTTTTTAAAACATCATCAAATTAAGTTTTATAAATTGAGAAAATTTTTGACGAAAAAGACATATTCTGTATTAGATTAATAATAGTTTGATTCTAGTAAAGTTGAGGGTCAAAAACAAAACCAAAAAAAAAAAAAGAAAAGAAAAGAAAAGAAAAGAAAAGAAAAGTGGTCCTTTCATCTATAAAATTCAAGTCTAGATCATCTGTGCTCATCTGTTTTGGGTGAGTGGCTACGTTCTATAGAAAAGGATTTCTACAATTTTCCCAAGTTGAGCTCTGTCACTCCACAAGCAAAGGCAAGATCCCATTCTCTGACCCCAAACGGCGGTGTCTCAAGACCATTGGTCTCACCGATGAAATGGAAGATCAAGCTATATTCTAGAGAAGGAAAGATTGGGGAAGAGAGAGTGATTGTAGCTGTATTTTAGTCTGTCCTTGTGTTGCTTCATCTTCTGCGCCTGCGTGCGTGCAATTCAATTCTCTATCTTTGTCTCTCATCATCCTCGCATTTCACGGTCTCTGAATACCCCCAGAAGGAAGTCAGGAAGTGATAACCGCCCATTCTTCATTTCTCTCTACTTGTTTATCTCCATTGTCTTAATTCTCTATATCTCTCTCTGTAGACCTGTGTTTGTGTTTTTCATCACTTATCACGAAATCCATGACTTACCCTTTTCAAGTGGTGTTGGAATCTAGAAAACCCATGTCTTAGTATTCTCAATTTCCCCTTGTGTATCTCCAATTTGTGTTCTCTGTTTTCCTCCCTCTGTGTTTGCTTTTATTTGATTATTCTCTTGGTGGAGTAGATAAAGCTATGGCTGCAGCGGCCCTAAGATTCAAATCAACCAAAGAAACAGCCATTTTGACAGCCTCCCAATTCAGATACTTTGTAATGAATCATATGCGTTTGGGTCGTAGGGCCAATTCTCATAGCGTTCACAAACCTATGCAAAATGATTGCTTTGTCAACATCCCTTATCATTTCACTTCTTTCAAGCCCCTCTCACTTTGTGGGGAATTCTTTGATAAAGGAACCGAGTTTATGGGATTTACCCATCATAAGAAGAGATTGGGTTCTGATTCTAATGTTTTGAGGTGTGTTGGGGACCCCCCAGAGCCTTGGCAGCCTCCTGTAGATGGGATTATCCTGCAATCTGGGGTTGATTCCGGCCGCCGTAGAAATGGTGGTGGTGGTGGTGGGAATGGTGGTGGAGGAGGTGGGGCAAACTCAGGTTCTGGTGGTGGTGGTGGTGGTGGGGGTGGATTTGGATCCAAGTCGAAGGAGGGGTATTGGGGTGGGTCCAATTTGGGGCATACCTTCCCCACCCCTAAGGAGATTTGTAAAGGACTTGATAAGTTTGTGATTGGGCAACAGAAAGCTAAGAAGGTATTCCCATTTGCTAGTTTAGTTACTTTCTCTGAATTTCAGCTCTTGGTTTGTTTCAAGGATATTGTACTGTCACGAGTATAGACGTGCTTTGATGGTGAAAATTGAGAAATGCTAGAACAATGGCTCTATAAATGCGTTTTCGCACCATTCATGTTACTTATTCTGAGCTTGGGGAAGTCATTTGTGATCCCTTTTGCTTGTGATATTCTTTTTATTAATGGAGCCTTGGGCTTCTTCAATGTTTTTGTATCCTTCTGGTTGCTCTTTGATTGTTGAGATCAATGTAGCTTTTGATAGTTATTCATGGAAGTAGCAATATATCTGCAGAAACTTTTTCAGGATACTCTTGAAGAGAGGAAGATTTTTTCAATATTGCTTTTGTAGTTGTTTTAGGCTTATGAGCTAGTAATAGTTTGCCATCAGAGGCTCATTTTTTTCTGAATCACCAACACATTATCCCTTTTGATATCTTGTGTGCAGGTGCTCTCTGTAGCTGTCTATAATCACTATAAGAGAATCTATTATGACTCCTTACAGAGGTTGGTGATTTGCATTATATATTTTCTATCCCCTTTTTTGTGGAGTTTGCAGTTTGAGCACTGCATATGCATATGCATCATGTTATTATACATTGAATTGCCCATGAATCAATCGATAGCCTCTGCCTGCTGCTGCCCTTGCCATTGGATTATTCTAGTTGTACAAATTGAGGATCAGTTCTTCTGGTAGGATTACTGATTATATATGCAGAGAATACCAGAGGATAGGATGCTTGCACAATTAACAACCTATACACAATTTCTTCTTTTTGTTCTTTTTTTCTGTGTGTGTTGAGAAGAGGTGTGTTCTTTTTTTTCGGGGGGGGGGGGGGGGGGGGGGGGGTGGTTACAACTACGCTATGTTGTTCCAGTCTCAGCCATATTGCATATCTTTCATGGGATGCTTTTTCTGATTTCCTGTGAGATATATCTGTGGCAACCTATTCTCTGGTCTCACTTAATATCTAAAAGAAGCAACATATTCTTACTCTATTGTTACTGTGTTTCACGTCGATGAAGAAAAGTCTTGTTCAATCATGGTGGGATATTGGGATCATGGAAGCTATTGTGGGTTACTTATTTGTTTTTTTGGGTCAAATTTGCATTGCTTGCTACTAATTGCTTTTCAACGAGTGAGAGATCTTTTATCATCTCACTTTAGAGGGAAGATAATGCTGTATATGTGGTATTTGTACCCCAATGGCCCAATATACTTTAGTCAGACAAGCCATGAGCATTTTGCCTCTTTGGTACTGTTTTCCCCGTTGCCTCAGGACCAATCATTGCCCATGGCTAAACTTAAATATAACAATGTGGTTGAGATCATTTCCAATTAACTAGCTAAAATAGCTATTTTTTCTCGTTTTGTTATGTGGGAAGCTAGGCAATCAGGGGATTTGGCTAATGGCAAACAAGACCTGACTGAAGAACATGTGGAGCTTGAAAAAAGTAACATTCTTTTAATGGGACCCACTGGCTCAGGTAATCTGTTGTCAACCTTGAACTTGCTGTCTTAAGCGCACAAACTTGTTACCTATGCCCTAGAAGAATTGTATGTACTTTTTATTGTCTGTTTTGCTACCTAAAGGTTATAACCTTCTTTTGTTGCACATTTTTCTTTGTGTGTGCCTGTGTGTGTGTTTTGGAGGTTGGGGGTTATGCATCATTCTGCATTAGATTGCGTATCCTGGCAACAAACTGTATTTTCCATGTAATAATTTAGAAATCATATTAATCCCAAGACTTGAATTAGAGTGAGAAATCTCAGGGTTTAGTTCCTAACATGTTGAGGGAGATGGTAACTGATTATTTTGCCGGTTTCGTTATATTGTTTAAACATTTGGATGAGCTTTAATTTGAACAGACTATTTTCTCTCAACCCATGTCTTTTATGTGTTAAACCTTTCTGGTCGAGTGAGACTTGTTAGTTGTTTCTATCTAGTTATGCTATGATGTCCGTGTTGCTAATTTTTGTAACTGTTGTCCCTTTTCCTACTTTTTGTTACCTGATACTTCTAGCTTATTGAAATTCATTGGACCTGCTGCTTTCTCAATATTGATCTTTTTTTTGTTTCATTGTACATATGAGCACGCCTTCTCTTGCATTTCTTCATGTTAATGCATTTTTTCCATTACTCTTCTCATTGGCATGCTTTTAATGCTTTCTCAAGGACAGGGAAGACATTACTAGCGAAAACACTGGCAAGGCTTGTGAATGTGCCCTTTGTCATTGCCGATGCAACCACATTGACTCAGGTAAGTTGGAAGTCTTGTCACTGTCAGTTGCTTGTGTTGTTTATGGTCCTTGGGCATTAGTCAAGCAAGCTCATATAAGCCCAGTGAATTTCCATGTCAAAACCAATTGGCAATATTTGTACTTTGGAATAACTCAAGACTCATAAGCTTGTACATATGTCTACCTGGTAAATTCATCAATGTGGGGCAATTACCCCCTGAATCTTCCGACAGTTGAGGATGTCCTTGTTCTTATGAATGGTCCTCTGATACATTGTCTGTTATTGACTATTGCTTAAAGGTTAAAGTGATGCAGTAACAATTTTTTAAATTTATTGTTAATATATATATAACAAGTCATGATCTGAGTCATAGCTCAAGAAGTGCTCAGATTTTTATCTTGGGAAGCGTCTTTTCTGTGTCACTCTCTGCCACTTGTGCATGGCAAGCAGTGGCGCAGTCATGTATTGTACGCTGACCAAGGTGTCATGAACCCATGCTGGCCCCCCAAAATGTTTTGTGGTATGTTTGGAGCCTCATCTGTTGTCACAATTTTGAGGGTAAATGACTTCAAGCTTCAATGACCCGAAATTGAAGGCTGATTGCTGAGTATTCAGTTACCTGGTTTCATGATGATGTGAAAAGTTATCTACTGGTGTTATAGGAGGTAATGGATAAAAGCTTTGATCTAGTTATGACATAAAGAATATTACCTCAAGTTTCTGGTAGTTTCTGAGATGGTTCCCGAAAACTTTCAAAAAGTGGCTATGGGGTTATGATATCCCCTAGGCCCTAATGTAAAATATGTTGTCATTAAGCCTGTCAACTATCTCCTATCCTTGACCTTTATGTCGTTGTCAAGTTCATCGGCAATGACATTGTAACCTTGGAAAAAGCTCTTGGGGTGATTGAAATTTCTTCCCCTTTTTGCCTACTCTTGGATGAAATCCTCGCAGGGACAACAGCATCAGGACTGACGGGATCAGCAAGTTCTATGCATCTTGCACTGGAGAGATATGTGGTCATCATTTTTTCACTGTCAGTGATATGCAGCATGAATCATGTAGATTTCTTTGTGCGATCAACGTCAGCCAAGCCTTAATTCTGGAGCATTTGCTTTCTGGCATGGTTTGGGGACTTTTTTAATTAAAAAAAAGTTCTGCTCTGCTTTTGCTTTTCGTTTTGGGCACTATCCTTGCACTTCAATAATTATAATACGGATATCTAACATTATAGCCATATGTTGTATGTATTTGTAAATTTATTATATCATCATGCAAAGGTGAATTAGTGCATCATTGTGAAGATTTGATGACTTTGATACCAGATTTGAAACAGAATTGGGCTTCTGAAAACCCAAGCTTCTGATCGGAGGGATTCTCCTGGATATTGTGTGGTTGGACTGCTTTGGTCGGACGGATTTTACCTAATATTGACTGTGTGCAACTGCAGGCAGGATATGTCGGAGAAGATGTAGAGTCAATTTTACACAAGCTTCTCATGGTAAGTTTGGATCTTGGTCCTGTATAGGCTTGCACAATGTTAAGTCTGAAGGACACTTAAGCACATTGCTTATCATATTTGATGGAGTTTTTGCTAATCATTAATCCGTTTTTGGCTGACACTACTTTTTGGATTTGGAAATTTGAATGCATATGAAGTCTGCAGTTTCTAGGACTGAAAGAAATTTCTTTCTTGTGAAATTGTACTTAACCTGTTGGAACTTGAAATGTTTAAGTTCATTTCGTTGTTTATTGCCGATCCTCACTTTTGTAGTTTGGAAACTGCGAACCAATTTTGGCAAACCATTCTCTTTGTTTCACACAGTGTATAACCATGGATATGTGTGAATTAAAAATGTTCCCTCCCCACCCCCCCCAAAAAAAAATTCTATGTTTTTAGTTGCCTTGCTTAACTATTGATGGACTCTATAATTCCAGTTTTATAAGTGCATTGCAGCATTGCTTTGACAAAACTCAAATTGAAGTCTCAAAAGTTTGCTACTGTACCCTGTCTAAGCAAGGATTTTTTAGCATGCTTTTATCTAGCTAATTTTGTTTATCATAGATTAGTACTCCAACTTGTAAACTTAGGTAATGTTAGGTTAATCCTGTTCACAGGCTGCTGATTATAATGTGGCAGCTGCTCAGCAAGGCATTGTATACGTTGATGAAGTTGACAAAATTACCAAAAAGGTTTTATAAAATCTATTCACTCTCTACTGATTGTGTAGTGTCTGGTCTTTATCTGTGTATAACTGATTTAGGGTTTGCTAAAATTGCAGGCTGAGAGCTTTAATATTAGCAGAGATGTTTCAGGAGAGGGTGTCCAACAGGCATTACTGAAAATGTTGGAAGGAACGGTGAGTCCTGTCGTTGTTTTCAAAGGCATGTGCAATGGAATCAGCCTCATACAATTCATGTAGGAGTTGGGATTTTAATGAATGCCTGTCAAATAGAGGATTGCATAGAATAGGCTATCTGCAATTCAATTGTCGGGGGTAGGAAGTATCCTTGGCTCCGAATACCTGGCCTAAGTGGTACTTCACTTGAGGGTGTTGGCATAGTTTGGTTATGTATCCCATCTTAAGCAGGATTTTGGAGTGTTAGCTCGGTTCCATTTGTTTTGGTATTAGGGCAATATATACTGTGGGCTCTCTTCAGTGGATGTCAGTACCTCTTCAGGTGTTTGGAGTTCCTGCGTCCAGTTGTTTGATTCTGCTGATTGTTGGAGAAATAGGCTAATCTGGCCGGTCATAAGCTGTGGATGTGACCTTGGTTGTGTGTTGTCTTGGAAATCCTTCACTTAGGAAATTGGCTTGCTCTCTTATTGACCGTCAACATGAATAATGTTATCCATTAACTATAACTGACCTTTGTCTTTTTTGCTAGATCGTCAGTGTTCCTGAGAAGGGAGCACGCAAGCATCCGAGGGGTGACAATATACAGGTATTCTATTGATTGTTTGGTTAATTTTCTGTGCTTCAGTCATTACTTTTTCTCTCTCCTTTTCCTTTTTTTGTTTTTTTTGGGGGGGGGGGTTGGACAATGGATTTAGGGGGAAATAAATGAAAAAGAAACATAAGCCTTTTTCGTTTACTTGTTCTGAGTACAGTTCCTGAATCCTGGTTGGTAAGGAGTACAGCTATATTGGCTGCCCAATCTTGGCCCATGGCGAGGGTGTCACGACTCATGAGAGGAAAAGAAGTCTTGGACAGATTCCCAAACTTCCTAGTTAAATTGATCATATTGCTGGCTACCTACATCAATTGTCAATTGTCACTTGTCAGATACCTGCATAATGGTTGCCACTAGGCACTATGATTGGACCTTGATAGTGGATGATTGAGTAACCATCATGCCGTTGATGCTAGCATTCTCGTTGACATGACAATGATGTAGGTGGGATAATGGGTGAGAACCGTGAGATTGGGTTAGGTATATTGTCTTTGCAATTTGGCCAGCCATTCACTCTGTTAGTGTAATGTATGACTACTGGACCTGAATAACAAATAGTGTCTGTGCATCAGCCGAGGAGTACGGGAAGTCATCCATTCTGTAACTTTCTCTCCTGAGATTGGGCCCTTGAGGAAGTTTAAACCTAAGTGTCTAGTTGTCTAGATGCTAAAACAACCATGGGTTGCGTTGGAATAAATTAATCAGCTTATTTACCAGAGTTTGTGGGATGGCTGGCTCTACTGAGTGCCCTTCATTTTGCTTAGCCAGCACTGATGGTATGGTAGATTAAGGTGTGAGATTTCACACCAGTTGACAAAAACGAGTATTTAGAGTTCTGCGTTCACTTCCTTTCTTTCGTCCTCTGGATCAGCAGTATTGACTCCCTGCTCAACTGACTATCAACCCCCAGTGTTGGGGCTGAGTAAGCTCTACCACTGGAGGCACCATATTCACCTCTGGAGCTCATATATGAGCCTGAGAGGCATTTCAAAGGTTTAACAACTGAGAGGAGATCGAGACTGAAGCTCCCTACAATACCTTTTTGATGCGCCACATGTTGAATAATTTTGTAGTAAGTCCTGAAATGAATTATGTCCTTTTGCTGTCCCTGTATTAAGGGCCCTGCCATTCCATGGAAAAGAGCAGAGAGAGAGAGTAGGACAGTCCGTAAGATCAGATGTGTCTTGACATGTCCAAGATGAAGCACTGTAAAATGGCCAATACAGGTTGCTTGGGTTTCTTACATCAATTTCTTTGTTGCACAGATCGACACGAAGGATATACTCTTCATTTGTGGGGGTGCTTTTATTGACTTGGAGAAAACAATCTCAGAGAGGTGTGTCTTCTGTTTTCTACTCATTTCAGCATTTTGCTTTCTACCCATAACTAGGTGTTATTTTTTTTTAATATTTATATTCGCTACAGGCGCCATGATTCTTCTATTGGTTTTGGTGCCCCTGTGCGTGCGAACATGAGAACTAGTGGTCCGACAAAGGCTGCAGTAGCTTCCTCCTTGCTGGATAATGTGAGTGTGTCCTTGGTTGCACATTAAGCAAATTTGAAGAATGTCAGTGTGGGATGCGGGGTGATACTTGATGAAATTTTTCCTGGATTGCTCATGGATGGGGTAACTGTGATCTTCACTGACACCTGATAGCTTTGTTCTTAATGTATGCCATTATACGACTGCAGGTTGAAAGTACCGACCTTATTGCATATGGTTTGATACCTGAATTTGTTGGAAGATTTCCAATTCTTGTTAATTTGTCAGCCCTCACCGAAGATCAACTGGTTGAGGTAATGCATCAACACTGCTGTCCTTGATGGAATTTTTCATTTTCCGTAACTCGGGCCTTTCACATATATGAAATAAAATTAAATATGCTCCTCTTGGAAAGAGCTCTTTGTTATTCCCACAACCCAATGGGGAAACTAGAGATTTTATGGGGCGTTTTAAACTATTTTGGTTCTCCCGTTGTTTTTGCTATCAGTTTTCTGATTCATATAACTTTTACTGTTCTATAGGTCCTAACAGAGCCGAAGAATGCGCTAGGCAAGCAGTACAGAAAGATGTTCGAACTGAATGAAGTAAGTTGTTTCTCTGAAACCCACTATTCTACAGTGCCTTAAGGTTGATTATATGTAAGCATCCCCGCTGCATTTCATTTACGAGGGCAAGGCTATCTTTAGGTTGAATTTTTAGGTTTGTCTATTGGCGTAGCATCAAATGTAGGTTTTGCTTACATAAGCAGTCCTTGATTCCCATTCTGTGTGTTCAGGTAAAGTTGCATTACACAGAAGAAGCCTTGAGATTGATTGCTAGGAAGGCAATAAGTAAGAATACAGGGGCTCGGGGTTTGAGAGCTATTCTTGAAAACATCCTTATGGATGCTATGTATGAGGTACGTAATCCATCACATCACCTGCTGTGATTTTGCAGATATGGAGTTACTTCATCTGTTTTGTCTTGTGAAATATGTCTGTTATTTGTTATACAGATTCCAGATAAGAGGACAGGTGACGATATCATTGATGCAGTGGTCGTTGATGAGGAAGCAGTAGGGTTAGATGGCAAGGGACAGGGCGCCAAAATTCTTTATGGAAAGGGAGCCCTAGACCGGTATCTTTCCGAGCAGAAGCTGAAGCAGGTTGAAAGTTCAGAAGGAGACCCAGACATGGAAGCTGATCTGCAATCTGTGGTTGCTAGCATGTAAAATTGTTCTTTAGATCAGTGTTGGGGGGATCCCTTTGTAGTTTTATCATTGTACAGTGATACACCTATGAAAATAAGATTGCAATCATTTATGAAGGGGGATGGGTGGAGAAAAAAGGTGTAAGGGGGGGCGGGGGGGTAAAATAGTGTTTGTATTTTGTATCAAGCCTTGAGATTTATCATGCAATGCCTGCCAGGCCTATCCTTCTTATTTGAGGAAATGTTTCTGGCTTGTGCACTGTGGACTGTGGTCTGTGGTCTCTGGATCTGTTAATTGGCTGTCTACTTTCTTTCTTCTTACTTCTTCCTCTTCGGCTTTGTGCGCGTGCGTGGAGGTGTGTGTTTGAAGGGATGTATGAAGCTAATACAGGCGAGATTTTCATGGTCCATTGAGAAGTTTTACCAGTTGAAGCAGACGTCATTGAGGAGAGTTAGCTACAAGTGGTCAAATTTTACCAGGGATGCTTTTGAGGAATGTGAATAAAAGAAGGTAGCAAGTACAGGCGTGGAGAATGGATTTAGGCGTCTTTTTTACTCAATTAGGATAAGAATTATATCCAACAGACTTTATTGCTTGAAGACAACTCTTCTTTTATAATTTGCAAAGCCTATATCATACTTTTAGGAGTACATACTCTGACGTGCTCCATCAGCACCACATATTAAAAACTCTCTATATGACAAATAGACGTAGGAAAAATATATACGCGTGGCAGGTGGGAGTACACACTCCTAGATGTATAGTATACCCATAATTCGTCCCTATTGCCATCAGATTTGGCTACGAAAAATTTGCCTCTTTTTTCTTCTCCTCCTTTTTCTTTTTGCATTTGGGTGCGGCTTGCAAGATCCATAATATCCGATATGTTTTGATTTTTGAATGTGTTTCTCAAGGATTTCACCTGCCATCTGTGAATGTTAGGTCTACATGCAAAGGAAAAAATAGACTACAAAAACACTCAAATGAGACTATTTTAAAATTAATTGCCATTAGATTAAGTAACTTGTAAATACTAGTGTCCTTGGTATTTTAGTTGTCAATACTCAATGCAGATAAATTTAAATTTAATTTCTGATTTAATGTTGATTACACCAATAAAATCTTTTCAAAGTTAATATTTAAAAGATTTACTCCAAGCTATATGCTCTTTAGTGCATTGTTCTAAAATCAAAAACAGATACATAAATAAAATTTAATATAAAAATCAGAGAAATATATAGAATTAGGCCCATTTTTTCTGGTTGCCAACTTTAACCCAGTTTAACCCACTTCATCAACTTCAATAAAAAATACCGACTTCAATCAATTTTAACCCACTTTTCACTATTTTAACCAACTTTTACCCATACATTAAAAACGTTATACTCACTTTAACCAATTTCAACCCACTTTTCACTATTTTAACTAACTTCAACTCATCATAAAAAAATTATACTCATTTCAACCTACTTTAATAAAAAAATATATAATTTAATTTATTTTAATCAACTTTTATTAAATTTAATCAACTTCATCCATTTCGTAATCTATATTTCCCAATGAAGACAATGCCCCTCAAAAAAGGATACTAAAATCTTGAAGAGGGAAGTAATGTGGTGTACCATTTGTGCACTAATTGGAGACTTTATTTTACATTTATACAATTTAAGAATAATAGTTGCAAAGGCCCCACAAATAAGGTGGCATCAGCCATTCCCAACTCCCCAAATTACAACTTCCCCACTCTTTTCATATGCACACTCTTTTCCATCATCCATCATCATCACCATCATCCTCTCTCTCTCTCTCTCTCTCTCTCTAGTTCCCAAAAACTGAAAACCCAAAAATGCCATCTTGCTATCCGTTGGATCTCTAACAGTTAAATCCCAGTTTGAAAATGGACGAAGATCCTTGATCCTCTCTCTCTCTTAACAGCCCAGGAGCAGAGAGAAAAAAGAGGGATGAGAGAAAGTAAAAGAGAGCGAATGAAGAAAAGAACCCTCCTTTTTGTGAGGGGAGGTTAGTTTGGTTCTTTGGAATCGATCTATCCTCCTCCTCCCTTCTCTCTTCCACCCTCTCTTTTGATTTCTGCCACTTTTTCTCACTCTAAGATCAAGCTCAGATTGAGGAAAGGGGAGGAAATTGAGTCGATATTGTGACAGTATCTGTGATTCGGGGAACTGGGTTTTGCAATTCGATTTGTGGGTTTTTCTGGGTATTGATTAAATTGGGTTGAAATGGATGTTGATAGTATTGAGTGTGTATCTTCAGTGGATGGCATGGAGGAGGAAGAAATACCCCACCATGATAATGACCACCGTAACAACCACCCATTTCTGGCAAAACCCAGGAATAATGTACTTCCTACAGCAATTGCACCTGCTACCAGCGTCCATGAGTTGCTTGAGTGCCCGGTTTGCACTAATTCTATGTACCCTCCTATTCATCAGGTCTCTCTCTCTCTCTCTCTCTCTCTCTCTCTCTCTCTCTCTCTCTATGTAATCTGTTAGATTTTCTGTTTATCCTTCTTTTAGTTAATGACTAAAGATGGTTTCTTGGTGTGGAATCTGGTTGTTTATTGGGTGAGAAATTGATTTTGAGTGCACTGAATATAGTGTCAATTATATATGCCAGATATATTTTTGGAATAATTGAGCAAATGCGTTGGGAATTTGTTGGTTTAGTTAGTTAATAGTTCACTTGAGAAGTGAAAGAATGACAAATTATGATATTGTTGCCTGAATTTGCTCGTTATGGTTGTCTGATTCATGATGCGATTGGATCAAAATATGCATGCATTAATGAATTGTTTGATTGCTTTTTGGGGACTGACCTCTAAGGAGTGGTATCATTTCATGAATTATGATGTTAACTTGAGGAAATTATTTCAATAAATCAAATGATTAATCCGACATGTAACACAAGAAAGCTATTTAGGATACCTCTCTTAAAAATTGATGCTCTTATTTCTTATTCCAACATGATTATCTGGGACTTTCCTGTAGTACAACCTTTCACTTTCTCATTGCTCCCATCATCGACAGCGTATTGTAAAGTTGCGTCCATGTAGAGGTGGGACAACGGTTTTGGTATCTATGATGTGAATCTCAGGACAAGTAGAGTAGTGCCAATTTGCTGGGAGTTTCTTCTGTTCTGCTGGTTGAGCCGCATGTTCTTATGTTGTCTTGCTTCTTTGCAACACTGCATATTTTATTAGTAGCTTCTTTGGTGGTTCTTCTTGAATTGAATTCACTTATGTGGTTTCTATGGTCAGAGGCTTCTCTAAATTATTGCCATATTTAAGTTCAGTCAAAATAAGGCAAAGAGAACAGGTAGTTCTTAACTCCTTGCTGCAAAGCAAATCAAGGAGGAAAAAAACAAACGCATGTTTTGGAGGAATCATTTAGGGTAGCAAAGTGTAGAAAATAATTGTATTAAATGCTTGAACATGCCATTTTACAATAATTTGTTTTCATCTGAGCATTTCCATTGCAAATACATAAAGCCTCTGGTATCAACTAATTATGCAGAATCCATGTCCCTTATATGCAGATTTGGTTATTACTGATAGCTTGTCCTGAACTAATTAGTATTTGAATGGACAAATTAGTAAAATACTGAGGTGCTGGATTTTTTGGCATCTGTATATAAGACAGGTTTTCTTATTCATATGTGATTTATTGGGAATTGTAGCCTAGTTTGGTTCAAGCATCTTTGATAATTATCCTAGTCAGTTTTGATGCCTTTGATGCTTAGGAATTCGGATGGTTGATTGGTTGCATGGGCGAAATACTGACTTTGTAAACAGACAAATTCTTCACTGAATTATGCACTTAATTGAAGCATATGTTAACAGCAAATTATTCCTTTTCTTTTCCTTGGTTCTGAGCTGATTGATCAGTCATTCATTTTGAATGATTTTACATAGTAAAGCTCATGAATGCCTTCTGTGATTTCTTGTCATGGCTCAAGTTTGGCATTTCTTCTTATGTGCAGTTTGGTGTTGTTAATGGTTTATGAGTTTCTTTGTTCAGTTGTTAACCTTTATTTTATGATTGAGAATCTCGCACGTTTGACTCTAAGAATATGACTGCTAAGGCTAAAAAGGAAACTGAATTGGGTGTCTGATTTGGCTGCAGTGCCATAATGGGCATACACTGTGCTCCACCTGTAAAGCAAGGGTTCACAACCGATGCCCCACATGTAGGCAGGAGCTCGGTGACATTAGGTGCTTGGCACTGGAGAAAGTGGCAGAATCACTGGAATTGCCTTGTAAATATTACCACTTGGGGTGCCCAGAAATATTTCCTTATTACAGTAAGCTCAAGCACGAGGCAGTGTGCAATTTTAGACCATACAACTGCCCTTATGCCGGATCAGAGTGCTCTGTTGTTGGTGATATCCCCTTCCTAGTTGCCCATCTCCGAGATGATCACAAGGTGGATATGCACACCGGATGTACATTCAACCATCGCTATGTAAAATCCAATCCTCGGGAAGTAGAAAATGCCACCTGGATGTTAACGGTAAGTGTAATGTTCTTAGACTGGAGGTTTTTTAGGGCATAGTACAGTACTGCATTATCATGATATGCCTTGAAGTACTCTGTGTCCTAACCTCAGGCATCTTGACTAGATACAACAATGACTTTTATCCAACCATACGACCTGAATGATCCATAAATACCCAAACCTAAATTGACCCGATTCAAACTGAACTGAACACAATTTCTCTGATCTGGACCTTGTCTGTCACTCTTCATGTGTAGCTTCCTAACCTCTACTGGGCATGACGTAGTTTCAAAATTTTAGATTGATATATGCTTAATTGGTCAGGTTTTCCATTGTTTTGGTCAATATTTCTGCCTCCATTTCGAGGCCTTCCAACTAGGCATGGCCCCAGTGTACATGGCATTCTTGCGTTTCATGGGCGATGAAAATGAGGCCCGAAACTACAGCTACAGCCTCGAGGTTGGAGGGAACGGAAGGAAACTTATGTGGGAAGGTACTCCTCGGAGCATCAGGGATAGCCACCGGAAGGTGAGGGACAGCCATGATGGGCTTATCATCCAACGGAACATGGCTCTCTTCTTCTCCGGAGGGGACAAGAAGGAGCTCAAGCTACGCGTTACTGGAAGGATCTGGAAGGAGCAACAGAACCCAGATGCTCCCCCCTGCATGCCCAATGTCTGTAGCTAATATTCCAATCTCATGTTCTCACTTCTCTCTGTGTTTAAGCAACATTTTGTGGTATTTCTACTATAGGAATAGGATGGAGATGTTTGGGATGCCTTTTATTCAAGTTTTCATCTTTATTCCCATGCTGTCTTCTTCACTTTTTGTTCACGTTATTGGCCTGCTAGACACTAATTTTTAGAAGATAAAATTTCATTGTAAGCCCCTTATTTTAAGTAGCATTACTTTTTTATTGGGTCATTAAAAATAATGTGATATGTCATTGGTGCCTCTGTGCTTTTGAGATATCAATTTGGTTCCCGCTTCAAAAAAATGTCATACAAATTTAAGCTAATAAATATTATTATTAGAACTTATATTTACTTGCGTACAGTGTACTGAACGGACCTTTTAAAAATAGAAGGTTACCAAATGAATTATCCCAAAAATAATTTTGAATGACAGAGAAGTGTTTCTTTGCTTCATTTTTTCCCTTTGTATCGTCTTGCAAATAGAAGCGATACAATTTAAGATTTGCTCAGTAAGGGCCTATTCATTTTCAGCATTTTGGAAGAGTGTTTAGCGGGTTGGAGTATACTAGAGCAGGTTAGAGTAGATGGAAGTAAGTTGAAGCATATTAGGAGCAGTTTTGTAAGGGGATTAGAGTAGGTTTGAGTAGGTAGAAGTACATAGGAGCAGGTTGGAGCAGGTTGGAGGTGGTTGAAGCAGATTAGAGTATGTTGAAACGGATAGTAAGTTGAAGCTTGCACAGGTTCAACGTACTAAAAATGAACAGACCTGAGAACCGTCTAGTCTATAGGCTCAACATACTAAAAATGAACGAACTTGAAAACCGTGTAAAATACGATGAAATTATGCCATCACTCTGATAAACATTGGCAATCACCTTGACCTTGGTCACGAGTTTATACACAACATTGCATAAACTAATAAGACGAAAATTACCGGTAGAATCTGACTTATACTTGTTCGGTAGTAACAGCCCAAAAGTCAAACAGGCATCAATATAGAATTAGTAAATAATCCATATTTATTACGCAAGGTATGAAAGGACCTTTGTAGTATCAACGGTTGAAGCCTAAAAGATATTTATGTGAGGGAATGTGTATAAAATCAATTCTTGAGTGAGAATAGTAGACACCTTACAGTATTTGACCATGATTTGACCTGATATTGTATATTAAGTTCATGCCGTTTCGCAATTTATGCACGTTCCTAGCACTACTCATCTGTTCGCTATCAAACGCATTTATTTGCGTACAATATACTACCTGTATCTCTTATACATAGAAGGTTACCAAATGAATTATCCCAAAAATAATTTTGAATGACGCAGAATTGTTTATTTGCTTCAGCTTTTTCCTTTGTATCGTCTTGCAACTAAAATTGATTGAATTTAAAATTCGATCAGTAAGAGTCTATTCGTTTTCAACATTTGGAAAGAGCGGTTAGTGGGTTTAAGTATACTAGAGCAGGTTAGAGTAAGCACAACTATGTTGAACCATATTAAGAGCAGCTTCGTAAGGAGATTAGAGTAGATTCGAGTAAGTTAAAATAGATTGAAATATGTTGAAGCAACTCCGAAGAAGCGTCTAAAACAGAAAAAGCAAACCACGGGTGAGGGGGACAAATGGACAATGAAGTCAAAAGGTCTTAATCTCCGCAATTAATCACCCAAACTCTAGTGATCTAGAAGACAATTTGAGCAACTTGCATATAAAAACAAAGTTTTAATTAGCGACTGACCAAATTATTTTGGAAAAGCGTTGAATTAATTGGACAATTTAAAATATTTTATTTAAAAAGGTGATATTATTATGTGACTTTTTATCATATATATGTATAATAAAATATTATGTGATATCAACGTCTGAATTTCACATCCATTTTTATTTGCAAATAACGAGAAAAGATACAGACCAGTGTCAGTGGGGTGAGCACTGAGAGTACCGCACAGAGCAGCTCGCCGCGCGAGACTTGAGGAGAGAGAAACTGGGAAGAGAGAGAGTGAGACAAGTGGAGACAGCGCAATGCCAAGTACTCATAGACAGGTGAGAGAAAATCAAGCAGGAGTTTTTTAACAAAAGCTTTTTTAATTAATAGAAGATATTTTAGGAATATAAATGTAAAATTTATTTTGTATATAATATTATATATATTAGGCATAGGTTTTTAGAATGGGTGAGTAATTTATTGTCTAATTTTATATAATATTAGAGTTTTTTTGAGCGAGAGTTTTTCGAGTTCGAATTTCAACAGCTCTTATATTTATTATGAAAGGTATGAAAGGACCTTTACAGTATCAACGCTTCAAACCTAAAAGGTATTCGTGTGAGGGGACATCTTTGAATATAAAACTAACTCTTGGACCTTCAACTATTAGTTTAAGGTTTTGGTATATTATGATATGCAAAGGGTAATGTAAGCAAGTTTCGAACTCAGATCTTTGCCAACAACTTTCAAATACTTTATCAAGTAGGTTAGATGACATCCACTTTGTTTGTCGTCTCAAAAAGGCCATTAATAGTTTGAAACAAGCTCTTTGCGCTTGGTTTCACTGTTTCCATAGTTTCTTACCATCTCATGGTTTTGTCTGTAGTACGACTGGCCCCTTTGAGTTTCTTTACCGCACTAGTAGTCACACCTTGATTCTTCTTCTCAATGTCGATGATATCATCCTCAGTGGGAGTTCTGCCTCTGTCCTACATTCTTTCATTGCAATTTTATCTAGGCAGTTTGCATTGAAAGATATTGGTAACCTTTACTACTTTTTGGACCTTCAGGTGGTTCGCTCTTCTTCTGGTATCTTTTTTAACGTAGCAAAAATATGTTTTTGACTTACTTCATAAATTTCAACTTCCAACAGTCCAACCTGTTGGAGCAACTTTTGCTGCCCAAACCACCCTATGCCTTCATGATGATGACCTACTTGTAGATCTGTCTTAGCACTGGGGTATGATAGGTGCTTTACAGTGTTTGACCATGACCTGACCTAACATTGCATATTCAGTTTACGCTGTTTTCCAATTTATGCACGCTCCCTGTACCATTCATTTGTTTGCTGTCAAGCGTATTTTTAGGTACTTGCAAGGCACTATGGATCGTGGTCTCTTTCTTCGCCCTTTTGCTGATGCTTCTATCATTGTTGCCTATTATGATACAGATTTGGCTAGTTGCAAGGATACTTACCGGTCGACTATTAGTTATGCGGTTTATTTTGGACTCAACTTGATTGCTTGGCGCTTGAAGAAGCAACCCACGATATCCAAATCATCCACTAGAGCTGCATATCGTGCTATGGGTCACACTGTTGCTGAAATGGTTTGTTTGCTCAAGCATTTGTTTGACATTGGCATCTCCCTTATGACGTCCACGTGTTTGTATTGTGATGATGTGAGTGATTACATGACTGCCAACGCTCTTCACGTGATCGAAGCAAGCATGTCACTATGGATTATCACTTTTTTCAAGAAGGTTGGCTCGTGGAGATCTTATAGTTTTTTTATATCTCTAGCGGTTCTCAGATTAATGACATGTTTACTAAGAGTTTATCTTCTCAGCGATTCTTGTATTTAAAATCCAAACTGCCTAAGCACTTCTGATCAACTTGAGGGGCGTAATGGAAGATATTCTCGGGGTATAAATGTAAATTTATTTTACTTATTTTATGTATAATATTATATATACAAGGCATAAACCACCAGGTTGGCTGAGCCATCATTTACCGAATCTCACACCAAACCTCAGCTGCGTTTTAGCCAATGTACCAACGAATTGTTCACTTCGTGCATACTTTTTGGCTCCTTTTGGCCTTTATAAAAGGGCGGAAGACCATCCATGGCTTTTGCATATCTCGGGTTCACCCTTTCGCTTCGGCATAGTGACGGAGAAGAGAGAAAGATCACGGCCCAGAAATTCAGAATCAGAAACTCGAAAGCAGTCTATGTGTATAAGATCAGAGATTGACAAGGGGAAGAGAGATTAATAGGGTTTGAAGTTTGAACAATACCCAGCAAAACAACCCATTCATTCTCAATCTCTCATTGGATTTGCGCAGGTGAGTTATGTGAATGTAATCTGCTTTCTTCAGATAAATATTGTTGCTTTGATTCAGTTTTTGCCATCTTGTTGCCTCAAATGCAAAGGTTCATAGCTGTATTTTTCTGCTTTCAATAGTTGTTTAGAGTTATCTCCCTTGCTTGTGATTTTTCTTCCATTTGCTCCAGCTACGATGGATCCTGTGAATGTTCTGGAACCCATTGTAGATTGCCCTTTTTTTGAAAAACAAATTTCCTTTTTTTTAGGCGTCTTTTTGGGGGTTGGGGAGTGCAGCTGGAGGTCGGTGATCTGTCGTATCGAGACAGGTTTGTATTTGTGTCGAATTTAAAATCCTAAACTTGAATCCGTCCCGTTCCATAAAAGGGTTAAAAAAGTTCAATCCGAACCGCTTAATACGTAAACGGATTGACCTGAACATAACCCGTTTACCTAAACGGGTAAAACAGGTGTGGTTCGGGTTATCCGTTTTACCGACCAACCTCTCTAATTGCAATCTTTGCCAAACAAATGGCATATTTTCTATCATATTAAGGCATAATTGTTTTCAAAAGTACACCAAAATAACAGCTTCTCCAGCATATTCAGATCCTCTTCCAGCGAAACAGTCAACAACAACATAACTTTATAATCTAGAAAGTTCACATAAGAACTAACTACTTAATTTACAAATCATGTCTAAGTCAAGTTTTAAACAACAACAAATAAGTTTAAATTGTTTGAAATTCTTAATAACATAACTAACAAGTTAAAAACCAACAAGTTCATAAAAGAGACTACAAAACCTCATTCTCCAAAACCTAATTCACATAAGAAACGTAAACGATAAACGTTAAATAGTAAATAAACAGTACACGGGTTACCTTATTTAATTCGTTTAATTAAACGGGTCAAATAGGTAGTTTTTCGTGTTGAGATTTTCAACCTAAATTTAACTCAATTAATTAAACGGGTTTACCATGTCAATCCATTTAATTAAGTGGGTTCAAACTTCATATCCAAATTCGCTTAACTTTGTGTCGGGTGCAGATTGGTAATCGTATTGGTCAGCTTTTTCCATCTCTAAGTGCAGCCCAATCAGGCCATTGGATTCAATCATGGCTACGTTATTACATATTTGATTCTCTCTTCACCTATTATATTGTATTATCTCTTGTGACCTATTCGATAAAAAAAATTAGATCATTAGATTCAAAATTGTTGATCGGATCACAGCGTATTGTGGTGTGTTAGCGGTACAGAAATGGGATTAGCGATAGGTGTGGGGCAGTTTTGGACAGGTTAAGCCATACCCATACCTATATACATTTTTAAGAATCATACTCATATGCATACTTATATTCATACCCATACCTATATTCATCGGATTTTAGATAGGTATATCTATATCCCTACTCATCGGATTTTTCGAGTTTATGGGTTTTACTCAAATATATTTAGAGTATACAAAATATCACCCATATTTAACTCATATCTACATACATGTTATCTCTATATATATCTTTATTCATAAGAGATTAATTCTAACAGACCTATATAAAAACATTTGAAAAACTTACAATATTAAAAAGCAAAAAGATACTTAAAAAAATTAAATGTGATGGCGACAAGAGTTGACCGCACGCCCTAAACCATAGATTCTAAGCACCCAATATCACTGCCAGATTAATCGATAATAAATAAAAATATAAAATATATATGCTTTAAAAACTCGAAGAGTAACGTCATGAATGTGGGAGTCCAGGAACATGGTACTCCTAGGAGTTCCGTGACTGGGGCATTCTGTAATCTTGTGAGCCAGAAAGGGGATTTTCTCTCTCACTCTTTCATTCAAAGTCAAAAGAACTCTTGACAGCTGTGTAAAAGGGGGAGGGAAGACAATCCATGGTTGTTGCGTATGAGCGTATCTTGGGTTCAGTTTGAATCCGTTGGAGAGAAAAACATCACTACCCAGAAACTCAAAATAAAAAATTCGAAAGCAATCTATCTGTATAAAATCAGAGATGGACAAGGGGGGACTGGGATGAATATAGGGTTTCAAGTTTGTAGTTTGTGCAATACCCAGCACCTCAAATTCATTCTCGATTTCTCGTTTGATTTGCCCAGGTGAGTTTTCTGAATGTATTTTGCTTTCTTTCAGCTAAATATTGTTACTTTGTTGCCCCAAATGCAAGGTTCATAGCTGTATTTTTCTGTATTGTTGTTGGAATTTGTTTCAGTACTGGTTTAGAGTTATCTCCCCTGTTTGTAGTTTTTCTGCTTTGAATGTTCTGGAATCAATTGCAGATGGCCCTTTTTTTCAAAAAGTTCCCTTTTTTGGGGGTTGGGGACTACGGGCTGATCGGGCCATTGGATTCAGTCATGGCTACCTTAGGTCCAAGTTCGATTCTCCCCTTGTCTGATGTATGGGACTGTCTTTTGCGGCTCATTTGGATTAAAAAAATCAGGCCATTCGATTCAATAATTGTTGACCGGAGGTTTGGTAGTGGTATAGAAGTGGGAGTTCTGGAGTACTGCAAGAATAAGGGAAGATAGAGTGAAATTTGAAAACATTAAAAAGACCCACTTGGCAAAACAAGGGGGTTCTTGACTGAAGACCCAAAAACAGGGGGGCGTCTTTATGCCAACAGTTTCTGTAACCCAACCATTGACAGGGGTGATTTTTGGGCCCTTTAACCATAGTTACCGGGAACGCTCCGTACCCACGCGATCTGCGTACGGGGAACAAATGATCCAAAGCCTAAGTTAACCTAAATTCGAACAAACTAAGTGCGTATTAGCTGGTTTTGAGTAATGAAGGCTTCAGGAGTAGTACGAGGAACATGGGGTGCGAAGTTTAACTCCTACCAACATCAGCCTTTGAAAATTTTCACCCTATGTCCTTTTGTCAAAGTTCCCATCGATGTGGGGCTCTAATTGATTTTAGGTGGCAGAAAAGGGTTGGTGAGGTCATGATGCACAACTGGCCTGTCATTATCTTCTGTGTCTAAGCTTGCTGTTGTTTCGACTATCCAGTTGATTTGAGCTGATGATTTGGTATGTGGACCCTCTTAAGTATAGTAGAACTGGCCTTTTGATATTTTTCACCCTATATTTTTTTGTCAAAGTTCCCATCTTTATGGGGCTCTAACTTAGGTTAATTTCATTACAGTTTTGTCGGCAAAAGGTTACATGGTTGATGTGTTCTCGTACAGTCATCCTGTTCTATGTCCTAATTTTGTGGGGTTTGCGCTGAGTGGTTGTTGCTTGTGCTATCTATCATTAGTTACCGTGGCATGAATAGTTCTTAGGGACAAGTTGCTATCATTTTTCTGTATTCACAATCTTTTATTGCTAGTGTATTACATTGCTACACGTTTTGGAAGAAACTAAGGCCCTGTTCTTTTCGTAGTTTAATCAACCCAACCCATACTCACTCACTCCTTCCCCCCTCTTCCCACTCCTTCCTACACTTAAAAAAAAAATACCACTCTTTCCCACGCTCACCCACTCCTTTCCACACCTACATAAAACAACCATTTCTCATATTCTGAAAATTTTTATGATTTACGTAATTGTGTGTACGAATAATCTGATAGCAATTATGAGCAGTTTTAATTTTTCGAATGTTATGGAACAGTTTTATTTTTTTTTGTTATCGTTGGTTCCGAGATATTTGTTGTAGGTTAGAAAGCGTACATGGTTGTTGCTCTGTATGTGACAGAATAATCTTCTGTACATCGTAATCCATGACAGAAGTTACAGATGTTTTTTTCCTACGTATAATTTTTTGGCATTGTTCGTAATTCGTGACAGAAAGTGCAGATGTATTGTTTTTCTGATTTTGCCTTCACTGGCCTTGTTTTTCTGATTTTGTTCCACAGTATAATTGGAAATCTTTAGCTGAATTGGGCAAATCATGACTAGATTACATCGTTGAGCACATGAGTCAAATTTTTATCGAGTCACATGTGGCAATGACAGATCCTGATGATCCATTATTGACTAACTAGAATGGCATATTGACTATCATGCAGCAGTTTGTTGTTTGTCATCTTGTACATTTTGACTACTTAAATGTATGGCTCTCGTGTTCCTACAAGTTTATCCTTGAGGGTGATAATTCCTTAGTATCTAATGTCATTATTCGTGGGCCTGGGACAACACCTCCTCGATCAGACAATCGTCTCTGTGTAAAACATCAAGGTATTACCAATACAGGTTGGTTCAAGTTGTTTGACACTTGTTCCCATTCGACAGGGTCTCTGGTTCGAGTCTTGTGAATTGAGAAAATTTGTCATAGGAGAGCTCTACTCCTAATTGGGCCAACAACACCTCGACTCTAGTGAATGAGTGAATGGAGGATCCAAGACCAAAATTAAACATCAAGATATTTGTGTGTGTGTGTGTGTGTGTGTCTACTACGCACAAATGCGCACACACACATACATATGAATATAGACATACATATATGTGTACATATATGAATATGTGTGTGTGTGTGTGTGTGTGTGTGTGTGTGACACACACATCTATATATATATATATATATATATATGTACATGTACAGATATATACACACACACATACATATATGAATATATACATAGATATATGTCTACATACATGTGTGTGTGTGTGTGTGGTTGTTGTCATCGTCGTTTAGCGGGTTGAATTTCGTTGGCTGTGTAGGTTTTTGACTTATTCATATGCTTTATTGTCTTGCCACCATATGCGGAAGCCCTGCTTGTTTTATATATATATATATATATATATATATATATATATATATATATATATATATCACACACACACACACACACACACACATATATATATATATATATATATATATATATATATATATATTAATTGTTGCTTCCTACGTAAATGGATTTGGTCATTCAGTTGTTCTAAATTCTGCAATTACGCATACTTGTATTCGTAGCATGTTTTCCAACCTTTTTCTTCTGGGGGGCTAATTCTGAAATTTTCTCTCTCCTTGTGAGGGTTAAAGGCCTTGTACAGCTCGACTGCCTAAACTCCAATCTAGGTGTCCAAGAAACTTGAACTACTACAGTATGCGATAGAATACTGAATCTATTTAGGCTTATGCTAAGCAGTGTAGCACTGTTTCTACTGCAGATTCTGCTTTTGAATGGTATAAATAGTACGAGCCTGCAATCAGTGCCAGCACCTGAAGTATTTTCGGTTCTATGGGCTGCTGCTATTCGAAGAAAGTTAGCCGGGCACCTGGTTATGAGGATCCTACAATCCTTGCCTCGGAAACGCCTTGTTAGTAATTATGCATTATGCTAATTCTTGGTGGATTTTTCAACACTATTTTTTAAACTTTCTTGAACCTTATGGTCAATATTACATCGCCTGTTCGTATTGATGATGACCTTTTTGGACATGTGAGAACTCAAAGTTACTGGGCTACTATCCACCATTGACGTGTTTCTGTTCCTTGATAACTGCAGTTACAGTGAGTGAAGTGGAAGCTCTATACGAGCTATTTAAAAAATTGAGTAACTCGATCAATAACGATGGCCTTATTCACAAGGTATACTCTTCAATGGAGTTTTATCATCTAGTTTTGATTTAAAAAATTGATTTTGGTTTATTCTAACATCAAGCTGTATCTCTTTTTGGGCAGGAAGAGCTTCAGCTTGCTCTATTCAGGAACAGTAAAAGGAAGAATCTCTTTGCAGATCGGGTGAGTAGGAAGAATCTACCTGAATGGTGTGCACTTTGGAGGAAATTGTTGCATGAATATCAATTGGATAAATATTTAGATTGTCTTCTGCTTCAATCCTTGAGCTGCATGAACAATATCGATCCTTCTTGTTATGCAGATCTTCGACGTATTTGATATTAAGCGCAATGGAGTCATTGAATTTGGGGAATTTGTGCGGTCATTAGGCGTGTTCCACCCAAGTGCACCAGTAGAGGATAAGATTAAATGTGAGTACCTCTTTGATATGTAATCCAATGATGTTTATGGACTAACTCTTTCTCTGTAAAATACCCATCGCACTAAGCTGAGCTTTTTCATTTAAATTTGCAGTTGCATATAGGCTGTATGATCTGAGACAAACTGGGTTCATAGAACGAGAGGAGGTGGGTGCTTATTGATATATGAATCTGAATTTCCAAGCATGCTATTAACTTCTGTGCACTTAGGTCACTATTTCTGTACTTGTTTGACAGTTGAAAGAGATGGTTCTGGCGCTGTTGCATGAATCAGACATAATCCTCTCAGATGATGTTGTCGAGGCAATTGTGGATAAGGTACAGGCAACTTCCTTTGCATGTACTCTCATGTTCTTCTCTGCAGGTTGGCATATTCACGAAATCTGTTTGTCTTCTATGCAGACATTCAGTGAAACTGATACAAAAGGCGATGGGAAGATAGATCTAGATGAGTTTGCGGAAATGGTAAAGAATCATCCAATGCTGATAAAGAATATGACACTCCCATATTTGAAGTGAGTACTTCCTTCTGTATCATGTTTGTTGGTTTCCTTGGGTACATGGCTGTACTGTTCTCTTTCCAGAATACTTATCTTTGTGAAATCTGCTTCCAGGGATATTACGTTAGCATTTCCTAGCTTTATTCTCAATGCAGAGGTTGAGAACATAGAAGAAGATTGCTCGGAAATAGTCAGAATGGATTACAGACCCGGAGCACAGGAGAACAAGCACTTGTGACTTGTGATGACTAACGAGTTGAAATTGGCACCCTCATACTGATGTAAGAAACAGTAGTACTGATGTAAAAAAAATTGCCCACACCGGCAGTTTTATGCAAGAAAAAGTAGTACTGATGAAAGTAGGGAAATGTGTATATCCCTTGTAGGAAGAGGACAGAAGCTGAAAGAATGACTGATTGCCTGAATTCTTTTCTGCCTTTCCGCTTCTGAAATACTGTTGGAGTTCCGGTGTTACTATTTATGGGGCGATCATACAGGCACAAGGAGGACCGGAACAATTACCGTTGACGGGCCTTGGAAAGCTATGACATTAATGGGAGGAGTGGCTTGGGTCTTGGAGGACGCCTCAGCCGAAAAGAAATGGGCTCCTCATTTCTCTATGGCCAGTCGGTGGTTCATATGGAAGCCATCGCAGTGGAAGAGGCGCTACAGCAGGCCAAAACAAGACAGTGGGAGGAGGTTGAAATCCTGATTGACTCGGCTGAACTTGTTAACCTGACCAAGAACCCGAGTTTAGGTCATCGCATGTTGCTTTCCTACTCACATCCATACGAGATTTATGTGGCAACTTCTTGAGAGTAGCCAGTAGAAAAGTCAATAAAAAGTTAGAGAGGCTCACAAACTGGCCATTAGGGCTAGGAGAAGAGATCCTAACCCTTTGCTATTGCTCTGTATTTCTGTCGATCTACTGCCCCAAAAAAATACCGTTGGAGTTCCTCCGTTTTGGTTTTCATTAACCACCCCATCGAACCGCTGGTCGATGGGCCGAAATTTGTTTTCGTTTTCATCAACCACCCCATTGAACCGCTGGTCGATGAGCCGAAATTTGTTGAACCGCACCGCCCGTTTCAGTAGACGGCCGGGGCAGGTGGGTTGCAGGTTGCACGGGTTTAACCATTTTAATTACATTGTGATGTTATTAAAATTCATTTAAGTTGAAACCTGCCCTACACTGCTAGACAAAACGGGACGGGTTGGCCCATCCCCATAACCCGTTCAATGCGGACCTGATCGGGTTTGATATGAGCGGGTATGGGTGGGTCTGGGCTGAATCGGCGCAGGGCCTAGCTTTATGTAATCACATTGGGCCTCTTGACATGTAACTTTGTAAGCTCATGAAGGGTTAGAATGGGATGGTTGCTTTGCACCTTGAAGCTTTCAAGAGCTAGTGTGCTGCCTGTTACCCTAAAGGGGTTCTCTTAATTCTTCCTTTTGTTCAGTTTGAGTTCTTTTCGCCATTATTAGCCCTTGCATTTGATGCTTTTGATGAAAAGATGGTGAAGTTTTAAATGGATAGTGTGTGTTTGAAGTCTTCCCTAACAAAGTCTATTTTGGGGTGAGGGAAAGTTTCTAAAAGAAATAGGGTTTAAAAGAAAAGGGTAAAATCGTCTTACAGAAAATATTATGTTCATGTTTTTTTCGACTTATGATAAGTACTTCTTATAAGTATTCAACACAATTTAACATGATTCAGTACAATTCAACACTATTAAATACGTATTAAAAATACGTAGTTATATTTTCTTCAATGATTCAGGCATAATATTCAAAGTTTTTATAAATTTCATTGGCATTTGTTAAATTATATTTAAAACTCACAAAATTAGGGAATATGAATATCAACCACTATTATATTGATTTCAATTTCAAGAACCTTATATATATTATGAAATTTTAATTTTAACATTCTATATCTTTAATTAATTAAAGGTTATTATAAGTATAGCATCAGCCGTAGTATTCATAAGATCTACCAACAATTAATTAACTAGATGTTTGAAGATCCTTCTATGTGGACCTCGTCTCTATCTTCTGGTGTCAAAGAGAAAAATATCCTTACCAAGCTTTTTTTTTTTTTTTTTTTTTTTTTGGGGTTGGACACCCCTTACCAAAGATTTGAATATATAAGCATATGGTAGTGCCTAATGCTGAACTTCCCTTCTCTTTTTTTTTTTTTTTTGAGGGACATGTAGTGTTGATTTTCTTAGACTAACAGTAACATTCAGCGTACAAAAAACTTTTCTAAAAATCAATAAAGGAAATCACTTTTTGCGTACAAGAACAACAACAATTTTTAGTGTCGGTCTCACTTTCGCAGATAATATTAAAAAGGCAAAAGAAATTTTGCCATACTCACATAGAAGGAAATATATACCAAATACTTATCAGTTCAATAAAAAAAGTGGGTGTCAATTAGTTTAATTGGTTAAATTTTTGTGAGTTATTGTCAGAGACCATATTTTCAATGAAAAAAGTGGATACCAATTAGCTTAACTGGTAAAATTTTTGTGAGCTGTTATTAGGTACTTGAGTTTAAAATCCCACTTGCATTGACATATGCGCCTCATTCACATCCAAAAAATAAGTTACATAAAAAAAGAAAAAGCCTATATGCCTTCATTTTATTTTATTTTTCCTTGGTCTTTTGGTTTTTCTTGTTCTAATTACTAGCTTATCCAATTGCAGCATATTAACTGTTGATGCCTCATTCTTTTACCAAATATTAAGGACGTGGTCTTATGATGAAGGTAATTTTTTTAATCACAATATTGGATCTAAGTTTTTATCGATTCCTTCTTTGTTATTAGGCCAATCGAAAGTATATTTTTCATTAACTTTTTTCAAATAGAGATCTGGTCCTATGTTAATGGTCCTATGTTAAATTTATTCTTGTTAAAAAATAAAAAATATAGATGTCGTATAACTATTTATTAATGAACTTTATTTTTTAAAAAAAAGAAGGTGGTGCAAATACAAATATACAATTGGTAGTGAGGGTTCTGTTTTTTTTGGGTTTTTGAAAATAATAATTTGAACTTTGGGGGTGGAGAAAACTAATAATTTAAACTTAAGAAATAGCACAGCGCTTTGAACTTTCAACATTTTTAATATCAATAATCCGTACAACAGAAAAATCATACCCCAGTGCTCCAATTTCGACTTACTGTTGGGCATTTTTTTAAGTATGAATCATTGATAATAAAGATGTAGAAAGTTTATATCGTTAAGCATTATTTCTTAAATTCATATTATTGATTTCTACTATTCCAAAGTTTCAGATTATTATTTTCTAAAAAGTCTTTGTTTTGGGGGGATAAATTATTGAGGGTTCTAGAGCGGTAAATAAAATTGAAAAGATTTAAAACCAACGTTAAAATATCTTGCAAATGAAAGTTAAAAAAAAAAAGTTAAAAAAAAGGATATAACGGCGTTAAATGGTTCGGAAATTCCGTTAAGTAGAGTGGGTCCACCCAATATATATCGCCACGTCCGCTCCATTTTCATGTCTTCTTCAGAGCTCATGTCCGTCGCTCTCACTCTCTCTCCTAATTTTCTTCTGTCTTTGGGTTTCTTGGGAAATTAGGGTTTCAAGAGACAAATTCAGTCTCAAAGCAATCACAGAAGGATTGCGATGATGATGAAGGCGAAACCCTGATTTTCGATCGAGCTTTGTTTCTCTGAATCATCATTTTCTGAAGATTTCGTCTTTGTTTTAGCGGAGGCTTGGATTGGAGTACCTACTTGAAATCTTCCGCCTGGTAAGCAGTTCAATTTTCATCGTAGAATCATCTACATTGTTGAATTTGTTCCCTTTTCTTTTTTGAATTTAATTGGATTAGTATGATTTTTTCTTGATTTTATCTCCTGTCGGAATTGATTGATCCTTAATGCGGTCTTTCTTGAAGTTATTTGAAGATTTGTGGTTGATTTTGGTTGTCTGAATTTCTTGTTTGATATTCGCCAAATTGAGTGATTGATTTATGGTCGGTCATTTTTTTCCTTTGTTTGGTCATGCTTGGGGAAACAGAGAAGGGATATTATTATCTTGGAGTAGAATTTGAGAAAGATAGAGAGAACAGATTTTTGTGTTCCAAGTAGAGATCTTTTGTGAGAATGCTAGTTGATCTTGCAAAATATCGTGCATTTTGTATGTTCGAATGAAAATTCATCTCAAAAATGGAAGGAAAATTAGAGAAGAATGTGTTTTAGACTTGGGTGGAAATTTAGCAGCCAAAAGACGGTGTTCTAAATTTTCTGTGAGGTGTAGAGTATGAATGTTTGTCAATTGTGTTCCACGTAGGTTTCAAGGGTTTTTGAGGGGCGTGGTTGAGGATGTCCATGGCAAGTGTGGCTGTTAGTCCCGTTCAGAAGGATTCCTTGACCATCCCAAGCTTTCTGTCAGGCCAGCATGGACATCTTAGTGATGAATCGATCCTAATATACTTAACTGTTGCTGGGTCGGTGATTCCCATACATGTGTTGGAGTCTGATTCAGTTGCTTCTGTGAAATTGAGAATCCAAAGTCACAAAGGCTTTTTTGTAAAGAATCAAAAGCTGGTCTTTGATGGAAGGGAGCTGGCCCGGAATGATTCTCCGGTTCGGGACTACGGGGTGGCTGATGGAACCATGCTCCATTTGGTCCTTCGCCTCTCAAATTTACAAGCTATTGCTGTGAGGACTGTGTGTGGTAAGGAGTTTGAATTCCATGTGGAGAGAAGTAAAAATGTGGGGTACTTGAAACAGAAGATTGCTGAGAACGGCAATGGCCTATTTGATCACAAACATGAGGAATTGACTTGTGATGGAGAGGAACTTGAGGATCAGCGTCTAATTCATGAGTATAGTAAGAACAATGATGCAGTGATACACTTGCTAGTTCGTAAGTCTGCCAAGGTGAGGGCTAAGCCGATCAAGAATGATTTTGAAGTTTTGATTGTGGCTTCTGATCAAATAGAGAAGAGAGTCAAAGGAGGAGATGACAGAGTGAACCAGTGGGATATTCAACCTGTGAAGCATCTGGGTGCTCTCCAAAAACAGTTTTGTAGAGATTTGATTCTAGAGCCCTTGATTGTTAACCCAAAGGTTGAGCTTCCGTTAGTGATTTGGCAACTGATTAGATCTACTTTTAGAGGGTTAGATAGAGGAAACCAACCGGTTCGGTCTTCTGAGGGTTGTGGCGGAGCATACTTCATGCTTGATTCAGCTGGTCAAGAATACATCTCTGTTTTCAAACCTGCAGATGAGGAGCCACTGGCTGTGAAAAATCCTAAGGGGCTACCCCAATCGAAGGATGGCGAAGGATTGAAGAAGGGCACTAAAGTGGGAGAAGGAGCCTTGCGTGAAGTTGCGGCATATATTCTGGACCATCCCAAGTCTGGACCTCGATCTCTTTATCATGCAGAGGCCGGCTTTGCTGGTGTCCCACCTACAGCTCTGGTTAAGTGCTTGCATGGTGGATTTTATCATCCTGATGGGTATGAAGGTTCCCTTAAGGATATGAAGATTGGTTCCTTGCAGATGTATATGAAGAATTTTGGGAGTTGTGAGGACATGGGTCCTGGTTCCTTCCCTGTTGAAGAGGTACACAAGATCTCTGTTCTGGATATTAGGTTGGCAAATGTAGATAGACATGCTGGAAACATTCTGGTTACTAGAGATGATGAAGGCCAAATCATCCTTATACCAATTGATCATGGATACTGTCTGCCCAGCAATGTAAGATTCTTTCTTCTTTCTAACTTTTGTTTCAATATTTTTTACCCTCTGACTCGTTGTCACGCACTCTATCCAAGAATTCTACCTTGTAATAGCTGTTAGTCAAAACTCCTATTTATTGTGTTGAAGAAGGAAATTTGCCTGCTCAGTATGAGTTGCAATGCATTCTGTGGACCCTTTCTGTATCTATGTGTTGAGAGCTCCAATGCCAAATGAATATTATCATGATATCATGCAACCGCCCCCCCCCCCAAAAAAAAAACCCTTTTGTTCCCCACTGTGACTTGTTCTGTACTCTTATTCATGTTGGAATATGATCAACAGAAATTGTTCTAAAACATCATGAATATAAGTTTACTCTTATTGAATGGCAATATTAGCAATGTCATCTGGGCTATACTGCTTCACTGTATGGTGGAATCATATTAATGCCTTGAACGTTGTCTCCCAGTTTTGAAATATATTGAAGCATAGCTCAAATTCCCTTTCTATATCATGAACTCATGAACTAATCCTCCCTAATCTGTTGTTTCGTGCTTCTAATGGTTTTCATACTGTTACTAACAAAAGATTTCGATGGCCATGCTTGGCCAATGCTAAACTGCCTCTGCATCCGTGTAACTTGTTCTTGTTGTGTTCCACAGTTTGAGGATTGCACATTTGATTGGCTCTATTGGCCTCAAGCACGGCGGCCATACTCCGTTGAAACAGTCAACTACATCAAGTCTCTTGATGCTGAAGCGGATATTAGACTGCTGAAACTTCATGGGTGGGACATGCCATCCAAGTGTGCCCGTTTGTTTCGAGTTTCCACAATGCTTCTCAAGAAAGGTGCAGAGAGAGGGTTGACTCCCTATGCCATTGGAAGCATAATGTGTCGAGAAACCTTGAAAAAGGAATCTACGATTGAGCTGATCATTCGAGAAGCAGAAGAAGCTTTGCTTCCTGACTCAAGCGAAACTGCATTCCTCGATGCTGTCTCTTCTGCCATGGATCGCCGGCTTGATGAGCTCTCCTCATAAAGCCCATGGCAATACATATTACCAATGCTTTTGGATAACCTACATCTGTAATATGCCCCCTATCCTAATATTTTGATGGTAGAAGAGCATATGTAACTTGTGTGTGTAGGATGTGCGAACTCGCATCACCGTTATGTTGCTCTGCTGGTGTGTGCTGTTACGCATTTCTCCCGAGGAACTTAAATCGCCTTGTCATTTGTGTTTCTTGCTGGAGACACTCTGAAGTGGAGGACACCATGTTGAATATTGTGCATGTAATGCAAAGTATTAATCAGCTAATAATACGTATCGTCCCTTTGTGTTGTGTTGGTTCTGAGTGGGTGAATACGTTTTCTGGCAAGCCACTGGTTAGTGTGCTTGCCATTTAGCTTATTTGGTTGCCATTTAGGTTTGAGCTTGCTCTTTTGTTTGTTCCTTTAGCCTCTTGCGGGACTTATTTGCCCTTTGGCTATTTACAATAGGGGAAAGAAACGGTTGGAGGATTTGCCAATTGGAAGCCAAGCTTACATCTCTATCAGGTACACTGAAGGATGGGTGTTGATTGCTTTTATTTCTGTTGATTGAGTTGTGATGCAAATCTGCCTTTAGGCGCTGATCTTGTCTACTTATTTTTGTTGAGTTTATCTAAGCTAAACTTGTTCGAAGTGGATGGGAATTATTTTTATCAATTAAACTTGTTTTTCTAAACTAAGCTAAACTTTAGTCAAACCTCAAACTAAACTGACCTTATTTTTATCAAACGAATTGAATTAAATTGAATCGAAATTCTTTTCAAAAATAAGTCCAAAAGAACAGCGCCTAATCAGAATGTTTCATTAGCCTACTTTTGACTTGAATCCATCCTGCTTTCATCTAAATGATTCATTTGTCAAGTCTATCCATATTCTAACATGCAAAGGAGAGTCATGTAGTGCAGGGCACACCAGGGGAACAGTAATCAGAAGTGTATTTCCCCTCCCCCCCCCCCCCTTCCTTGCTGAAAACAGAGATAAACCCAATTTAAAAGTAAGAATTGTAGCATCAATGCTTTCAATTTTCCCTTGTTGTACACCATCTAAACATGGATTGAAAAAAGTGTCTATGCATCACAGCAATGATCAAGACTATGTCTAAATCTCACACAATATTAATCAAATCAAATGATCAGCGAGAAAAATAAAAATCACACATTATAAACCAAGTACTCTATTCATAAGACCAAATGGGGAAGAAATTGCTAAAGGTCTTTCAACATCATAGATTCATAGTATATGCATAACAAAAGCACAGTTACTCTTCTTCTGCTCAGCTCTTGATAAGAAGCGAAGACATGATCACTGGCCTGCAACATGACCAAAGATAGAATAGCTAATCACAATAAGCATATATATGATAACAATTCAATTAACGATACTACAACAACAACAAAAACAACTCCTCCGAGTGTGAGTCCTGTTTTTGCAGGGTCTGGGAGATTCAGATAGGCGACCAAGAACTCATGCGAGAATCCGATTAATAATGGACAAAAAGATAGGAGGATCAGATTACCATAGTCTTGGAGGTGGGGTTGGGTAGCGTGAAGGTGGAAGGGAAAGAACTGCGAAGAAGATGATGTCGTGGCCAGCTGAAGCACCGTGCTATTTATGGGTTCGTCTTCTCCATACAACGGCAACTGCTCCGGGACCTGCTGTTGCTGCTGCTCATGAACCTGCCCAGCTCCCATCAACTACGTCCATGCATATGCATTTACATTATTGCCTGCTTCTCAGCTATATATGTTTTACATGGACAGGTATATCTGAGTGTCCTTCTCGTCAAAGTTCTACATTTAAGATGAGGGAAACTGTCCACAATTTGGACACCGATACGAGGGATTATCATTTTACGTGTGGAAGTTGCAGTTTAAAAATAATATTTCTGAAATATTTATTAATTAAAGTTTGGTTGTTTGTGAAACCATTAAACACCAAATAACACTAAAAGACAATGAAAAGGAGAAAAACCATTTATTCTTCATTACTTTTTTTTTATTTCACCCTTGCTGCTTCACAGTTCGATGTATATCCCACATGTATCCCGTGTCCTATCCGTGAAGTATCTCGTACGTCCGACACAGGTACGTCAAGGCAAAACAATGGGTCCGGGTATTATGGGTTTTCAATAAGACATCAGTTCTTGTTACAAGCTAGCTAGTATCAATCAATTTATATTAGATTAACCAATGCAAATCAAGTGTTTAGGTCTTTAACAACAACAGCTCGGTCATTAGTAGGGTTTACTAAGACCTAATTAAGGTCATTTTCTTACCCAATGATACATGTTGCCATTGTCATGCTGCAACATTTGCTCCTGCACAAACAACAACAAGGTCACTTGAACATTCATTATTCAGACAAGCTTGTGGTTTTTCTTTTTCGTTTTTTTTTTTTTTGGGTTGGTGTTTTAACCTTCTGGCGAAGATTATCCAACTGTTGTTGCATGACTTGGTTCTGCAAGTTCAGAAATTCATCTTATTGTGTCAGATTGAACAAAATAAGGAATGAATCAATTAAAGTGTAAGAAAATATATATACCTTTCGAGCTCGAATGAGGCTCAAGGAGGATTCAAGCTGCTGCTCATGTTTATGCAGTTCTTCAAGCAGAAGGGGACCCGGACCCGGACCCAGACCCAGATCATGACCCAGATAGTGTTTCATCTTCTGCTCAGCATTGTTGATTTCTTCTCTTAGTGCTTGCACCTGCTGATACATTTCTTCATCCTGCTTTGTGCACAGGATTTAATTAACTTTTTTGATTAACAACTTGGCTTAATTAAGAACAGTTAAGATGAGAATTGAGGGAGAATTTGATTATTTAATTTAATTACCTGGTTGTGATCATGAACTGGGAGTTGAATTCCTCGGACATTTAGATATCTCTGTGTGATTTCCTCCAAGCTTTTTTTTTTTTTTTATATTTTAACAGACAGTTTTCAACATTATCAAGAATTAGCAAATATTGAATTTAATTAATCCCTTTTCATAACATGCAATGCACATATTAAATTATTATTGCGTCATCTCATCTTGGGGAATGTCATAGCTTAGCGAAATATTAAAACTAGCTATGAAAATTAATGATAAATTATAAGGGAAAAATCATATATAATTACTACCTTCTAATATGCTCATATTATGCCATTTATGCATCAAATGGATCGGACTTTAAATTATATACTGTTACATTGTATGACATTCGTTCTGAAATCATACTGAAAGAAAAAAAACCCCCCCCCCCTCTTTTCTATTCAATCATAATGTTTTAGCATTGTGATTCATAGATAAGTTATGTTTGGTTTTCTTCTAATATGCCACTGAATTATGTATATATGCAAATAAGGGGGCTCAACTTATTTATTGTGCAAATTAAATATAATACCTGGAATGAGGGCTGTGATAGACATGGAGTTTGGCAGTGGCAGAGAAGATGATGAGAGCAATTTGAGCATCACAAAGAATGGCAAGTTCATTAGTTTTCTTCAAAACTCCCTGCCTTCTCTTTGAGAACGTCACTTGCCTGCTTGTCTTGTTCTCTATTCTCTTCACCTCTATCTTTCCCCTTCCCATATTCATATGACCATATCCTCCTGTATTTTATAGAATATGATATGATATAGTATGATCACTGTAAAATCGATTGAACCAACAACAACAGCAAGAAACAAGAATTTACAAAAGGAGACATAGTGCAGTGTGATTTATAAAGGAACCGGGTTGTACATATTTACAAAAATTTTATATCTCAATTTCGGAATTTCTTCATAGGAAAAAAAAAACTGGCAAAACTTTAAGGATTAAGGCTAACAAAAATAGAGCAATTTTGATCATAAAAGCTCATCCCCATTTGAGGATGGATCAAAAAACCAGCAAAAATCAAAGAAGCTTACCTTTTTGCCTTTTTCTCTAACTTCTTAAACTCTTTACTTCTTCAACAAACCTCAATGAACTGAGGGCAACTATTTATAAAGAACATTAATGTTGTGTATCTAAGTATATATGGTTTCATGCTACTATGTCATACGCATATATGCCCTTTGTATATGGCTTCTACAAGAGGAAAACAAACTTTCTTTTTTTTTTTAAAAAAAAAGAGGGAATATTATTAATTAAGAGTAATATTTATTTATGGGTCTTTGTCTTTTTAAAGGTAACCAGTATGAAAGTTCTGAAATGTAGGATTTCTATTGTAGGAAAAAGTTGAGTTGAGTTCAATAAACCCTAGTTAACTTTTAAACGTCTAACATCTTCCTAGCTTTTACACCTCACAAATTGACCTTGACTAATAAGTGTTCCCCCCCCCCCCCCCCCCCCCCAAAAAAAAAAAATCCCCTCTAGGATTATTGGTTCAACTAGAATCAAATAATCATGTCACCATATGTTTTACTTTATCTTAGGGTTGATTATGGATCCTGTTATTTTTAATTACTTTATCACTTGTATTTTGTATAAAATATCGATTTATAATGTGTCGCTAATGGTCAAATTGACCAACAATTATGAAACATCGGTGTAAAAATATCCATCTTCGATAATAGCAAAATTATGGTCCCAATGGTCTTCAAAAAAAGAATGTACATACTGCTATTAGCCCAATGCTAAGTTCCTCTCTCCCTTTATTTGAAGAGATATCTAATTTTCAGCATCTCAGATGTCACTTTCTTATAAAATTATGGTCCCGATAATCTTGAAATAAAGAATCTGTCCTACTCTCTAATCTCTTATATACCGAGAGTCTCAGATCTCACTTTCTTGTATTTTTCAACGTCTTTCAATTCGATGATCGAGTTGCATAGATTAAATCGATAAACATCTTAGTGTGAAGAGGTATCTAATAAAATTATAAAGAAATTTTTCACACTTCTCTCATACTTTAATTCTTCAAATTTATTCATTTTGAGCTACAAATAAGTGCCATGGAGAAAATAAAACACTTATATACTCACGTAACATTGTTGAAAGTAAAATCAAACAACTCAGATTATTACATATGGTAAAAATATTAGTCCACGGTACCAGAATCATCAACTGAATAGTATGTACATTGATGGTCGATCCTTTTTTTAACCATGTAAGAGGAAAGAAAATTGAACAAATTAATGAATAACGTATAAATTAATGGCTTCCTAGGTATACATTCATAAACCCTTAACAACTCTCCATTATTCTCACATGATGTATGTAATTTTTCTTTAAAAAAAAAAATGTTACTACTTGTCTTTTTTTGTAATTTCTTTAAATGTTTAATAATGGGTGTTGCAGCTAGTTAGTCATGGTCAATGAAGGTGCATTATTGAAATTGGCTACAATTGATGAAAACCATTAACCATGGTTAAGAAATGCATGTGAAGGATATAACTAAAAATGGGAAATTGGTAACCTTCTTGGCTATCAGTCCAATTGGTCCCTCTTCTATTTTTGTCTTGCATATCCCTGTCACCATCATCCAAATCCACTTCTCCACAACTCCTTCCATCATCCAACTATTTTTCTTTTTTTCCCCTTGTAAAAAAAAACTACCCAATTATTTTGGTATAAAATAGCTAACATTTTTTCCCTGTTCTTTTCGTTGAGAAATAGGCATTATGAAATAGGTGAAATTGGTTGAAATGGGTTGAAATAGATAACTTTTTGTTGAAACGTGTTGAAGTGAGTTGAAATAGGCTGAAGTTAGTATGTTTTTTATATAATGGATAGTAGTTGGTTAAAATAATGGGTTTAAGTTAGTTGAAGTGGATTAAAATTGATTTTTTTTTTTATTGAGGTTCGTAAAGTGGATTGAAATGGGTATTTTTTTAATTGAAGAAAATGGGGGGATTAGGTAAAAAATGAAGGGTAAAGTGGTCAAAACATTATTGTATATCTCCTTCAATTCCTATGCAATGTATTCAATCCCATTTGTCTCTTCAAATAATCTTTTTTTTAAAACAAATTTCTCATTTAATACAGAGAGCTAATTATTCCGAATATCGCCTCGTTTTTTCTTATTTTCTAGTTAATACTTAATACGATATATACGATAACTATACTGAAAATAATAGAAAAAATGATACCATGGTACGTAGCACTTACACACGAAACACTTTTACTTAATTATTCCTAAAATCACAGTGAACATTGGCTGATTATTTATTACAGTTAGGTGAAAAAATACAGAAAAAAAAATGTAAGCAAGTGAATTAAAAAGAAAAACACTCCTTGGGCTCATTGGAGAGGAGTGTGAATGCGTATTCTATATGCATTTACCCTATCTATATAAACCCTAAGCTACACAATTACAACATATTAGTTCAATTTAAAAATTCTAAACACAATTAATCAATTATCATCACCAAAAATACACAATTAATAATATATATGACCAATTAATTCATTAATTAAGCTGATAATCCAGCTTGGTATGCCACTCCAGTGGCAGTTATCCAATTCTGGCCATATATGAATTGGGCCACTGTGAACCTCTCTGCCTCAGCCCTAGCCATAGGGGCATGCAAACTGGGCCATTTGACCCGTTGAGAAGTACCGGCCCGTGGCCCGGAATTGGCAAACTCACCATAGTAGAGCTTATCCACTGGAGAAGTTCCATTCCACTCTAACCATCCTCTAGGGTCAATGTGGTCACCCAAGTAGGACTCCATGTAGACCACCGTAGCATATATTTTCCATGGGCGGCCCAAGTAGGTCGGGTAGCTCGATTTGACTGGCTCGAGATCTGCAGTGGCCCGGGCCTCACAGGCATGGATCGACATGCCTGTGTTTTGATTTGGGTCCTTTCGGTTTTGGGCCGTGATGGTGTTCTTCTGTGATGGCATGGGCTTCCGGGCCCACATGTTGCAGTGCTGGAACACAACGGCAGCATTGCCAAATATAAAGTCAACTGTTCCGTATATGTCACACTCCCTATAGAACTGGCGGAGGGAGTGAACGTACAGAGTGTCTTGGTATCCTTTGACCTCACAGCGGTAGATCACTGCGTGATCGGCTCCCACACGTAGGGCCACCGCCTGGTGGTTGTAAGGGCCAGCCTCATTGACAAAGGATATGTCTCGGGCTAGGAATCCGGTTCCTGTTGCAGCTGCAACATTAGGGACAAGTGTCAAAACAAACATGAACGGAAACTATTTAATAATTTGATGCTTTGTTAGCTAACACATCATTACCTAATTAGGTACACTTTATTAAAGGTTCGACCTAACACGAACACGAATGACCTATTGCCTACTACTAGCATCATAGTTCAAGATAAATTACAACGGAAACCAAACAAAAGCGAATTAGAGAAGTACAAGATCTTATATTTTTCTTTTAATTATAAAATCAAAAATTTAATTTGTTACATAGTAACATCATTTAGAATATGATTAGACATATTAATTTCACTTAAAATATAACGGTATGACTTTTGTATTTCTAAGATTTATCTTATTCTAATTGATTTTCTTAAAACTATATAGTTATTTCGCGCTGTTTCATACTCATTTTTTAAGTTGTCCTCATAAGTTGTGCATGATGTCATTTCATCACAATGACGTTGGAAACGAAAAGGTACTATTATTTAATTTATGAAGGGATACAGTAGTTACATAATGTCTTTCTAAATGATTCGATATAATGACTAACCATTATTAGTAAGATGGATAAATTTTTTAAAAAACGTAAAAGTAAGGATGGAATATTGTGGTCAAATGGGCAGATATAGGTTTGAGTCCGGATCGGATTTGACCCGGAGTGGAAAAAATTATGTTCAATCAAAATTTTCAGATGGATTCACATCGGACCATCGAATCGGGTCATTTTTTATCAGAGCTATTAGACGGCGATAGATAGTACGTCTTGAGCTATGGATGAAAAAGGCCCACATATGTAGCTAAAAAAGTTTGCTAACTTATTAGACAACGTCGGAATCTAATGGCAAATTATTGGACCAGGCCCAGCCCACTGTGCCCAGTACTGACTTCTTTTCCCCAAGCCACGTGTCCAACTTTCAATGGCTCAACCCTACCGCCCTTTTTGTTTTTCAGGGCCACTTGATTTGGCTTTTGGAAGACTTAGGGATTGAGCCGAGGTGACCGCGTAATACGTCATTTTTGATTTATAAGGAGTAAAACTCTGTTAATACACGTGTTATTTATTTTATGACCGCGTAGTACCTAACTGTATTGATTACTAATGTTATTAGCTTAGGGTTGCCAAACAGATTAGGTCGGATCAAATTTATATTCGTGTCAAACTTAAATAGGTTGAAAAATTCTCGATATGAATCTAACACGTTTATTAAACGGGTTGAAAACCTTGACCTGTACCTATTTATTTTTTAAACGGATTTATTTGAAATTTATCAATTAACCCGTTTAATATAAATGAGTCAGATTTAGGTTATCTGGCTACTTATTTACCCGCTTAATATTTTGACTAAAATATGATTACCAGCATTATAAATCAATTGTTTGACTTTCATATAGCATCATAATGCAACCATTGTCTATAGTTCACAAGAACCACAATCACAAAACAAATATCAACTTCATTAAACCCCCACATTTCCCCCAAAAATTAGATGGTAAGTGGGTAAAGATCAACTTATTTAATCCACTTAATTAAACGGGCTAAATATGTATTTTTTCGTGTCAAAATTTTCAACCTAAACTTAACCCAATTAATTAAACGGGTTTAACATGTCAACTCGTTTAATTAAACGGGTTAAAAATCTTTACCTAGACCCACTTAATTTCGTGTTCTGTTTGGATCGGTAATCGTATCAGATTAACTCTTGATAACCCTAAATTAGCTACTAATATAGATCAACTAACAATAATTTATAAGATGCTTATGACAAATTCCTGCATGTAGCCAAGAGTAGATACACCTTTATGTCATTTATGTATGTGTTTTGACCTATATTTGTTATATATTTATGTTTTACTATACAAATGGCCCCTGAAAGCATGTACTTACCGAAAGAGGCAGTGTGGAAGGTGGTAATTCGATCATGAACCACGCTCTTTTGACCTGTAATTACAGTTCTGCCCTTGCCTTCACCCAAGAACCATATGTTGGTTTTCTTCCTTCCCACCTTCAAGTTGGGCTCTGCATACCTAGAACATGAGTTAAAAAAAAAAAAAAAAAAACATTAATGATTCAATACCATACATTTTGTTATGGTCTCTAAGCTATTAAATTAAATACAATGATCCACAAAAATACATTATGAAAAAAATTAATTGACTTTATAAATTCACATAATGTGTTCAAGAATTATAAAGTAACACTAGAATTATAAAGATTTGTCAATCTTATTTTATTTTTTTTGGGTTAATCAAGCATTTCATCTTACTAAGATATTGCAACATCAAACAAAAAAAAAAATAATAAAAAATAATAAAAAGTTTGTTCAAGAATCTACTCAACCAAAAGCTTAAAATGATGATTAAAGACCCAAGAATTGATTTTATACTCCAACATGCCCCCTCACGTGAATGTCTTTTGGACTTGAAGCGTGGATGTTACAAAGACTCCTCAGTACCTTGCACACAATAAATGTGGGGACTGAGTTTCAAACTCGAGACACCTCTCGATTTCAGACTCTGATACCATGTTCAAGAACCAACTCAACCAAACGTTTAAACTGATAGTTGAAGACCCAAAAATTAATTTTATATTGTAACAAAGTTAGATTCCATAAGTAAAAAAAAAAAAAAATCTGCCGACACCCCGTTGAAGGCAACCCTTCAAATGATGACGACTTCTCTCTAGTCCCCTGTATTTTCTTTCTCTTTCTCTTGGTTTCATATTCTACTTACTATTTCATAATTGACTTGCTATAAAACAATTCTACTTTCTAGAAAAGTTAGTAATTATTCAATTAATAGATTCATATAAATCCAACCCAAATTAATAGGACATGCTGATAAAGATACTTACGTTCCAGCTTTAACGACGATAATTACACGGCGGGAACTATTTTGGGGGGCCTTCTTGATAGCCTCCGTGATAGTCTTAACTGTACCCGACCCGTCTTGTGCCACTATTATATCTGCATGTATGCTCGGGGTCGGGGCTCCGAGTAACTCCCTATCGGACCTCGATAACCATTTCGGAAATCCCGAATATTCGGATTCGGGCTCGGGTTTGGACTTGGATTCGAGGAGCCTCCGGTTGTGGATGGGGACACCCGAGAAGTCGTTACCATGATTAGTAGTGGCCGCATATATAGCTAAGCAATTGCTAACTAGCTCGGAGAGGTCCTTCAGGCTTTGCCCTATTTGATTTTTTATTTTTCCTGCCGCGCTGTTCAATCCCTCCGTGCACGTGTCGTGATTCGTCATCGCTGCACTGAGCCATGTCATCACGTCTTCCGTGGTCTCCCCCTGTGTTCAGTGAATTTTAAATTATTTATCATGTATTGATTTTTTAATATATATTTACTGATATGACTATTAAGAATATGTACTCTTAAAAATTTGTAAATTGCATTAATTTAAATAATGCACGTCAATAAATTATATTATATCAAAGGGGGCGGCCACTATAATAGGTAGTTTGACACTAGTGACCGTGTGATGTTTTATCATGCATATATAGCTGAGGTAGTGACGGTGATAGTCCCTATATTGATTGCTTCTTGATTGGGACTTGGAAGTCAGCGTGGTCATTGATGCCAAGTGAGGTCACTTCTATTAAAAAATCAAAATTTGAATAGATTTGACAAATGTGTCATTTCTTTCAAATACGAGTCGAGTTAAGTTTGAGTCGGATCATATTTCGAGTTAAGTGATATTTCAGGCCACTAGTTGATGAAATTCGAACCCACATACCTGGTAAGCGCTATTACTGGCAGACTCACTTTGACTTTGTTGTTCCACCGATAAGCAAGAGAGGCATTGGCTAAGCAAGTCCACAGAGTCCTCCAGGAGCTCCAAGCAGTCCTGGTACGCCGACCGGGACATGCTGTCCATGCCCCAGTTCTGAATCTCCGACGACTCCGAAAGCGCCTGGCCGAACCTCTGTAGGGTCATGTTCACCGATACATGAGCCAGCTCCTTGGGGTCTTTCGCAGCTTCGGCCCCCGGAAACTCCATCAACGTCGCCATGCACAGGTCCGGGTACCGGGTCAGCCCGCACGCCTTCCTTATCGCCCCCGTCGGGCCCCTCCTTCTACCGCCCGACGACGATGACTTCTTCCTCACCTCCACCCCCACCGCGCAGGCGGCTGCTATTACCAGGAGGATGCCGGCGATGAGGATGAGGAGGCGGGCACGGATCTTGGGCCGTGGTCTTGGGTCGGGCGGGTCGGGGTCCGTGACCCGGAATGAGGTCGTGGGTTTAAGTCGGTCGTACTCCATTTATTTGTTTGGGTTTTGTTTTGTTTTTTTTTTTTGGGGGGGGGGAGGTGGGGGTGTTTGAGCATTGAGAGGAAAGTGGGTTTTATAGAGTGGGAAAAATGAGAATTAAATTTTAAATCTTTAGTTTTGCTAACAAAAGTTAAAAATTTACAAATTTAATTTAAAAGAAATTGGGGGATTTAAAAGGATATAGAAAGAATACAGAAATTGGTAAGAATTGAAAGATGCTTAACTCATAAAAAAAGAAATATCGACATCGAAAAAAAAAAGAAATAAATTAGTTGAAAATAATCGATCATAAAATGAGGGAATACGTACATGACTTGCTGTACCCTATAAAGACAAAAGGACTTGGCAGAATTGGAGGCATAGAGAGAAAGTGACTTGAGCATAATACGTGGAGTGTGTATCCTTTTCCTTTTTTTTTTTTTTTTTTTTTTTTTTTGGTGGGCAGTGGAATCGTGAGGAAGTAAAGGGAGGCGAAGGAATAACAAAGGATAAAAGATCAACGATGTAGGTTGCTTCATGTAGTTTGACATTTATTTTTCTTAGGTAAAATCTCATGTTCAGATTTTCTAAACGTACGAGAAAATTCATGATAAGAGAACTTGTTTGGCTACGAAGATCATCATTCATAAGATTAGAGTTTGGTGAAACTTTCAAGTGGGTAGTTTGCGATTAGAGAGGATAGTGGAGGTTGGAGTGGCTCTTTATTATGGCAAAGATTTTTAGGATATGCTGTTTGTTTTTTTGGTTGTTTTCTTTGGGTCTTGGATCTGTCGTTTCACTGGAGACGAACTATTATTGATCCAGTAAAGGGTAGAGCTCTCCCATCATAAATTTTCTCAATTCACAAGACTCGAACCTGAAATCTTATTTAAGGGAAACAAGTGTCAAACCACTTGAACCGACCTGTGTTGATATATGCTGCCTGTTTATGAGCGTCTCATTGTCATCTTATAATGCAATGATATTTCAACTGACTTTGGCATCCTCCATAGGAATTTAGGATATGATCACCTCATGTTTAATTTCCTACTTTTGGGACTACCATAGTACTGTTCCCTTTTTGCCTTTCTGGAAATTTTGTGTGTTCCAGCTCGAATGAAAACGATATACACTTGTTTACTACCTAGGCAATCTTCCAATAATAAGTTGTCAAGACTAAACCCCAACTAACTAATTATTACACTCATTAGTAACTCCGATTCAAAAATTAATCTGAATAACATCGACATCGATCCTCCATGAATACATATACAATCATACGTATATGGTCATATGTGAAAGAACAAGATTTGAGAGAAAATATAGACGGTTTTGAATTCAAAATCTCGACGAAAATGAAATTCATGCATGGAGATACATTTAAATTGCAAATTTTCAAAATCGCAAATTACTAGCTAGGCATTGGGAAGGTTTAACTCGATCAGTTGTCCTTAATTTTATTCTAACACAAGAAGTCTAATACATTACAAAACCTTCGGTCCAGGGAGTCAACAATTATCACAAAGGAGATAAGGAACTCTCAATTTTTGTCCAAATTAGTCACTCATTATTTATTGTCCCTTAGAATATTTTTGGTCCGTGCTCTACAGTTATCCTAAAATAATTGAAATATTCATTGCATGGAATAACAAGAGCTAGAGAGGTGTAAGAATTGATTGATGTGTGTAGGTAGACTGGTAGACCCCAATTCAATCTCTTGCATCAGCATTCATAGGTTTATCCGTTTGGAGCACTGACCAATAAAAACATTAGAGAAGTTAACTTAAAATTCAGAGTCTGTTCATTTCAACATTTAAATTAATAGTTACCAGTTAGTAGCGGTTTATCATCTGATCATTTCAACATTTAAATTAATAGTTACCAGTTAGTAGCGGTTTATCATCTATTACTAGCTTTTATCAATGGCTAGGGGTAGCGGTTACCTGTTACCAGCGTTCACCAACGTTTAGTAGCAGTTACAACTAACATTTAGAGATAACAATTACCAACTAACCAGCGTTTGGGAGCATTTAGGAGCAATTAGGGGTTATCAAACGCTTCATAAACATTGAAATGAATAGAACCTTAATATATACATTTATTTATGACCTCAGTCTTAATAATTGGTGAGAAGAAGGTCTTTAAGTGAACAAGGGTCCGAGAAAGAAGAACAAGAGAGCTAGGTAGTGTAAGGTGCATTAAAGATGAAGACAGTAAGGTCCTAATTGAGGATATCATAATACAGGAAAACCCTTTAATGGGGAAAGGTTTGATATTTCCCACCATAGTGATCAAAGAGGTTGAGAGGAGCTATAAAACTCTAGGCCCTTCCATCTTATCACTAGCAAGGAGACTAAAGAGGCATTAAGGAAGATGAAGGTTGGGAACGCAATCAGCCCAGATAGTATCCCGTTGAAATCCCAAAGTGTTTGGATGAAGAGAGCATTGAATGACCAACAAACCTTTTCAATATTATATTTGGTACCGTAAAGATGACACAAGAATGGAAATTCAGCACAGTTATCCCATTTTACAAGAACAAGGGAGATAGTCAAAACTGCAATAAAATTTTAGGAAAAGGTGATTGAGGAAAGGTTGAAGGAAAATATAAGGATTTCGGATAATTAGTTTGATTTTGTGCCAGGTAGGTCAACTATGGAAGCTATTCGTCTTATATAAAAGTTCATAGAGTTCTATAGGGATAGGAAAAAGGACCTCCATATGGTGTTTATTAACTTAGAGAAATCATATGATAGAGTCCTAGGGAAGTAGTATGGACATGCTTGGAGAAGAAAGGCGTCTTAGTTGCTTATATTCGAGTTATTAAGGATATATACTAGGGAATAAGGACAAGAGTTAGATTCTAGAGGGAATACAAATGACTTTCCTATAAATATTGGACTTCATCAATGATAAGAGTCGAGCCCTTTTCTTTTTACTATAGTTATGTATGAGCTCACTAAAGGGATCAAAGAGGAGTTAATATGATATATGCCATTTACTGATGATATAGTTCTTATGATGAGATTAAGGAGGTGGTTAACAACAATTTGGAGTCGTTGAAAGACCTTGGAAGGTAAAGTTCTTAGGCTGAGTAGGTTAAAGACGAAATACTTAAAATGTCGATTCAGTAGAGGGGAAGGTTGTATGGTAGACGAAGTGAACATTAGGGGTGTGGTTTTACCGAGGGTTGAAAATTCATATATCTAGGCGCGATTATTCAAGAAAAAAGGGATATTGATGATGACATTAACCAACGAAGAAAGATAGGATGACAAAAATGGAAGAATGCTTTAAGGATGTGTGATAAAAAATCCCACTAAAAATTCTAAAATTGAAGGGGAGGGTTTGTCGTATGTTTGTTAGATCAGCACTGATGCATGGTGCAAAGTTTTAGCCTATCAAGAAATCTCAAGCCCAAAGCATGAAGGTTACGGAGATGAGGATGATTCATCGGATGTGTGGTCACACAAGATTGGATAGGATTAGAAATGTAGTGACTAGAGACAAAGTAGGAGTGGTGTCTATAGATGATGTAACACCTCCAAAATGCTAATGATATGATTTACGAAAAACTACAGCGGAAGACTTAATAATAGAAGGCGCTACTGCCGTCCTGATAAGGACAAAGCTCATTGAAACCATTTAATTTTGCAACTTATGTTCACAATCACAAAATCTATTAACTGAAGCACTTCAAGACCAAAGTCGATAATAGTTCAACTTCAATACCATCGACGTAATCATACCATGTGCTAACTTGCATTCCACACTACACAAGTATATTGAATATAGACCCAACTTAACCCTAAGGTCGATTCCAACAGTCATGCTACGCTGAATGCACTGTGAGCATATGATGACTTCCAAAAAGGCTTGCTAAAAGGAGAAACATGTGATACTTCATCACCTAAAATGAAAAATATGAAAACAATTCGAAAATGTGAGCAAAAACTCAGTACATGCATTCCTATATTGTAAAATGAGTATAGAAATACTATTGATGGGTGCCCTCTTTTGCAATTCATTATTATCTGAATGTAAACCCCTTGCAATGATATGATCTATACATAGGTGTACACCTGCTAATCCGATCAAGAGTTGACCTGAAGCAGTGCGGATAAATAATGGGCTGACGCCCTATAGATGATAACTGACGGGGTCACAAGTTAAATGGTAAATCACTGTATAAACTGATTCATTGATAAACTCATTAAGAGTCGTAACTTGATAAACATATTCTACTTTCTGAAAATACAGGTAATGGATGTACCTTGAGTCTTTAAAAATATCATTTGACTTGAAACAAGTCAGCTGTTTCATATATGATATATGCCATCTGACTTGATAAATATGTTCTAACATGATAACACTTATGCATAACGGGAAATGATAACTAGGCCTCAACTCTGTTTTATAAATATCATTATAAGTATATGTAGTCAGTAAATAATCTTTACTCACATAATTAAGTAAGTAAAAGTATATGTAGTAGAAATTGAGTAATTATATGGTATATATAACTTGTGTATTTCTATATAACTTCAAAATTGAATTAATGAAAGTAATTAAATTTGATATGAAGCAAATGAAAGTAAAATAGTCCACAATAATATAAATGAGATTACAAAGGAAAAGGCTTGATGGTGACAATTGAGAGAGTGGTTGTGACCTTTCTGAAATAAGTTGCTGATAGTGCTAAGATAACAGCGAGTACACTAGATTGGTTTGATAAATACATTTGATACATTCTGAATTGAGTAAGTAATAGAGGTTTGAGGTTAAAAGAGATATATCTTGGTCCAAAATAGCATAAATTACAATAACTTGGTCAGATAAATATGGTTTCTGAGTCACAATTCTCCCCACTTCTCATATTTTATTCATAAATCCATTAGACATAGAATTCCACCCCAAATGAATCATTGAACTCAATATAAGCTATTAAGCTCACTAAATAGGGTATTTTCTTTGTAAAATCCATAAATGATTCAAAGCTCATAAATAAGCTCTTAAATTGTATACTTGTCTTCTTCTTTCTCATTAATCAAGCTAAAAGCTCCATGAAAGTCTATGAATATTCTTTTTTTCCTTAAATGACCTTACTTCACCCGAAATACACAAAATGAGTGTATGATCAATTTCATTTAATCTTTATTCTTGCTCTTTACACAATTACTCAAAAAAGCTTCTGAAAATCATCAAACTCAAAATACTCAACCAAAATTCATAAAATATTATAGAAAATTCAAAAATAATATGGAGAATCTACAATAAAATTTTCAGAATTTTCGTCCAAGTATACGCGACATAGAAATTACAATAACAGCCCAATTTGTACCAAAGCAGGTTGGTTCTTTTCAAAAATTCATAATTTTCATCCTAGACCTAAAATAGAGGCCTAAAACCCCAATATGAAAAGATTAAGAAGTGTTGAAGAACTTTTATTTACAATACAAAATATGATTCTTATAATAGGATTCCGAAAATGAGGCTAAAATACAAGTGTGTCAGTTTTGGTTTCATTCTACGTAGTTTTGGTAAAACGATCATAACTTTTTCTACAGACCTCGGATTAAGGCGATTCAAAATTCATTTGAAAGCTAACACACTGAGATATCTATCCATCAAAAATCATAATTTTTCCATGGGCCTATCGTTACCAGTTTAATCCCGAAATCGGCCCTATTTTCCTGAAATTTTCAGTCCTCACTGTTTTAGCTTTTCCCTCTCTTTTCACATAAATCCTCACTTGCAATCATTCCAAATCACCAAAATATCATCATAATCATCAATATAACTAAAGATTACAAAATCAAATATTAATCAATCCATATACTTGGTTTGAATTTAAGCTTGCATGAACATGATCATCCCTAAATCCTAGCATGAATCAGGCTCAACTTCACCATAATCAACACTAAAATAACTCTTATTTCTTATTAAAACATCATGATCAATGACTATAAGCATCAAAACAAGAATCAAAACTAAAATAAAAATCAAAACCAACAAGATCAAGTTTCAAGATTACTCACTTTGATTGCAAATAAGTAGAGATGGAGATGAGGTTTAATGGTTTTGATGATTGGAGGATGGTAGCTAAAGGTACTAGGACGTTAGGGGGAGTCGGAAAACACTTGAGCTGGCCAGAAAAGTGGCCGGAAACAGCCCAAATAGTGCTGCCCAGCTGCTATTATCGTGAGGGAGGTGAGAGAGGAGAGAGAAAGTAAGCTTAGTTTGAGTAGTCGTGTGTTTGGCCTAATCAACTCACTTTGGCTGAAATTTTATCTAGTAAAGCCACCTTTTTAAGCTAACCATGGTTAAGTTTAACCATGTTAATTAGTTAGATTAATAGGCAACTTGTTGGGGCTTCAGACCGACTGAAATAAGTTGGGTTCGGGGATAAAACGCTTCGTAATGATAATGTTTTTCCATAACTCAAAATTAAATTTTTGCAACGTTATAAAAATAATAATAACAATAATAATAATAACAATAATAATAATGATAATGATAATAATAATATCTCAAACCATAATTATCAAGGTCTACTATCGATTCACCCGATATTTAATTAATCAATAAAACTTGAATTAACAATCAATGAAACTTGAATTGCAAAATGGGACCCAAATGAAATATCCCCTAATCAGGATGAGTAAATACGATAAATGAAAGTGAAAAATTTAAATGACATAAGGTAATTCGGTAAATATATAAATTGAGGGTAATTGAATTAATGAACATGATTTAGTTAAACAAATAACCATCAGTGATTAATTCTATAAACATGATAAATTAAATGAATAAACATGATTAATTAAATAAATATATATGATTTAAATAAATAAATATGAGTTAGGGTCGGGTTATTACAGATGATAAGAGGAGAAAGACAAGAATTAGATGGTTTGGTCGTGTAAGAAAAACTAGCATGGATACACCAATAAGAGGCTGAAAAAGGAATGTTCTTCTGAAGTGTATTGCATCCAGCCAAATTTCAAAGTTTTACCAACGAAATTCTTTTAGAAACTCCATCAAATCTTTAGCCATGAGAAATAAATGATTCCAAGCGAATCTCATATTGTAGAATGGAAATATGGAAGACAAACTTAATGGTGTCAGCAACACCAACATCATAAGCCTAAGACTCCATGTTGAATTTTATTTATCAATTGGGCTTTAAACAAACGAATCATGTATATAAGCTCAAATGAGATTCCAACCCAAAATCAATTAGCAGTGGGTGGAGTAACTTACAAGCTTATAAACATACTCAAACCCTTTAATTTCATCAATGTTGGACAACACCCACTATCATATTCTTTAAATTTTATCAATGTAGGACAATACCCACTTTTATACTCCAACACGTCCTCTCACGTGTGGGCTACTAATAAGACCCAACATTTGCACACAATTTTAATCAAACGAGGACGGTGGCAAATCAAGCTCGAGCAGCCTGTTCTGATACCATGTTAAATTTTTATATCAATTGGGTTTTGAGCAAATGAGTCATGTACATAACCTCAAATGAAATTCCATCCCAAAACTAATTGGCAATGAGTAGAGTAACTCACAAACTTATATACATGCTCAAACCCTTTAATTTCATCAATGTGGGACAACAACCACTATCATATTCTTTGAATTTTATTAATGTGGGACAAGATCCACTTTCATACTCCAATACTCCACCCTAGTACTTGCAAAGCTAGGACACAACAATGACCAAAGCAGTAGGAAAGGTCTAGGAGGAGGGCAAAAGGTTCCTTGCTTAGCTTCCCGTAGTCGAATCACGACAAGATAAACTCGACCTCCTCTTGGTTTCCGAGAAAAGAAAAATTGCTTTTCTTATAATCCGTTTGATGGGAGGGTCGAATAAATCCACATCTTACCTTAACGCCCTCAGAGGACGTCCTGATAAGGTATCTGAGGCTAGATAATTGGGATATTTAATATCCTCACCGATAGCAAAGTGACAAATGGTAAAGACCAAGTCAATAGAGGTCAATAGTTGACCTAAAAGGAGGATGGAGGAACCAGTAAAGGCATAGTGGTCATTTCACCCTCAGTAGGAGGAATGATCAGCCTACCCTTGGGCAGCAACCCCCATGTTATAAAATATGAATACCTCTACTTGCATTATTACAACAACTTTTGAGCACTATTTCATGACATGATATTAGATACACTTCCAAAATCAATAAAATCTCTCTACCTTCATTCTCTCTTTCCCCCCCCCCCCTTTTATCCTTTTTAGATTGACTTGAAGATCGAAGGGGCCTTCATCAAGTCCAATCCGACGTCAAGCTTTGTGCAGATCATCAAAGAATGGTACGTCAGCACCACCAGCGAGCTGATACGTCAACCGATTGTAAGTTCAAGCTTCCTTCTCATACTCAATTCAGTTTCTCCGAAAACACTATCTAATAACAGCATTCAAAACTAAATAAATTGAACTGATTGACGTGCAAAAATAATTTAAATATGCACAATTTTTAGAGAAATTACATCTATAGTGCCCAAGATGCTAGTTATTAATTAGGTACTCCAAAAAGAAAAATTTTATAATGGCTGGGTTGTGATTAGCTTACGAAAGAAAGGTCACAGTTGCAATAATTACTGGGGGCAATAAAAGCGACTAAGCAACGTAACGAATGAAGGTCACATCTTTTTGAGGCCAAACTTTCTGGCAATGTACAGACTGAAATTAATAACAATCGTATTTGATCATTATAATTATCCTTAATTAATTTCACAGGGGCTTAATTACTACTGCATGGATCATTCATCATTACGCTTTTACCAAGAAATCCTCAAAGAAATTGAATAGACAGAAGTAGTCTTATAGGATGTTGATCGATTTAAGATTTCATTTATTCGTATGTTACTAATTTTAAAAATTAACTGTGTCGGTCTAAAGTCATATAAGAAATACTCTTAGGGTCCATTTGAGAGGAGAGTAGTTAGAAGAGTAACCGTAAATAAGAGTAAGGAGGAGTAGGAGTAAGAGAGAGTAAATAAGAGTAAATTATTTACCGTTATTTGGGAGTTTAAGAAGAGTAAAGACTAACCCTTGTTTGAAAGAATAGGACAGTAACTAAGAGTAAGTGAAAGAATTGACATATATACCCTTACTAAATAGATTAAAAAATATTATATTAAGAATTATAGGGGTAAATATGTAAACTACTCCTCCTTACTCCTCCTTACACTCCATTTTGGAGTGTAAGAAAATGGAGGGTTGAGGGGAGTAAGTGGGAGTAAGAGTTACTCTCCCTAGCTCCTCCTTACCTTTCTTTTCTTACTCCCAAATGTAGGTAAAGGAGAGTATTCATCATCTCTTACTCCCCTTTACTCCTCCTTACTCCCCATCCAAACAGACCCTTAGATTTTTCTCGAGGTTATTGTTTATGGGTGTACTTTATTTATAGGTAGAAAATGCATTACTTATCGGTGTTTGTAAGAGTCTATTTGTAACGTGTGTTATAGTGTTATTGTGTAATGACTATGTTGTCGTAAGTTTTATTTCTATACCCTGTATAATGGGGATCAACTATGTATCCAAAAAATAGAACAAATCTTCTTATGAGATAATATATATCAAATACCTTTCAATTAAAATTGCAATGAAAAGTAAGAATACCTCTAGAAATTTTATTTGCATATAGGATATGATCCCATGAAGAAAATATCATCCTCTAATGGTCTGTTTTAAGAATCTTTAATCATATGTTAATAAAATTTGAACAAATCGTCAAACTTTAAAAGGAAAAGCTCTTTCACTGTTTTTTTTTTTTTTTTTTGGTTTTCATTCACAAATTTAAATGCAAAATCATATTTAAGAAAAATAAGTATTGAACTATTTAGATTTTTAGATCAACCTTTATCAATCACTTCTAGGGCTGTAATTTACCTTGGGTAGGTGTTCTAGATGCAAGCAAGAATTTGGTATGAGGAATGTATATAACTTTTAGAATGCAAGAAGCCAAGAATTAGCTAAGACTTTCAGCAACAAGGATGCCTTTAATTGGAATCTTGCAACCATAGCTGTATTTAATGCTTTATCCCATATTCCATTCACCTTACACCTAGGGATGAGCATGGGTGGATTCGGTGCAGGTTGAGTCATATTCGCACCTTATACCTATTTTCAAAAATCATATTTATGCCTATCGAGTTTTAGATACCTATATCCATATCCATTGAGTTTTTTAGATTTACGAGTTTTATTCGAGTATATATAGCGTGTGCAAGAGTATCATCCATATGCAACCCATATTTGCATACACTCCATATTTGATTAACAATTTCAAGTAATGCTAATAAAATTCATTTTTAGATAAACTCACGGAAGTTAAAAATTATATAGAATTTTAATTTTTCATTTCTACATAAATAAAAGCTATACGATTAGAGTTTCATGCCTAATATTTGTTTTTGAGTTTTATCGTATTTTGGTCTCCTTTTACTAGCAAATCGGTTGCACAATTGAGTACGGGTTTTAAGAACTCATATCCATACACATACTAACTCATTTTCAAATGCAATACACATACCCGTACCCATGCCCACTTAAAACCTATTTTCATCACCCATTCAGATGTTACATTGGGCAAGTTTTAATCGGATTTTTCGAATTCAGGTAATCCTCACATCCTTGCTTACACCACTCGGAAGACACATATATGAGCTATGTACATATCAAACACAAACAATCCTGATAAGCCCACATATTTCGATTTTCATATAAAAGTGACATCCCTTGAAATTTTCAAAAGTTGAATTTAATTATTCTTGACTTAGATAAAACCAATCTTCCAACACATACAGTTGATTCAAATAGAGCTGATTCATACCTCACCCCCAGCAACATAATCAGTGCTTTTTGATCCGTACGTATCATTTGTTCCTCTTTAATTTCTCCTTGTAGGGTACACCATGCATGTTTGTTTTAGACTACCTTCCATGATCTGATCTAAAGAATATTAATCCCCGTATTAATTGCTGATCTAAATGTTGTTAATCAGTGCTTAATTGTCTGTTGTTTGAAAGTTATTGATAGAAAAGAAGACAAAAAGCAAGGACAAGACATGATTTTTGCACCAATTAAGCAACAATGATGAGTGATAGTACAGCAATATATTGCTCTGTGTGATTTGATTAACGAGTTAAGACATCTTACCTGCCAAATGACTGTGATTATTATTCAAAAAACAGGGCTCTGAAATTGAGGCACATAATCCAGGCTACCTCTATGTTCCTTGAGAATATGGGCTTGTTTGCTTTTTTAATAGGGATTTACACCGACACAAAACTCATCTTATGATGGATCTTATTTGTACAGAGTCTGGAGAGATCGAAATGAAAGCGGTCTCATCCTTGTCAGTATCATTATCTGTAAAGAGATCGGAAACTTGTCTTATAATATCATTCAACCACATATACAGCTTAGATAATCTTGGGTAGGGTTAATTAGCGGGAAAAGGAAAATAATGGTACCAAGTACTAATGGTTAATAGTATGTTACTTTGAGGCTTTGTGCTTGTCTAACCCAATCATGACCCTTGACCAAAATCAATTTTAATATACCAGTCAATTTTTGGCTGAGTTGCTTATTTTTGTCGATTATTTCCAAGCTAAAGGGCTAAGTTGGGTACAAGTAAGGATTTTTTAAAGTGCTTTTCCTACAAAGAGAAGTATTGTGCTAAATACTATTAATTACCTTCCTAAGTCTATTAATTAATTAGATTGAGCCTAAATTTTCTTGAACATTGAAACAACAGTGGTTACTTGACTAAATTTTTAGAACTTAATTCTCATAATTTCTTGCCAATTATGGCTTAGCTTTATAGTTGAATAGAATCTATAGGGCCCAGATTTACAATAATAATAATAATAATAACAATAGTTACAATACCACCTCTCAGTGTGAGTCTCACTTTTGCAGGGTTTGGTAAGATGTAGATGTAGACAATCTTGCATCTGCTGACATCTAAGTCTATAAAGAGACTGATTCCAAGTGACTCGAATAAAATAATTTTAAGAAAATATATAAAAGTTAAAACTAATGATAAACAGTATGGAATGAACTATGAAATACTAAAAAAAATAAGTGATAGTAACTATATGTATTAAAAAAAAAAACATAAGAACGACATGGCTATATTTGGAAAATTGCGAAGAATAGATACAGGCAACAGAAAATTTGCGAAATTTTCTGTTGCCTGTATCTATTCGTCGCAATTTTAAATTTTCTGTTGCCTGTATCTATTATTCGCAATTTTCCAAATATAGCCATGTGGTACATAAAATGGGGGAAGGCGAGAAAAAAGGACATGTATTCCACAAGCATGCTGGGATTTGGCGCCAACAGGGTGTCCTTGAGGCCGAATTTCATCGTGTACATGGCTTATGTGTAACGACCATCATCAAGCTTACATAAAATTGACCCCTTTTTTTAGCATTAGTTGTGAAAAAATTCAAACAGTACAAATATCATAGAAAACAATAACCCAAAGAGCTTACAATCGACTCATTTACATTCAGCTGCACTATGATTACTAAAAATAGATCACATTTAGTTCGGTTTTTCATTCAAATTCAAGTATATATATGCTATGAACGCTCAAAACATTTGCGCAATTTTTTAACCTAGGAGGAGGTGAAATTGAAGTATTAAAGATTGAATGTTAAGTCCAAATCTTCCTATTTTAAAGATGATGAATTATGCAATCATCATATTTGAATTACGACTGTTAGAGGTTTTATTTGATCCACATAGGTCACTAACTTTTATGCAAACTATTTGTTGATTAGTCCACTGGAAATTTCAAATCTATTCTACATTCAGCTAGAAATTACGATATTATTTTGAATGTGAATATCATGAATCGGTCTTTTTGTCTATTTTATGCTAAAAAATGTAAACTATACTATGTATGTTAATATGTAAATAGTTCCAAATTAACGACGTTTTTGTCTTTTTTTTATTAAATTAACTTTGCTCAAAATAAAAGTATGATATTATATATTGATGAACAACTTTCTCGTGAACAAGATAAAGTAAAAAGCAGGTAATAAAGTAAATAAATTAAAAGATGACAAATGTAAAAGTCCAGATAGAATTTAATCAACACAGGAGAGAATCAATTCTAAGCTAACAGGAAAATAATTTTTTGATTTTTTTTTTTGGGGGGGGGGTCTTGTAGTGGGACTTAATTAGTTGGAAGCTTTAATTTGGGGAATGAACCTCCTCCTTTTACGGTGCTTTCGGATAGCTTAAGTGTGAAGTTAACACCAACTTCACACTCAAATGTTTTTGATTGTGGTGGATGCATGTAATTAATTAGATGTTTTTTAATCATCATTATGTGTACATTTGATAAATAGATCATTTGATTCTTTTTTTGAAGTTGGTTCAATTCAGTTCAGGTTATGTTCGGATGAATAATATTCCGGTTTAGTTTCGATTTTAAGTCGAGTCATCTTCTCTTTGGGTTGGTTGATATTTGATTCGATAAGCCTGTCTTGTAGCGAGAAATGACTTTGGAAGCAAATATTCAAGTTCGGTTTGGTTTGGATCTGGTCAATTGGGTTCTAGCTCCCCCCTCAGATTAGTTGCTCTAGATGTCACATCGAACGTTGATTCATTTCATTTTGTCTACATTTTAAGTCAATTTTACCATGTGTAATTATGTCGGGAACAATTAACCAAGTTAGTAGTGTTTTTCTTCATTGAATTTCTCAAAAAATGCAGTAGTATCTGTCTGCAATGTAATTTGACAAACTATTATTGTAATTTTGTATCGTATCTAAATTTTGTTAGTTTAGCTAGTAAAAAATTCTACAATTGTTATAAATAATTTATCAATATTAGCCTTTGCATCTCTATTTGTCCTAAAAAAGAAGGAAAAATTGATTATGCATTACTCCACATTGAAATTTTCAAGTGATTTGACACGTGTTCCCCTTAAGTAAGGTCTCCGATTTAAATCTTGTGAATGGAGAAAATCTGTTATGGGAGAGCTCTTACCCTTCCTTATTTGACCAACAATAACTCAACTCCAGTAAAATAGAGGATCCAAAACCCCCCCAAAAAAAGGATTTTAAGTCCAAATATCTCACAATCTTCTTCTATTAGCTTATTACTTTAAAATTTATATAGCTAGCAATTAATATTTTCAGTACACACTAATGATTGTCATTACTTAGTGGATTTTGATCCACATGGATATATCCAGATTACCCTATTTGCTATATAGAAAGGGAAGAGCTTGTGGTTATGAGGATTAACTCATAGAGATGGCATCCCATGATTTGCTACAAATTTTGATAGCAAATCACCTCCTAATTATGGCTTCTTTTGTGGGCTAATTAGCAGCCATGTTTTATTATTGTTAGTCTATTATGTCATCTTCAATTTAATCCCCTCAATCTATTCATAACCTTAAAAATCTTAATTATATAAAGGACTTTCAATTATTTATTTATGATTTTTCGCGTACGGTGTGTATGACATTTTATTAATGAAATAGTTATATTTTTCGAAAATGTCGTGATTTTGGATTTTCATTAAGTGGCCTTGAAATTCTATAACGAAAAGAGTAGAGTACACATCAATATCTCTAGTAATGTGGGCAAGGGCCATGTCAATTCTAGATGTTGGAAAGCCACTCATTTTAATTTCAATCAAATTAAGAATGTTTTTTCCTTAATCACATGGATTGACAATCTATCTACCTAATTAACCTAGTAATTATTGGGCTTCAAATTCATCCCTTATCGGAAAAGAAAAAAATGCATAAACTAGTATTTGGCAATATCAGTGCAAAAAAGCAACGCATTAACGTATGCATGTAACACTTCTTATAAAATTATTTCTAAGCTCATTGTGAATCATATGAAGCCTTTTTTAAGGCTTTGTTTGGACCTAGGAAAGTTTCATGGAAAGAAAAAAAATTTGGAAAATAAGAATTTTTCCCATGTTTGGAGTGAAGAAAATTAGAAAGAAAAAAAATTACATGGAAAATATGATGGAAAATAATGTAGTTTAAGGCCCTGTTTGGACCTTGGAAAATAAGGTGGAAAGAAAGTTAAAAAGAAAAAAAAGAGGAGGAAAAAAAATGAGAGGGAAAGTCATTTTCTTTCTCTTGTTTGGTTTAGAGAAAAAATACAAGGAAAACAAATAACTTTCTACCAAACTTTTTTTCCTTTGTTTGGACTTGAGAAAATAAATAAAGCAAAGAAAAATATATCTTATAAGATTAAAATGTGATCTCATTCCAACGCAACTTTCTGCTTCAAACTACCTGGTTTTGTTACAATTCAAAAGTTTACAACTTCAAATCAAATTATCCATAACATTCGGAGTTCTACTTGAAAATAACAAAAACATAAGCACAACCAATAACACCAACGAGTTGAGAGGAATAAGAGTTCCAAATTTCCGAAACCCCAAGCTACTCTAAGAACTCATTGCCGAATTTGACTTTTAACCACAACTCACGACGAACAATTGGGCAAGTAAGAAATGCTCTAGCTGAATTAGGGTCCGCTGAAAGAGCTTGATAAACCTTCATTTGTGATATCTCACTCAAACCTTCAACCTATAAACATAACATCAAAGGAGATTAGATTTTCGAACTTGTAGGTGTAGCATGCTGCATAATGCAGGCAAGAGGTTTCCCTCCGAGCAGTAACATTGCCAAAGCAAACAACCTAACCTGTAGATAAAATTCACTCTCCCCCAGCTTCAATTAAACATGATCATCATTCGAGATAGGGAAGATCAGACCAAACCGAAATTGGAGTAAACATCTTAAAGCAACTACATTTGACTTCTAACCTTACACATCATAACGGAGCACTTATTATTCTGAATCAGATACTTGCAGTCAAGCACCCAATAAAAATAGCATTCCACTTATTGAACATCTGAAAGCAACTACATTTGACTTCTAACCTTACACATCATAACAGAGCACTCATTATTCTGAATCAGATAGTTGCAGTCAAGTACCAACAGAACCTAATATAAATCGATGTAAGAGAAACAGCTCTTCAACACCAACAGAAGGCCATTAATAGAAGGCCATTAATAGAAGATACTAACATAATATAAATCAATGTAAGAGAAACAGCTCTTCAACACCCCTCCAACATCTCTTAGCAGAACATAACCTAAATTACAACACCCCGCCAAAAAAAAACCATGCAGAGACCACTAAAAATACTAGCTATTAACATACACAATTCAAGTCTGTGGTACAAGAAGCTTGGAATATGAAGTCACCATTATCCTAAGAAATAAGCAGCCAAATAAGCCACAATTAATTGCCAAGCAGATGCCACAAGGGGGAGAAAATGGCAAAATGCAATCCTCAGCTCAACATTTCCAACACTGTCTGAGACCAAACAGTAGGCTATAAAAATGGACCATCAGATTACATGAAAGAATTTTACCATTCTATTTGTAATTTTCCCCCAGAAGCAGCAGTTCAATTGTAAACAAAAATCAACAGTAGGCTATTGACCAACAGTGAAGCCCAGTACAGAGAATCATGAACTTCAAAGGAGAAAAATCAGGTCCAACACTAAAAACCTGATGTCCAGATTAACATGTCCGAACAACGTAAGTTGTTTTGTACTACTTGAAAAGAAAAGGAAATCTGGAGAACAATAAGAAGCTGAAAGAGGGGGGAAAAAACCTGTACCCACTGCAAACAGAGCTATTACCTGTGTAATTTCATCATAAATTTGCTTCTCACTGTAATTTCTTGCGTTGCCTTTTTCAAGAGCCATTGCTACCGCATCCATACCCGATCTAAGGGATCTCAGCTCCTCACACACGAACTCTATTGCCTTATTCTTTGATTTCTTGCTCTCCATTTGGACTTTCAAGGGAAGCGCACATGAAGATTCTTTATTAGTAAGAATCGGTGGAGCATCCTCACTTGAGCTTGCCGCTTCTCTTGACCACTGACGCTGCCTTTCTTTTGGCCCAGCTGCATTGCTTCCGGTTGCTCTATCTTTCCCAAAGAGAAGGTCCAACTTGTAGAAATTTGGCACGCGTTTGTAACGAAAAGTTTCAGCATCTGGAGTTGCCTACACAAGGACAATGAAATTAAAAATTACAATTTCATCAAGAGTATAAAACTTGAAATGAATCCTGATATTTTCATACCGTAAGATAGGTTTGCCACACTTCTGGAGGTGCCTCTATCATTTGAGTGGACTCGTTGTATCCAAAACCACTTTGGGATAGAACCTTTTGAGCATCAGTGTGTCTCTTTTTCAATGTTTTCAGCTTATTTTTCACATTTGAAACTGAAAAACCTAACTTCCCAAATTTGGAGCCCACCAACTCAGCAACACTTGTAAAAGCAATGCTCATAAATGTGCTACCCATTTTTTGACCTTTCTCCATTTGTTCTAACAAAGCATCAACCAAGACTTGATCCATCTCGTCAGACCAAGTCAAGTTCTTCTTTCCGATTACGATGCTTCCATCCTCCTTGAGCTCACATTCATCCTACAAAATATATGAACAACAATTAGCCAGTGTAGGTCTTAAACTAGAAACAAAAAAAGCTTTTCATTCACTACCTCAGTACCTCAGGTTTGAAAAGCTGCCTAATTTATATTACTTCCTTTTCTTTAAAAAAAAAAAACACAAAAGCAAATTGGACTAAAATGTATAAAAGAACAAGAACACTCCAACTGACTGACCGGAATCCAGTGCAAATGCAACACACAGCCTGAAAAATCAAACAGCCGCACAAGCAGCAACATACCTACTATTCCGGCCATTAACATAGTCCATCCACATAGCATTGGCTAAGCTATCTCTGAATTCTTCCATTTCTCTACTCTCACTTGTTGAGTTTGAAAGATAATCGCCATACGATTCATTAGAACTAAATAATTCACGATCAACCTCTTCTATAAGCTCCCTATCTGGATCAACACCCATCAAATAATTGTGCAATATGCATGCAGCAAGCACAATATCAGCTTGTGTGCATACTGAGTAGAATGGCTCATTCCCACTACCTAACATTGCAAACCTCTTCTTTAAAACACCAAAAGCCCTTTCTATTGCATTTCGAAGAGAAGAATGCCTATGGTTGAATATTTCTCTAGCATTTTGGGGGGCAAGCACGCCATATTCTTTCAAATGGTAACGAGTTTTTCTATAGGGAGTCAAGAACCCACATCTCAATTGATACCCCGAATCAACAAGATAGTACTTTCCATTCGGAACTTCTAGCCTATCAATTCTATTTTCTAGAGCACTATTTAGAACTCTCGAATCAGAAGCGGAACCTTCCCAACCCGATACCACATAAGTCATTAAAATTTTCTTCCCAAAATTTGGAGGAAAGTTGTGGAAATCACTTGGAAACCTTTGCCCGATACCCCCTCCCTGCTGGCCCCAAAGTCTCCTCGTGGTTATCTTCACACTGTCTTCTGGTGACCCTTCAGCTGCAAGGCTATCTCCCGGCGACCCTCCGGCTGCAAGACTATCTTCCGGCGACGCTTTCAATCTCTCATATGGTAATTTTCGCTCTCTCTAGCACTCTCTCTCTCTCTCTCTCTCTTGTAGCGATCTAGGGTTTCATAGCCTGTTTGAGATTGGGTTATTTATGCTGAAGGATGCATTAGAAATGAGTTAATCTTCTTCCTTGACTGATTGAGAGGAGGATTTTGATGATTTCTTCTTCTTGGAGGTTATGGCTTGATTGAAGAGAGTGTTCACAAAGTGGGCTAGTGTTGCTGTTCTTGCTATTCATTTGCAATCAGGAAGGGTAGGTTCTTCCTTGTATTGCTTGTAATTCTTATGTTGACTTGTTTGTATTTCTCGTCTTTGATTTGTTTGTATTTCTCGTCCTTGTTTGTTGCCTATGGAGTTACCAGATTGTCTTGGCTTGATTGACAATTTTGCATCCATTCTTCTGCTTTGGAAAATTGAACTTTGGAACATCACTAGCAAACTGTTGCTTCCATCATGTTCATAGATGTAATAGAAATCCTATTGAGAGTCAGTAGTATAGGTACTTAGGTTAATGCAAATTGCCAATAGAGCATGTTTTGGTGAGACTCTCTTGATTAGCGAAGTCTTCTATTCTGGTATTTCAGATTGACCTGATGTCAGTACAGCAGCTTATTTTAGTTCAAGCAGACACATGATGACTGTTGGATCACATGATTCTTGTTCTGAAAAGAGCCTTGGGATTTGAGTGCTCATGGGGAGATCTAGGATTGTATCTAGAAGCAGGATTTGTTGACAATTTCTGCCACATTCTTGGGAGAGAATCTACATATCATGTCTTCCCTAACTTTCACCCTGAATGCTGAATTTGTTGACAATTTTGATAGTGGTTTTTTTGGGTTTTCTTCATATTTGTTGATTTTTGGTTGTGGTTGTGGTTGTGCTTTGGTTAAGATAATGCCTTGGTTAAATTTTGCAGTCCATGGTATCGAACAAGCCAAGGAACACTTCACTACCTCATGTCAATCGCCCCAAAGTGCCCACTGGCTCCTCTCTCAAGTGCTCAGGCTCCGATGAACCATCTATAGGAAGAAATGTGAAGCGTCCATCTATTGAGTCATCTCAGATTGGGAATGACATTCATAATCAAGACGTGATTTTCAGACCTTGGCGAAATTTATCTAATCTGCCAGATAATGTTGATGAAGAATCTAAGGTAATTGGTTAACTATCTAGTGAAGCTATTTGCTTACTAATTGTCATGTTGATAGGTAATTAGTTAACTATCTGGTGAAGCAATTTATGTGAAGTTTATCTATTCCCTCTTTTTAGTTAACTATCTACTGAGGTAATTAGTTAGCTGTCCAGTTATCTATTGATAACATGTCTAACCCTTATTCTGTTGATAAAATGTCTAACCCTTATGTTCTATTCTATAGATAGATGAGTGGGAGAAGCTTAGAAAATGGGCAGCGGCTAGCGTTGTTGTTTATGGTGCATGTGCGGCAACTCTAGTCGCCTCTCTTACATGTCTTAAGAGTCTTGTTGATAGGCCACTTTCCAAAAATGGTGAAGGGGATACTCGTCGTCAATTTCACTTGAGTAGGCTTACACAAAAGGGGGAGCAAGATTGTCGCAATGAGCTTCGCATGGGAAAGGATGCCTTTGCTAGATTAGTTTGCATTTTACGCGATTCAAGGAGATTAAGAGATACCTGTTTTAGCACAGTTGAGGAACAGGTTGCCAAGTTTCTCAATATTATTGGACATAATAGGAGAAATTATTCTGTAAAGTTAGATTATTGGCGCTCGAAGGAAACAGTGAGTAGACACTTCCATAATGTTTTAAAGGCCATCATTTCCTTAGAATCAATATTTTTAAAGCAACCAGATGGTTCTGAATGCCCTCCTGAGATTGCAAACAGCTCGAGGTTCTTTCCTTATTTCAAGGTAAATGTCTAAAAATGAGTAATGCTTGTTCTATTATTTATATTATTCTAAAATAAGATTCTGATAAATTTAGTCATTTTTTTTTGGGGGGGGCTAGGATTGTGTTGGTGCAATTGATGGTTCACATTTTCATGTGAAAGCCCCAAGCAACGTGGTTCAGAGATATCGAGGACGAAAGCAGTACCCTACCATCAATGTTCTTGCAGCTTGTGGGTTTGATTTGAAGTTCACTTATGTGTTATCGGGTTGGGAAGGTTCCGCTTCTGATTCGAGAGTTCTACATAGTGCTCTAGAAAATAGAATTGATAGGCTAGAAGTTCCTAATGGAAAGTACTATCTTGTTTATTCGGGGTATCAATTGAGACGTGGGTTCTTGACTCCCTATAGAAAAACTCGTTACCATTTGAAAGAATATGGTGTGCTTGCTCCCCAAAATGCTAGAGAAATATTCAACCATAGGCATTCTTCTCTTCGAAATGCAATAGAAAGGGCTTTTGGTGTTTTAAAGAAGAGGTTTGCAATGTTAGGTAGTGGGAATGAGCCATTCTACTCAGTATGCACACAAGCTGATATTGTGCTTGCTGCATGCATACTGCACAATTATTTGATAGGTGTTGGTCCAGATAGCGAGCTTATAGAAGAGGTTGATCGTGAATTACTTAGTTCTAATGAATCGTATGGTGGTCATCTTTCAAACTCAACAAGTGAGAGTAGAGAAATGGAAGAATTCAGAGATAGCTTAGCCAATGCTATGTGGATGGACTATGTTAATGGTCGGAATAGTAGGTATGTTGCTGCTTGTGCGGCTGTTTGATTTTTCAGGCTGTGTGTTGCATTTGCACTGGATTCCGGCCAGTCAGTTGGAGTGTTCTTGTTCTTTTATACATTTTAGTCCAATTTGCTTTTGTGTTTTTTTTTTTAAAGAAAAGGAAGTAATATAAATTAGGCAGCTTTTCAAACCTGAGGTACTGAGGTAGTGAATGAAAAGCTTTTTTTGTTTCTAGTTTAAGACCTGCACTGGCTAATTGTTGTTCATATATTTTGTAGGATGAATGTGAGCTCAAGGAGGATGGAAGCATCGTAATCGGAAAGAAGAACTTGACTTGGTCTGACGAGATGGATCAAGTCTTGGTTGATCCTTTGTTAGAACAAATGGAGAAAGGTCAAAAAATGGGTAGCACATTTACGAGCACTGCTTTTATAAGTGTTGCTGAGTTGGTGGGCTCCAAATTTGGGAAGTTAGGTTTTTCAGTTTCAAATGTGAAAAATAGGCTAAAAACATTGAAAAAGAGACACACTGATGCTCAAAAGGTTCTATCCCAAAGTGGTTTTGGTTACAACGAGTCCACTCAAATGATAGAGGCACCTCCAGAAGTGTGGCAAACCTATCTTACGGTATGAAAATATCAGGATTCATTTCAAGTTTTACACTCTTGATGAAATTGTAATTTTTAATTTCATTGTCCTTGTGTAGGCAACTCCAGATGCTGAAACTTTTCGGTACAAACGCGTGCCAAATTTCTACAAGTTGGACCTTCTCTTTGGGAAAGATAAAGCAACCGGAAGCAATGCAACTGGGCCAAAAGAAAGGCAGCGTCAGTGGTCAAGAGAAGCGACAAGCTCAAGTGAGGATGCTCCACCGATTCTTACTAATAAAGAATCTTCATGTGCGCTTCCCTCGAAAGTCCAAATGGAGAGCAAGAAATCAAAGAATAAGGCAATAGAGTTCGTGTGTGAGGAGCTGAGATCCCTTAGATCGGGTATGGATGCGGTAGCAATGGCTCTTGAAAAAGGCAACGCAAGAAATTACAATGAGGAGCAACTTTATGATGAAATTACACAGGTAATAGCTCTGTTTGCAGTGGGTACAGGTTTTTTCCCCCCTCTTTCAGCTTCTTATTGTTCTCCAGATTTCCTTTTCTTTTCAAGTAGTACAAAACAACTTACGTTGTTGGGACATGTTAATCTGGACATCAGGTTTTTAGTGTTGGACCTGATTTTTCTCCTTTGAAGTTCATGATTCTCTGTACTGGGCTTCACTGTTGGTCAATAGCCTGCTGTTGATTTTTGTTTACAATTGAACTGCTGCTTCTGGGGGAAAATTACAAATAGAATGGTAAAATTCTTTCATGTAATCTGATGGTCCATTTTTATAGCCTGCTGTTTGGTCTCAGACAGTGTTGGAAATGTTGAGCTGAGGATTGCATTTTGCCATTTTCTCCCCCTTGTGGCATCTGCTTGGCAATTAATTGTGGCTTATTTGGCTGCTTATTTCTTAGGATAATGGTGACTTCATATTCCAAGCTTCTTGTACCACAGACTTGAATTGTGTATGTTAATAGCTAGTATTTTTAGTGGTCTCTGCATGGTTTTTTTTTGGCGGGGTGTTGTAATTTAGGTTATGTTCTGCTAAGAGATGTTGGAGGGGTGTTGAAGAGCTGTTTCTCTTACATTGATTTATATTATGTTAGTATCTTCTATTAATGGCCTTCTATTAATGGCCTTCTGTTGGTGTTGAAGAGCTGTTTCTCTTACATCGATTTATATTAGGTTCTGTTGGTACTTGACTGCAACTATCTGATTCAGAATAATGAGTGCTCTGTTATGATGTGTAAGGTTAGAAGTCAAATGTAGTTGCTTTCAGATGTTCAATAAGTGGAATGCTATTTTTATTGGGTGCTTGACTGCAAGTATCTGATTCAGAATAATAAGTGCTCCGTTATGATGTGTAAGGTTAGAAGTCAAATGTAGTTGCTTTAAGATGTTTACTCCAATTTCGGTTTGGTCTGATCTTCCCTATCTCGAATGATGATCATGTTTAATTGAAGCTGGGGGAGAGTGAATTTTATCTACAGGTTAGGTTGTTTGCTTTGGCAATGTTACTGCTCGGAGGGAAACCTCTTGCCTGCATTATGCAGCATGCTACACCTACAAGTTCGAAAATCTAATCTCCTTTGATGTTATGTTTATAGGTTGAAGGTTGGAGTGAGATATCACAAATGAAGGTCTATCAAGCTCTTTCAGCGGACCCTAATTCAGCTAGAGTGTTTCTTACTTTCCCAGTTGTTCGTCGTGAGTTGTGGTTAAAAGTTAAATTCGGCAATGAGTTCTTGGAGTAGCTTGGGATTTCGGAAATTTGGAACTCTTATTCCTCCCAACTCGTTGGTGTTATTGGTTCTGCTTATGTTTTTGTTATTTTCAAGTAGAACTCCGAATGTTATGGATAATTTGATTTGAAGTTGTAAACTTTTGAATTGTAACAAAACCAGGTAGTTTGAAGTAGAAAGTTGCGTTGGAATGAGATCACATTTTAATCTTATAAGATATATTTTTCTTTACTTTATTTATTTTCTCAAGTCCAAACAAAGGAAAAAAAGTTTGGTAGAAAGTTATTTTTTTTCCTTGTATTTTTTCTCTAAACCAAACAAGAGGAAGAAAATGACTTTCCCTCTCATTTTTTTTCCTCCTCATTTTTTTTCCTTTTAACTTTCTTTCCACCTTATTTTCCAAGGTCCAAACAGGGCCTAAATGATTGTATTAGTACTAGTCAATCGAGTTTCGTTCCAAGTAAAAATATTATGGATAACATCATTTTGATTAAGGAAATAGTGCATTCAATTTCGATGAATCGTAACAAAATTAAACAAATTATCATTAAAGTTGATTTCTCTAAAGCACATGATAGCCTAGAACGGCCTTTTATGGAGGATACATTGATCTTTTTTGGATTCCGCCCTTAAAATAAGGAGGGTCATTATGAGTTGTATAACTTCGACTACTATGCAGGTGTTATGGAATGGGCAACCTGAATCCCGTTTCCAGCCTTCTAGAGGAATGACCATTAAAGGCGATTACATAAATAATCAGGTTTTCTAGTGTCTCTATGAATACAAATTAAAAACATAGTACTATTATGAAAAAGCAAAATAACTCTCTATCGTTATGAATCAACTGATAATTGGATAGCAAAACGCGTAAAAAAATTAAAAGAAAAAAGTACATAAACATTTCAAGGGATATGAATGAACAATTCCTTGTTTATTCCCTAGTCGCATCAAATAAAGGTTCCAAAATTGGAGTGTTTCATTACCTGTTGACAGATATCCATGTCCATCTGATTTGAGCTTTAAATGATCCGTTGCGACTGATGACATTGATAGGAGGAGCGGCTTTTTTTTGTTTTAAGTATTGTTAAGCTTAAAACACGTAATTTTGTATAGCTCGTTATAGTTGTTTATAATTTTTTATATTTTTTTATAATTTTTTTCATCTCTTTGCAATTATAGGTTAGACCTTAACGATACAGCGAAGAAGAAAATGGTAATTGTTTTGCCTATTAAGTTGATTGACAATGATGTATATTGCTATCGGTCTTTGCTAATGGTTGGAATCGACTTACAATGTCTCATGAAAAGTACGAGGTTTTGTTTTTTTTTTTTTTTCTAGTATAGGTTTGTCTCATTTTCAAAACTTTTGACATTGAAACCTTATTCAAATTGCATTATCACTTGAATTACCTTTTTTTTTTTGTGGGTGCCATGAATATTCATGAATCAACTTGAAGCCCTTCCTCTGAGAAGGAGACAAGGGCTCCTTTTGGCCTTTTCTTTGATTGGGGTCAAGTGAACAACTTGAAGCCCATTAGAATATAACAAGTAGCATTGGCTCAAAAATCAAATCACCCATTTTCATTTAACAAAAAAGACCAACACTCATTGCTACAAAAAGATAAAGGGGAATTTAATTTACATTTGATTAGCAACAAAATCTTAATTATATGTATGTATTAGCATCATAATCAATCAAATAATCACCTCATTTGGTAAAGTTCAGAGTGCCAATATGGGTGTGATTTCCACCATTGATGAATGCCATGAGCCAACGTGATATCTTGTTCGATACCAACCATGTTCTTAGTAAGAAAACCCGAGGGGATTAGATGGGGTGCTTCCCCATCTCTCCCTAGTGCACCCGATAACAAACTAACGATTGAATTCTTAGTCGCGATCCTCTCTATCCCACCAATCCCTAACTCCTCCATCTTCTCTCGATGTTCAAAATACCCAATGTACTCACAACAAATGAGGTCCTTTGGGTTCACAAATAGGTATGGTATCCATGAACATAGTACCTTAAATGGGTCATATTGTTGTGATGACGGGTTCTTCCTAAGACCTTTGGCTAGAACAGAAAGGCCCGCGGTGGCCACGCTACTTGCAATCCGGATCCCATTTTTCAAATACGGGTCCTTGAGCTTCTCAATTGGGACAGAGGCATATGGAGGGTTAAAAAGGTAAGTCTCAATGTGACATCTCCCTTTGGCCATGTCTTTCCCTGCTTGAAGGGCTATAGCTGCCCCTAGAGAGTGCCCTGCTAGCCAAACACATGCCGGGCCTACTTGGGTTACGACCCTTTGAACCGCTTGCAATGCGTTTTGGCACCGGGTGCTCCGGGTCAACCCGTTTAGGACAAGCTGGCCATCCAATTTGAAGTCCCGTTTTCGAGTCTCGGGTTTGGTGATCGTGCCGCGGAAGGCTATGACATACCTAGGGGGTCCATGTTGGGGTGCCATGGGGTGCCCTAAATAGTTAGGAGTGTAGGGTTTGTATTCAAAGATTGCCCCAAATATGGATGAATCAACTTGATCTACAAGAATTTGGATGCATTGAAAATGGAAAAATTGCCACCAGTGTGGGGCTAAGGCATTGTGTCCATATCTTTTGTCTTGGCGATCTCTTTCAAGTATGTACACTCCTTGGACCAAGCTGGCTGCAACCGATCTTCTGTGCTCTGGTATTCTCCTACACATTTCCAACACAGTTGATGTACTCTCAGTACTTGTTTACATGTCTTTTTGAAAATAGTCTTTTTGCTTGTAAAATATAAATCTAAACCATGTACATATTTACATTCACGTACATTGAGTGCCAGTGACTACTATTGTGTGTATCTTGAAAAAGAAAATCAACATAAAAAAAAGTCTATTTTTTGGATCTGATGTTCACAAATCTATCAAATGTGACCCCATTACCCATCTCAATTTGATTTGAACTAATTTGATCCCGATTCTGAGTTAAGCCAGCTTACTCATTTGATTAGCACTACTAAGTAGGGATAGCAATGGGGTGGTTACGGGGTGGGTTGAGTCGTATCCGTACCTATATCTATTTTCAAAAACTGTACCTATATTCATCGGGTACTGGAAATAAAACTCATACCCATACTCATCGGATTTGCGAGTTTTATCTGGATTCACATAGAGAATGAAAATTAATACCCATATGCAACCCATATCCAAGTACGATATATATCCGTGTCATTATAAGATTGCAAAGTTGTGTCTGGGGATATATTATTTAGAAATTAAATGTGAAATCAAATACAGTATTGACTAATTTTTCGTTAAAAGGGTTTGGATTGGACTTAAACCGGAAAAACGTTAAACCAAATTATTTTTTTATCTTATTATAAAAACGGCCATAGGTGAGGTGCGGGTATGGGGCGGATGAGGTTTGCACCCATACCCGCACCCGTTTTTCAATTCCCATCTCGTACCACTTTTCACCACCCATATATGGGTTTTAAATGGGGCAGATTTTACGGGGTTTAAATGGATACGAACTTCATTATCACCCCTACTACTAATTGATTTGCTTGAGGATCCTAAAGCAAGAAAGGTCAATGTAAGAAGATTACCAGTCAACAGAAGCAAGGTGAACAGGGCCAGACATGCCAAAAGTCTCCCTCTCAGAGGGCTTTGCCCCTCTTAATTCTACCTCCATAGCAATTAACCAGAAATCCTGCCAGAATTTAAGCCAAAGATTATAGATTAAATGTTCCCCATTAATCTTAATTACAATCATAAAAAGCAGAAACTAACAGCAATTAAGCAGTTAACCAGGAACAAGAACAATAAGCAAAGATTACAGATTAAGAAGATACCGATGAAATTACAGATCTGTGTGAAGAGCATTAAGCCAGATTATCATGGCAGATTACAGCCAAAGGCATTGTTTTTGGTTGAGAATTGGGATAGATGGATATCAGAGACAGAAGAGAACAAATCATATATGCATGCCTTCCATTATTGCCAAGTACATGAAATAAATGTATATGTAAACTAATATAAAAAACGCGCAACTACTTGACTCAATTTATGTATTTTTTATATAAAGTCAAAGTCAAAGATTTTACCCCATTTCAGATCACGAATTCTTATATGAGACGGTCTCATGGTGATTTATCGTAAGACCGCCTATGTGGCAACATGTTTTCCTTTTAAATTTAGGAGGTTGTTAATGAATGTGTCAGATATCTCACAGTATAAATCGGTGTGAGACGGTCTCATACAAGACTTATTGAATTCAGATTTACCTGTTAATACCAATATTTCTTTTTTTTTTTTTCTGTTTTGAGAATACAAAAGTCAGTTTCACTTCAGTGAATTTTTATGGTTTTGGTGATAACTTGATGAAAAGTACTATGATATCAACATTTATATCATAGACTCGGATTTATGTATTTAATAATGCGGCTCATTTTGGTGGAAAAATTAGGTTTTCTTAAAAAGAGACCATGGAAATAAAAGGTGAATTCTAAAAAATTAAAATAAATTACCACATAAAATAACTCCAATTTATAGATTCATAACTATAGTATAATTTCTATGTCCTCATAATATTTTGTACTATAAATAAGTGTAGAAAGGTTCTAAAAAAGATCAAAAACTTGCTTAAACTCCCCCCAAAAAAACAAAAGATTAGGGATAGGTAAAATTGAAAATGAGTGACAAAGTCAACAAAATCTATATCATATTTTTAAGAGTATATATTCCATAAATTACATCAGTATTACATATTAAAAATTAACTATATAATAAATACACAGTAAAAAAGTATATAATATACGTTACCCAAAGTCAATGAGTTTGAGGTCCTCCCCAAAGAAGAAGTGATGTCTGAAAGGTCAATAATCAGCTGAATGATCACTGTGAAGACACGTTTGAGGCAATTAATCAAAGCTATTATTTTATTGAGATTTCTTTGTCATGGAAAGTTCAAAATATTTGTTAAGAAACTTCAAGCAAGCTGTGAATTTAGACATTTTCTGCTCAATTTGAACAAACTAAGGCGATATTCCAACAACTTGAACATAAACTTACTCGAAATTAAAACCCAATTTGACTTGAAATAAAGCCAAGCAATGCATTTTTACCAAGTGTAAATGAGTGAATAAATCCAAATTCTTCTTTGGAAATCCCACCTAAGTAGAATTAACCAAATCTTCTGCTAAAAACTTTTTTTTGTGTCTATCTCTCCTCCATATATATATATATATATATATATATATACACCCCTGTGCGCGCATGCACACACACACATGTATTGAAACAAGAGTTTTTAATCTTCCGACACAAATTATTTTCATAACTTTTTACAATAATTAATAGTTTTGTGTTTTGAAAAGAAGTTAGCCCCTAAAATTAATGCCATAATTAATATCAATTCAAGAATAAGAAAATAAAAAAATAAATAAATCATATTGTTTAAATATGAAAGATTTTCTTTCCCTAAAAAGATAATATATAATTATTTAAAAACTCATAATAATCTATGTCGATATATATATTAAAACAAGACGTTCGAAACATACATAACAAGCTCTCATAGTTTTAGCATTAATTCTTCAGCCAAACCCAAGCCTATTAAAAATAATAAAAGATTTTTTATTTTATTATTCTATTATTTTTGTCTTTCAAATTCTTTTAAAATATATATATTAAAAGATTCTGACTCCAATATTATTATTGTTACTTTTTAAAAAATTACACATAATAAAAGATTGTGATGAAATATTTACCCATTATCTCACATCATTATTATACTGAGAGTAATAATACCAAATAATAACAATTAGATATTGACGTTTTGATTTATTAGCTTTCCATTGAACACATAAATATAAATACAAATGTAGAATATGTAATATTAGATACATTATTATGACGGTCGTTATGAATCATATGTACATACAAAATAACGATACATGTACAAATTACAACCAAAAGGTACAAAATTGCAATCAACTTTGAGACAAGAAAAGTGTAAGCAGTCATCATCGCTTCATTCATATTTCGTAAGTAAAATTAATCTCCATAAATGCATGCACATATGGTATTTATTTTTAAAAATAAATACATAATAATTTACATATTTTAGTTAACTTAAAAAGTCATTGAATTTTTTAGTTTAAAAACATTTGTGTAGAGATTGTCGATTGATTAATGAGTCTTGTGTTTGGACTAATGTCAAGAGAGATGGAAACTCAGTGGCCATAATCTTGCACGAGTTATTCCAAATGGTGTTGAACAGGTCTGATTTAGGGTATGCCTAATCAAATTTTCCATCATATACTCATGGATCGTTTATCCCTAAATTAATATATTGGTCATGCCTTCATCTAAAACCCAAAAAAAAAAAAAAAGGCTACATGATGTTCCACACTAGGATGGACAATTTTATGAGAACTTTTGTTGTAATTCACCATAAATCAGGCGGAAAAATTGCCGACAATCAAATGACTCCATTGCTGGGTCCTAAAATAAAAAAAGGAAAAAGTTTGACGGGTACGGGTCAAGTAAATTCAGAACCGAATTACCAGACCCGTGGAAATACTCCATAGTCCGTGCCTTAGTTTGTTCTGTGTGAGATGCAAGTCATCAACAAACTTCTCCATAGTCGCTCCAGGTAACCCGAATCCTTCCCTTCCTCATATTTTCTATTTTCTCGAGGTAATTAGTGAAAGGGGGCAAATCTTTGGCCAAATGACAGGTGCAATGAATATCTTACTGAGACTTTGCTCCTCCTTTTTTTTGGGTCATATATGAATTTTGTTATATTTCGCTGTTTTAATTATATGCAATATTTCCCGTAATTAACGGTTTTAATCGATTATGGGTAGATGCACATACAGCTATTGATAATGGGTTGATGGAAAAGTGCACAACTTTCATGGGATTTCTTTGTTTTTGCTAGTTTTTGAGAAGTGGGTATTCTGATTTGATCCCTATAGATTGCTTTTATCTGATATATTTATAAGTAATCGAGTATTGAACCTCAGTTTGAATGTACTAGCAAGCCTCTATCTTGGTCAATGTTTTGAGTTATTCATTTTTTTGGTTAAGGAAATGTTTTGCATTTTCATAATTGAAAGAAGATCCTTAGAAGCAGCATTTTGGGTTGAGATGTTGACTGTGATATGGTATAAAACCTCAGCTTGACACTCCCCTCTGACTCTGCTTCACCTTCTGTCAGAAAAGGATGCAGCTGGATTTGGGTGGTTGATAGGAGACAATCATAAAGGAACAATAGTCTCTGATTCACCTTATGTGAGAAAGGAATTATTAGTAAAGTTTGTCAACCAATAATGCGAAGGATATGCTTGGCCTGTTTCAGATAATTCTCCTGTTTCAGACAATTGTGAATGTGATCATAGAGTGGCTTCTTATGTGGGTCTGTGGGGTTTGAGTTTGGTGCCTAACAAGGTGGTGATCATGGGCTTGTAGTGGTGTTACTAAATGTTCAAAGGTACGTTGAGGATATGCTTGGCTTGTTACGGATGATTGTGAATGTGATCATAGAGTGGCTTCTTCTACAGGCCTATGGGATTTGAGTTTGGTGCCTAACAAGTTGGTGATCATGGGCTTATAGTGATGTGGGGCTTATTACTAAATGTTCAAGGGTATGTGAAGCCATCGTGCACAATTTTGAGGGCATAGTGATGTGGGGCTTCAGAGGTTGCAGTCGCACTATTGTAAACTAATTTTGGGGATTTCAGGATGATGCTTGACTAGCTATCGTTTGGTGACCATGGAAATTGTGCTGCTCCCTCCAAATGCTTACGGTTATGTTTGTGATTTCTTGGGCATTTTGTAAAGTAGAATGGTTCCATCTCTCACCAACTAGACGTAAACTCATAAACAACCTTTTCCTGATTTGTTTGGTTTGAAAATCTTAAGTGTTCAAGTTATCGCTCTTTGAGCTCTAGAGAGTGCCTTGCTCTTTGTTTAGATGAAAAAGAGCTAATGTTTTTATGAACGTACAGGCCCTCACCCTTTGCGGTACACCATGCATGGATCTGGCTTTGTATTTTTTGCCCTTTTTCGGTTGGGGGGGGGGATGATACTAAGAAAGCTGTCTTTTGTGCCGGCTTATGATGTCCCCACAAAGTTCTGGGTAACATTGGTCCTTCTTGAACAGTCCGATAAGTATAGTGGTTTCATCCATGAGAAAACAGAGATAAGGGATAAATCGCACAAAACTTTGTGATTTAATATTGAAAATTTGAGTATTCAGGTTATCTCTTTTTGACCTCTGCAGAGTCCTTTCTCTGCTAGTTATATGAAAATATGTGTTGTTGCAATGTTGGCCCTATTGACATGCAAGCTTTTTGCATGATTTATTTTCATTTGGATTTGGTGGGTGTGGGGTGATGATCCCCTCAAAATGCTTAAGATGATGTTTGGACAACTTCTGGAGTTCGAAAATATAATGATTCTATCCCTCGGATCTAGAGAAAAAGGCTGTTATCTGTAACCTTCGCAGATGTGGCTGTTTTGAAAACTCCAATGTTGATCATTCAGGTTACTCTTATTCTGTATTTTGTGTGAAAGTGGTTAGTGCTCCTGTGAACCTAGGAGCCTTTGACCCTTGCAATACACCTTATGCTTATGATTTTTAACGAATTTTTCTTCATATTATATTCATTTCTTCATCATTAAGTTATTTCCTTGAATCGTTCAAGGACTGATATCTGATTGTTTCTGTCAGATGGATCATAGATTTACTTCCCCTATTCACCTTAGAAGGATGTCCTCAATAGAGTCTGAAAAGGACAGTCGTCTAGTAACAAACCCAGGTTTTTCTACATGCTCAGTTATTGAGTTACTCAGGTGGCAAAGCATAAACATTATGTTTCCTTTGGGAGTGAAGGGGTCTTTTCTGATTTCCTCGCACCTTGAACACTTTCCCATATTGTTAGTCTTGTGGAATGTAATGGAACTAAAAGTGATTTCTCGGTTCTGCTTCTATTTGTTTTCAGAGAATTCTTGTAAATGACCATGTTAGAAATTTAGAATATCCTCATCCAATATGCATATTTGTTGTGTAAATTTCTGAACTCTCGTCCATGTCTAATTGATTGTCCGTATCTACTCTATAATGGCTCTCCATCACTCATTTCATTAGAATGATCCAAAGCTGCCCTTCTTAGGTGTATTCTCCTTCCTTTACAGAAAGGACATGCAGGACACTAATGCAAGTGAAAGGGAGCTGTGGGAAACAGCAGATTCTGAAGGTATTGGGAGCTTCACCTTCTATTTTCGCTTACATTGTCTTAGCATGATATATGTAGATCCCAAAAGCATATTTACAATTGATGATGGTGATGATGTTTCCAACAACTAATGACATAGAAATCATTATTTGTGGATGAAAGGTGATGATGCAAGGAGTTCTGGAGAATCAGAAAGCCTTTCTGACATTGATGATGCAGAGGTCTGTTATTCAACTTATTCTTGCTCTCTTCCGCACTTCTTCTATTTGTCAACTCATTTACCCATTATTCTTTTTGCAGGTCAACAGTTACTTAAACGATGAGAAAGAGAAGCACTACAGGAAAATAATTTGGGAAAAATTGAATCAGAAGTATTTTCAGGTAATCCACTTTTCAATTTAATTGTCAATCACATATCAGTCAGTCCTTGGTCACTACAAATCGCTGCCAGCCTCCCATATGGAAGAGGGGCTGATATCTGGAGATGATAACAATTAGTCTCATATAACTGTACAAAATGGAACATCATTGTTCTAACCCTCTTCCCGCCTCCTCTCTGTGTGAAAGTGGGACTTTTTTGGGGGGAGGGGGGGTTGGGGGGTCAACAATATTCTCATTACATTTTATTACGTTTTGTGCATGTATGGGATGGTTGTCTCTGGGTAAGTTCACAATCTGGTTGAATGTCATTAGCTTTCAAGCTCATGCAAAGATGTCTGATCTACCTGGGTAGCCAACCAAACAATACACAACCTATGTTTTTAGGTAAACTTAAGTTATAAAACAATGCTTCGGGAAGAACTGGTATTGGGTTATAACTTCATAGTATTCAACGACAGGACTACTGCATGAGGAAGTACCAAAATTCCCTGCTTTTTGAAGCAAAACATGTGAAGAACTTTACATAAATTTGCTTACACCTTACCATGTCCACAGGAACAACAAGCTAAGAAAGCTGCAGCTGCTGCTCATGCTGCAAAGCCTAAGAAGGTGAATTTCTTGGTTTCTTTCAGATGCTATAACAATGTGTTCTTCATTTTGAGGTCCAAATTTTGGTGCATTGCTGTTGGGATTTTTGTTATTGATAAATCACTAGGAAAATTCTATGCAAAATTGCACGAGGTCGGAATTTTATTTGACATATTCTATTGGCTCATAATAAACCAAACACTATTCATTCAAGTCTCTCTTCTTTGTTGTGGATGCCATCAGCTAGGCCCTACAGGAATCCAAGGCCTGGAAATGGTTGTTTGAGTATCCTTGGGTTTTGGCAATGTGTTACCATCTGTAACAAGGAGCTTCTGCTTAAAATGTAAGGATCGTAAATGCTGTACTGTCCTGTGAGAACTGTAAGACTCATCATTTTTGCAATGTGCTGTGCCCCTGGAAATTCCAGTTATACTCAGTTTAAGTCTGTTTCAGACCTCAATTCTCAATCAGGTATCCCTCACTGTGTTAAGTTCCCATTGAGATATTCCCCTGTCTACTCCTTGAATCCGCAGCTTAATCTGTATGTGGGTTAGAAATGAGTCTGATATTGATGCTGGGAGGTCAGGCACTAGTGTTAGCAGCTTAGTGCTTTCGCAGAACATTTTTTACCCTGCTATCAAACAGAAGTCCGTTTATGAGAAGAAATAAGAATGGGGACTTGGGTCAAATGCTGAACTTCATATTGGAAGTAATTGCATATTGTTGAACCTGATTTGAAGCTTGATTGAATTGTTCATCCTCAATTCACTCTGGGCCCCGGTTATTAGAATAAGGGTATTCTAGGTGATAGAATTTGGCAATTTTGCAACAATTTGAGTCCTTTTTTCCCCCTTCCTCCTATAAGGTGTGAGCTATGCTGGGTGTAAACTGCCTACTTATGTGTCTGCGTGTGTTTATGGTACATGGAGTGCTATTTTATGAAGTCTTAACATCATACTGTGTTTTACTTGGATTATCAGGAACAAAGACAGAAACGAACTACAGGAGTGAAGAAAACCCAATCTGCTGCCGAAGTTGCTGTTCCTGCATCATCAAAGGTAATCTTTTAACCCATGCACAAAATTCTGATGCTTCCAACTGTTTGTGGTTTGAATTGCTGGGCATAAGCAGTTATCTGTCCAATTCATTATGTTGTCTAATGGCACTTAATTGTATTTTTCAGAGGCAAAGTTCCAGAATCAACTACGATGCACTATCCAAAATCCTTGACGAACCTGTAAGTGCTGGGTTCTATGGCCTCTGTGTATGTTTTTTAACAAAGGTAAACGGGAAACAATAATAAGATTAGGCATCTCTTCTCGCAAGAGTGCGTCCAACTGCATCATCCGCCATAATTGATCCGAACCATAAATCAGACGAGAATGAATTAGTAATAGAATGTCCAAATTTGGAGAACCAATCTGCAGCAATATTTGCCTCTCTAAACACCTGATTTGCAATAATGTGTATATCCATGTCTTTCCATGTCAAAATACCCCTGATGATACTTTGGATTGGTCAAGGAATCTTTACTTTCCCTTGCAACACCTGAATGACGATTTTATTGTCGCCTTCAGCAATCTTTGCTCTGTGTATCAGTGGGAGGGTGAGGGAGTGTTGCGTGTGTGTGTGTGTGCGCGCGCGCGCGTGTGTGTGTGTGTGTGGACGGCATGCAGCTCAAAATTCCATTTATAAAGGCAATTTCCATTCAAAACTTGTCCCCATTACCTCTCTGCTTGTTGGGGATATGTTGCATTTGCATACGTTTGGATCTTCCTGGTGGCACACTGTCATAATGTTGCCTGTACTGGCAGTTGCCTTCCAATGGGCCAAAGAGGAGGAGGACCGAATCAGATTCTGACCAAAATGCTGGCAAAGATTCAACCGTAGCTCCTCAGTCGGCTGATGATGAGCCCAGCGCAGCAGGTGAAAATGAAGAAGACGACGGTTGGGAAGATCCCCATGATTATTCATATTATGGCAATCAAGAGGAAGAATACAATGAGTATGATGATGATGAGTTCTTCTAATTGGCTTCTTGCCTTGTAGCAGAGAGATTACATTTTGATTTGTATTTGTACACACTTCTCCTTGCAAATCTTAGGCTGTTTACGAGCTGCTGCTTTGGAAATGGCAGTTTTCGATGCACGATTGCGTTAGTCTGATAAATGAAAATTGTTCTACAATTCCTCTGTGGATTTCTGGGATAAAATTGTGTGCATTCAGACGTCCTCAAACATCTGGATTCAATCTCTATAGCATTTGTTTCACAATTAAGTCTTCAGTGAGATGATTTCACATAAAATCTATTAGCAACTCTAAGCCTTCTACCGGGGGGTACACTGCCGGTCAATAATGGCCTGCTGCAGCAAATACTGCCCAGTAACAATTTTTATTATTAAATTTGTAGATCTTTTATTTTGCAACCAAGAGCAAATACTGCCCAGTACCATTGAAGTCTTAGCTTAGTAGTGAAAACTGAGGTACTGGGTATATTAGATCCCAGGTTTAATTCCCCCCTCCTCCATTGTATTGTAATTGTATTGCATTGACCTTTGTGGCTCCTATAGATTCCCCCCCCCCCCCAAAAAAAAAAAAAAAAAAAAAACAACCAAGAGCTCATTCAGTCATTTGAAATCGCAATCCATCTTGTATAAAAATAGGCTCAAAATTTTTTTATTAGGCTATAACCAACTTTTTTATTTTGTGATCACATCACCTCATCTCACAGTAAATTATTGCGAAGCTGTCTCACACTAGAATTGGTGTTTGAAATCGTTGCTAGGATAAGTTTAATGAGTCTAAAGGCCAACATTATCTATTCGCAGACGTAAAAAAGTCGCTGAACCTGTAAGACCTCGCTGAATTGAAGCAACATGGCCATGACAAATTAATAGGGAAGGAAGAACTTCCAAGTGAATAGACTCATAGTCTTCGGCAATATATGAACTTTTGAAAGCCATAAAATTGTTACAGTTTCTACATCCATCACAAGGAGTAATCGTAATAGTACATACAACGGTTATGTACAGACTACAGAGAGCCCATGCGAAATGGGCAGGATCCATCTCTAGCTAATCTCGGTTGATTATCAGACACTGTATCGCAGTTCTGGGATGTATAAGCCTGGCTTGAATCTTAGTCGTAAGACAGGGATTCAAGCTCCATTGGCTTTGTCATATATGAGAGTGGCGTAGTTGGCAATAGTTGGCTCAGGTGATTGGCGAATTCTTGCTATCACAGGGAACAACTCTGAAGAACGAATGACATGCCTGCAAGGCGGGCGCCCACACATCTTTGCCAAAGCAAACAGAACAATCTTCAGCGGAGACTCATTTACAGCATCTCTTCTTGGCGGGTTCAATGCCACCGTTGAACAATCTGACGCCACCTTCAGCAATGCCTACAGGTTTTTAAGCAGATTTGGACGTGATGTTTATGGATGCAGTGATCTGAATCCGCAATACTCAATTCAAATTCGGTACTATAAAATGTAGTTGAGCAAGCTTTCTTTTTAGATACATAACAGTTGGATTCTTTTTGTTTTCCATTCAGTGAAGGATTTAGCTCCTTTACCGTTATGAAGAAAGCTGCAACTTTGCGGTCCTTGCATACATAAATAAATGTTCTGCATACAGTGTGCCAGTTTTTGCATACACAGAAAATTTGTGTATCCAAAAGGTAGTCCATGTCATGTATGCAAACTTCTAACTTCATATGCAAAAGTTGGAAACTTGTATGCAGAAATTTTAATTACGTGTGCAAGGATTGCAATGTCATAGTTTTCTTCATAACTGCAGAGGAGTTGGATCCCCAAATGGATACTTTCATGCAACAGTGAACATGCAGAGTCCAAAGAGAGATGCAGGTTTTGTGAGAAAGCACCTACATCTAAGGCCTCCATCCAAACTAAGAGGCCAAGATCTTATTAGCAGTATGTAAGGGGCTTTGAAGTACAGGATATCCCAGTAAAATGAATATCTTTTCTGAGAGATTAACCTATCCATAGCCATGTACAAAACAGGAAACATGCTAGTGGCCTTCCAGTTTTTGCAGTAAGAGTTGGAGTGCAAATCAGTAGAAAGTTAATGTAAAGGGCTAGATGGCATTAGATCTGTCGAGTGATGAACAGCAACAATTGTGGGAGTACCAAATAAAGTGCATTCAAACTACTACATCGTAGAAGGCATACCTGTATAGCACCACTAGACACGATATCTTCACAAAGCTTGTTGGAGTTGCGAACAAGATTGCTTAGTGCACCTGCAGCATTTGCCTTCGTCTTATCTTCCTCAGGGGAAAGCAGCAGATTGGTTAGAAGAGGTATGGACCGTCTAAGTTCTTCATACAACAAATCGTTATAATATGCTGCATTTCCAATCTGAGAAAGAGGCGTGTGATGGAAGAAAGTTAGACACCAGAATACTGAGTGCACCCACTGTATATTTTTTAGTTTAGTACAATTAAAGTCAATACAAGAGTACTCAGTGCTACTTAAAGGATATTCGTAGGCATGAAACGGACGAATCTTACAGCAAAACAGGCAAATTTCCTTGTACGCTTGTCTAGATCACTGCATCGATCGATGAGGAGACTGATGATATTATGCTTTGCCTGAAGATCAATGAAACAATGGCAGATAAGCTATTGATTTCACAAAGCAAGAAACAAAATTATGAATCATAAATTGTCATGCTGCTGAAAGATTGCTTGAATTGTGACAACAACCCCCCCCCCAAAAAAAAAAAAACAAAAAAAATACTCCCAAGCTTAAGTTGCCGAACAAAAATATATTAGACTGCATACCAGTGAGTCATAGAAGTAAGAGCTATGCCTACACATGTTGCCTAAAGCACTGCACGCCTTTGCACGCAAATTGGGATCTTCATATGTCAGGAACTCCTTTAGGCGCGTCAATATATTTGCCCTGTCAATGTACTCATAGAATCCCTGATAGGATACAACACAACAGTTGGAGCAGTTATGCCTTTTCAAGAGACACGGAAAGTAAACAGTTTACTCAATAACCAACGAGGATAGTATGCATGTCAACATCTTAATGAGAGACTGGTTCAGTTTCCACTGTGAAGTGCATAGTACCACCATGCAGCTGAAAGTAACTAATGAATTATGTCTCGAAAAAATGTGCTGGTATGTGAATGTCGTCGAATGCCAGTACTAGCAAAATACCAATTGAAAAATGCACCTACAAGAAGAAAATTTGGTATAGCTAAAAAAATTACCTTATCCATACGAGCAAGTTCAGACACTATCATAAGAACATCCAGCACGACCTCTTTAGGGGATGAACCATCGAGCAGTCTTCTCATTCTGGCAGCTTCCAGCATCCCCCTGCCCACAAGATGAAATGCTAATGGTTTCTGGCTGGTCAATTTTGCAAGCAATGCAACCGGTTTTCCTGTGTCCTTTGACTCCAAACTATCAATACATCTCAGGACTATGATGGGCACCCCTGCCTGCAGAATCAGAAAAGTGAAATCATGGCAGATGTAATAGTGACATATGTTAGTAGGTGAATAGCGCTGAGTCGCCAGCTCCACAGAGCGAAACCTTCTTGGACTGTATTTTGACCTGACATTTAATGCTGCACTCTTTGCTTTACTGTGGGACATGGACCGACAACAATCCTTTTTTCTCTCTGTCTCTCTCTCTTGTTTCTATTTTTTTTTTTTTTTAATGGGGTCAGAAGAATAACGGTGAATCTGCATTTACACATCGCCATCAAAATGATCTGGGCTTCCTTCCTTTTGGAAATGCAGTGTAGTGAGGGGCTATAATTCATAAATGTTGGTAATGTATTTGTCCCAAGCATCCTTATCATAGAAATACACAACTAAATTTAATTATGTAAATAAATGTGGTGTCATATGCAAAGAACCATGAGGAAAAGGCAAGAAATAATTCACCTCTAGGAGAATCCTTGCATACTTATCCATGTTCTCCTTGATGGCCTTCAAAGTTTCTGTGTCCTCTCTGCACACTTTCGTGCCAGGTGAGCCTATGTTAAGGAGAAACCCACTGCTCACAGAAGCAGTGGCAGATGGCAAAGTAGACGCATTCTGGACAGCAACAAAAGGGAAACCCAAGAAATCAATCACTGCATTTACTGTATCTCTTACACCATTCTTCCCTCCACCAGGGCCAGCCCATGATTTGATGAGTTTCACATGAGCATCAGATATCAAATCTCGAATGCATTTCACATGTTCATTATGCAGCATTATCTGGCGAAATGTCAAAGCACCTCCAGAAAGACAATAACTTAGAGATGAAACAGCCCACATGACACCGAAAGGAGATAGCCCAACTGAATCCTGTACATGTTCTATGGCTTGGGAATCACCAAGAGTACTGTGTCCCAGCAAATCTATAAGAAGCTGTGGCAGTCCACTAGCACAACATTGTTGAACGGCTAGGGGTCCTCCCCATTTCAGCCTGCATTCAAGCAATCCTACACAGCCATCTCTGAATCCATGCCAGTGAGAAAGACGACAGTTTTTAGCAGCACAACCCTTTCCATTCTCATCTTTATGATGTATTTTGAGATGGTCATAAAGAGTACCAGTACGAGGAACTAAAGGCATTGCAATATCAGATACTGAGGACTCAGCAGAAGCTCCACTCTCAAGGGACAAAATAGAAGCAAATGCCAGCATAGCTGATGCACAATGCGGTTGGAGTGAAGTAGGCACTCCATCATCACAAGAAAAAAGGTGTGCAAGTGCTGAAAGTCTTGATTGCTGCTTTTTTGAGGAAGTTGTCAGAATAAACAATGCTGAGTTTCTCCCAGCGGACTTGAAAAACTGTGCTATTGTTGCAAGCAGAAGACACGAATGAAAAGCAAGCCCATGGGGATTGTTGAATTTGCCCTTCATAACATTAGTTTCATTGGTTGGAGAATCTCTATTCAAAGATGATGCGCATAAAGATACAATGGAGAATATCTCAGAAACAAGTGTGTTATCGGCACCGCCATTCACCACAGTTGTAACAGGCAAAGAACTGGGGAGGCCACACAAGACGCTTGGCATTATTCCACTGTGCATACAGCACCTCAGCAGGAGCTGAAACAAAATTAACTACTGTTAAACTAATTCAAGAGGTTTAAAAACTCCTAAGAGTCATCTACACAAGTGGATTAAATATGTAACTTGTTCAGGCGCATAGAAGATACTTACGCACTATTATTGATCATTTGCCTCAAGCTTATATTCTAAGAGAGCTATCCCTGATGTTCACTTCTTAGCCAAGGGTTGCATGATAGATGACATGCTTAAATACGAAAAAGGATCATTCAATTTTTTTTGTTAAAAAAAAGGAAAAAAAAAAGTCATTGGCTAGCCTGCTCATTTCTAACTGCATAATGAGAACTATTCACAGGATAGCGGAAGTTTCTCCTGCCTGGATAAAACATTTCAGTAAAAACAAAAAAGAAGAACGTATGTTTCTATGAAGAATATAGGCTGTGATAACTGAAATAAGCAGCTTTAGTTCCTAGCCATCAGCAACAATTTTACATTTGCCCATAGGTATGAAAAGACAGAACTGTGGTAGGCATATGCTCACAAACCTGGATAACAGCTAAAAGCACTGTATCAACTCGTTGTCGAAGGCAGCAGTATATAGCAACATGAACTGGTTTGGATTTCAGAAATGCTCTTGTCACAGTCTCAAGAACCTTTTCGCATTCTGTTCCAATATCTGGATACCGGTCATGCTCCCTGAGGTCAAGTCGGACTAATGAGTGGCTGTGCAAAGAGCTGAGTGGAAATAAGTAAGCTTTTTCATTGAGGGAGATATTTTCTAGTGCATCTATCAAGAACCAAAGAGCTTTGCAACTTTCAGAAGCAGCATCTGACAAATTAGCAGAGCCTGAAATAAGACTTGTCCCAGAGGCTGCTAAGCACATACATAAATGATCAACTAAACCGCTCGTCTTTGCATGGTCAAGGATTTGCCTCAGGATATCGTTAGTTTTACATTGTCCAGCAAGAATAGATGCCTTAACAGCCAACATAACTTGATTTAACATTACTGCAATGCAAGAGGTGGATCCATAAAGCACTCTGCCTTTGGAATCTTCAAAGCTGCTGACAACCTGTCCAATGGCTTTCCAGTTTTAGGCTAAGCAGGAAATCAGTCTCTGGCATCTAATGAAGATCAGTTCGATGTAATGCATGGAGCATGAAAAATTTTTCTTGGAATGCTAACTCTCTAATAGGGGCCAAGATATTCCTTCGCATGGTTCTGCTTCTTTGGAATGAGAAAGCACCAAGAAGAAAGAAGTTTTCCTGTAAACTTCCACCAACATATGACAGCTCAAAAATTGAAACACTGAATGAGTAACCCAATATAATCTTATATCCAATAGCAAAAGTCAAGAGAATCCAATCAGATTTGTCTTTGTAAAACAGAAACTGCAACAATTCTGATGGGAAAACAGTAATTGATTTCATAGCAACATCCAGGGTGGCTTTCCAACTCAGAGGAGGGATGACAAGAAATGTATAGAAATCCCATTGAATTTACCTGATATAAGTTCGGTATAATGAAAATAAGCTATTTGTAGTTGTCTAATTTTTACAATTCGACTCTCCATGGGTAGAGCAGAACATCATTCACATCAAGATATTCAGTAGAAAATTAAACAACATGAAGTTAGATTGCAAATCCTCAGCTAAAGAATATCAAAGATACTGTCATTTTAACTGGTAATTTACAATGTAAGGAACAGTTTTTTTCTGATGAAAACTTCAACCACATGTGTATAACATTTACATTGTGCTGATGATTTGTGATGGATACCTCAAAAAAGGTGAAATAGTCAGGAACTGCATATGCTGAACAGGAAAACTACAATCATAACAACTACCAAATCCCATAATGCATCTATGCAGAATATGCTAAACAAATATTACCTGCAAATATAGCTCAACTAGCGCAACCCATTGTGTAAAATAAGAGCTTCCATAGCTGCCTTCATTGCTATCAATCAATTTTTTAATGATAGAAAAATTCTGCACCATTGAGAAATGATATAACAGAACAGAAATGCTTAGAAAATCAAAACATCAAGGTTGCCAGGATAAACAGTGATCACATCTTTCTATCCAGCACATGAGCAAAACATAAAATGAGGTTATCTACTTGAAATATTTATGCTATAAGCTACTGTGGCAGCACTAGGTTGATCTATGTCACAAATCACAGTAAGGCTATTGGTTTAAATCTGACAATAGTTCATACAATATATGAAGAGCCAATGCTGCATAAATTTAATTTGCATTCCACAGTGCAGCTCCAAATGTGTGAGCCCTGTGCACCAGCATGGGCATTACTGTAAGTCTCCAGAAATCCTAAGTGGCAAGTGTCAATTACAAAAGAACCAACGCAGATTACAAGAGGTTGGAAGTTGGAACAGCCTTCCACCTACCATGAGGTTGGGGTTGAATTCTCGTAGCAAAATCTTAGATCGTAAGAGTGCTCCTTATCCCTCGCCCTTGACCACAGGCTTGGCCTCCCAAAAGGCTGGCCTAGGACGACCCACGTGATCCACCCGGCACCCACTCCCACATCCGCTTCTAACCCCATACAGAAAGGAAAAATAAGTGTACCAACCTACCAATTAAACTTTACTGTATGTGAAATCTAAGATTTACTATACCCACATAAAATCCAGTAAAGTTCACAGGACAATATAATCTGTAGAATCTGGTTTCTTTAAATGATGGTGTCATTCCCATAGGTCTTATGCTGTGGGAAGACACAGAAATGGAGAGCATCATTCTGTCTTCTAACTGCATTGTAATACGAAATTTCCACAAGCTTATGCTTTTAATTAACAAGCATGTACGATAGCTTCTACAGTTCATGCCTCATAGACTGAGCAGACAAAGCACGAGCTTTAAGAAATTAACATTGATTTGTGCCTAAGCAATTTCTTCATTCTAAGATTTTTCCTTTGCTTTATTATAAAGCATCTCACATCAAAGCATTATGGGCGTTAAGCAAGGATCTATCAATCCACGTGAACATGCACAGTGCATCTGATACTAAGTTAGGCTTCTGTTATATGGGACTCCCAATAGACAGGAAAAGACATGTAGCCCATTACCTGATGAAAAGATCTCAGTCAACTCCTGGTATAGGGCTTTCTCTCCAGCCAGAAATTGCACCCGTCATTCAAATCCCCCAAAATTTCATAAACCTAATCATGACTCAGCTCATTGTGGTAGCGAAAGACCTATTTGCCAAGTCTAAAGGGGTGGAGCTAGCTGTTGCTTGATATCTGACCAAACAACCTAATAAGAAGGGACCCAAACTAAGGCAACCAAATTTGAGCTTGATTCATTAACGTGACCAAAAATTCTGCCGACACAAAATGAAATTTACCCAAACCTAACGACCTATTTGCCAGGTTTGTTTCTATTGCTTCACATTGCCACTGAAGAGGACTCTCTCTGTGTATCTTTCAAACAGATAAACCATTTATGTCAGCAAACATCCCACAGCTAATAACCTCTAAGAAACGATAAAAAGATGCTTCCATTAGAAAATAAAACTACATACCTTAGCAATCAAATCATATGCATCAATCTTTTTCTGGCTAAGAAGAGCAGAAATCAGCCCAAGGAGCTCAAAAATTATTTCATCCCGGACAGTATGTATGAGAGCATCAGCAGCAACTAAGTTAGAAAGAATGCGGAGTGACTGATTCAAATCAAGAAGAGCTTCATTTCTGTGGATGTCATAAGAGAGAATCAGTATGTCTGCCTTCATGCTTATGACTATTCAATGTCATGTTTATCTATAGTTCTGTCACTCCTAATGTTCAAAGCATGACTTCTCAATAGCCGATAAGCATAACGCTAGTTATTGTAGACAGATTAACCAGCCAGCTAGTTATAGAATTCATAACCAGCGTGTATGGCTATGGCCATCCTAACATTTTCAGATAAAATCTCCCAAAAGAATTCCTTTTTTTGAAGTGACAGATAACTATGCAACCTCTCATAAGTCTATTTGAAGTAACACTTTAAGGGAAAGGTCAGGACATAAACATTGGCTTATCATAAAAGGAGACTGTAAGGAAATGGGATTAACACATGAAAGGCAGTGCAAGAAGACAAAAAGACACCATTACAATGCAAAGAACGCATCCCTGGTCAAGAAACATGATCCACAGTTGCTCTGACTATAATAGAAGGCTGGACCATTTGTTTACCTGTTTAAGTTGTTTATGTCTTTAAAAAGAATTTGGACAGTAAGCAAACGGGATTAAGACATGCAATGAAAGACAAAAAGATAGCAGAATAAGGCAAACAATGTGTCCCTGGTCAAGAAACATGATCCACAGATGCTTTAACCAATCATAGAAAGTCTGGAACATTTGTTTACCTGCTTAAGCCGTTTATGTCTTTAGAAAGAATTTTGACTGGTTGCAGAATGAGTGTCAGGGTTTCCTTCTCTTGGCCTATGACTTTTGCACCTTTGACAGTACGGGAATTATTTTCTATTTTATCCAATGGTCGACCACCTGAAAAAGGTATATTCCAATCACAAAATCTTGGAAAAAGGCCTTATAAGAAAGCAATGCTGTGGAAGTGCAACGACGATCAAATTTGACCAAATTCTGTAGGCAAGCCACCATCAATTAAGTGCAAAATGAATGACTGGCAAGGATACACAAACCTGTGAGCCCAGGAGACTCTTCTGTCAAAACCAAGTCGCTTGCATTTTGGGCATCACTTCTGAGTCCTGATGAACTATCATTATCTGTAGCAATATCAACCATTATTTGAAGAAAACTTAAGGAAAGTAAACTACCGACAATCAAAGTTATGAGTGCAAGTGTCATTAAGGTCTTACTTTCAAGATTCACAGCAGTAGAGCGCACAGGAAGAGGAATTTTTGGAGTTTCAGCATTCCAAGTAGCTTCACACCCCGTTAATGTCTTTGAAGCAGAATGCAACTCCTGAGTATGGTTACATAACTAAGTTATTTAAGTTACCTAAAGAAATATTAATAAAATAATTCTATAAGTAGCATATGTCTCAATAAACTTGCCTCCATGCCAGCTGAAGTTTCTTTAATGAATGGGTGTTCAAGAAGGGCAGGCCAAGAGAGTCTCTGCTGAGGGACCTGATCCCCGGAAGTATGTATAGCAAGTCAACAATTGCATAAAACATCAACAGTGAGCATCCCACAAGGCCATAACAAATTTCTCATGCACAAGGGGAGCCAGAAGCAATGGAAGGAATAATGTGAACACCTTGTTAAGCAGCCCCTTCAAGAAGCCTTTGAATTCTGGGCTCATGTTATCAGGGTATTTAACTGGGTCCTGCAAAGAGGACAGGAACACATTAAGCTTTCCAAGGGCACAGATACTAGCATGAATAGTGCTGGCGCATGTACCTTGACAATATGTCTGATGAGTGCGTAAACTGAGTTTGTATAGAAGGGAGGTTGGCCAACAAAAAGTTCATATCTGTTATGCACACGAATTTGCCAGTTAAGGTCTGATATACTTTTTAATCCACTGAATTTAGCTTACCTGTAGCTTGAGTATAGTAATTTCATAAAGCTAAAGTAGGCAAATTTTCGTTGCCTGGGAAGTGCATATAAAATTAATGTAACAGTAAAATATGTTACATGATAGTACCAAGGTACATACAAGATAATTCCAAGAGACCATAAATCAGCTGTGTGATTGTATGGCTGTTCACGCACAAGCTCAGGAGCCATGTACAATGGTGTACCTGAATACATACATATCCAAAAGTAAGGCCAGAAAAGAAAAGAAAACTAATTAACAGAAGAGTAGCAAGTGAGCAAGCACCAGAGAGAGAGGGGGGAAGAAGGATGAAGAGCAACCAGAGCCACCCATGGTGTATGGTAACTTTTGTAACCTACATGTTTCCCTTTTTCAATTGTTTTTGTTGGTTGTATAGATGAACTAGATTTGAGTGAAAGATAACAAGAGTGCTTGACCTTATGAAACAAATCAGCTTAAAGAACTCAAGCGAACAGGGCTCAATGATACATTTTTCAACAGTTCATTAAACAAGGATATTATGCCCATTGAAGTACCACATAAAAGTACTGTTTCCAACACATCAAACCCCAGCAAACCAAAGTAGCATACGAACAATGAAGCAAACAATTTAGCAGAAGAAAACTTTAGCAAGACTAGCTTGACCTTTTATGGAACGCAGGACAACAGTGTTCATTGACATCGCACGTGCAAAGCCAAAGTCACAAAGCTGGAACAAGCAGAAGAGAATAGTAATTATAAGAAACAAAATCCTGATCATAATGTATCAAGCAGGGCTGTGTAAATCACTGGCAAATATAGATAGAGGAATTCGAACATGTGACGCATCAATGGAAGGGGAAAAGTCCACTTAGCAAGAAGACATAAATTAGGAAAAGCTAAACATGGATGCCAGGAGAAATAGTAAATGAAATAATGAATACTTTATGACAACTTAACCTTAACTACAGAACCCGAACCAATGAGGATATTCTGTGGCTTCATGTCCCTGTGAATGATTCGGTTCGAATGCAAGTAGTGCAACGCTTTCACCTATATTTTGTCCAGAAAAAGCAGAAAAATAGAGACATTTCATTCTCTTGACGTGGGGGAGACATATTAGATAGCAAATGCTAGATGTGAAGGCAGATACGAGCTGAAGAACCTGTTCAATGACAGATGACAAAGCAATTAAGAGATTAAATGAGAGAGAAAACTATACCAATTGCTTTGCAATGGCTTGAACCTGTTCTTCAGGCAGGCATTTATCATCCTCAAGGATCTCAAATAGTTCACCCTGGATAGATAAAACTTTCCACTGATCATGCATGCAGATAATAGCAGAGCCTACATACATGATGCATTCTGTAAAATTCTTCAGATAGCTAAGTAAGCCTTCTGTAGAGTCGTAAACCTTGTGAGATACAAGTACAAAAGTATTTTGAAGTCTCCATGTCTAGCATTTCAGATAAGCAACTATATAAGATATGCCAATGACGTGCAGATGCAATTTGCCTTCCATGAATACAGAAAAGGTATGAGTTTTACCTGAGCGAATTCAGTGACTACACAAAACTCTTGTGCGGTCTCAAATGAATCAAGCATTTCTATGATATTTTCGTGTTTCAGTTTTCTTAGGATCTGGATATGTACACAAGCAAGAGTCAAGTGTAAGCGACATTGACCAATCATTAATTAATGAACTGAATGAAAGCACGACATTTAAAGAATAACCTCACCAAACAAAAGAGGAATTTCCTAAATCCGTAAACAACCGATGAATACGTAATGGAAAATTTGACGAGTTTAAGAGACAGCTATAGCCTATAAGATCCTCCAAGCAACTTGAATTTAAGAAGATCAATCATAGGACATTGATCAGAATCAACCCCAAGCATAGAATGACACAGTTTTCGTCTTGTACCATCGGATATGTGTTTATCTTTATCTGCTATTTCAATAAACCCCAATGTGGATAAATTCCAATGAAGAGTGTAAAAGGAAAATGCAGATTAAAATTCAACTTACAATTGCAGCTAAACTAGCAATATTCTTAGTGAAACAAAATGTAAACATGAGATCCCAAATTTTATAACAGCCAACTAATTGAAGAATTAAGAATCACCTCGATCTCCTGCCTTAGGTTATGAAGGTCTTTGTCACTCTTCCCATGTTTCATGATAAATTTCATAGCAACAGTCTGCAATTACAGAAGCCGGTTTCACAATCGATAATCAAAATGCCAAATTGTTCCCACAATCTGAATCTGAAACTATTCCTACAAGTAAGCGCAGAAAATACGTACCTTGCCAGTGTATTTTCTGCGACCCTTGTACACTTTCCCAAATGAACCCTCGCCAACAAGTTCAATCACATGGTAGTTCTCGATTCCCATTTCCAAACCTTCCGAATTCCCCAGCTTCAAACCCTAATTGATCGGAAAACAAGCTGAGAAAATACCGATAGCTAGATTGGAGAAAGAGATAAGGGAGAAATCGAAATGGAAGAGAACAATCTTGAAATTTGAACTTTCATACCTCCACAACAAAGTGTCTACTCTGATTCGAATGATTCGCTCAAGATTCAGCTATGAAATTGCACAATCATGTGAGTGAAATTCAAATCGGGAAGAAATTGTGGCGACTTTCCGTTAGGGTTGGAGGATAATAGAGAATCGAGTTGCAGGTAGAGAGAGGGGGGGGGAGTATTGTCTTAAGTGGTTTTTGAATTTTCGCGCTCATTGTAATTTCATTTTTTCGGCGTAGATCTATTCTTTTGCTTAAAGCTCTGCTTGGCAAAATTAGTTTATCAGATAGCGGATTAAGTTTCGGTTAGCATATAGATGTTTAGGTAGTGGATAACATTTCTAATGTAGCTATTAGCGAGAACTGTTTATATGAGCGGTTGATATAAATATGTTCGGTAAATTTAACTGTTGGTTGAACTGAGTAATGCAAATTGATATAAAAAGATATAGATAAGTTTCAAATCTAAAATTTTCAATGGATATTTTTTGGCCAAAAAAATATGAAATGCTACTTCTGATGCTAGAAGCTAATACTGTTAGCTTTTCAAAAATGTTGTTTAAAATGTTAAACGCTATTTGAAATACTAGTTAAAATACGAAGATACTGAACACTAAAAATTAATTGATTGGTTGATTGACTTGGTCAAAATACTACATGCTACTTAATTCGCTTTTGCTGAACACGACCTAAATGAATAGGTGCCCAAATTCAACTCCTTTTCTTTTTTTTTTCCCCTGGACCTATACCAAGTTCATCTATCTATGGAATGACATAGGGTCAGGACCTAGGATTAGAGACGCTGTTTGTATCAACAAAAACTACATTAAAGAGTTACTTACAATCTTAACCATTTCAATATCGATTAGTTAACTCAAAGAATCATTAGTTACTACTAACTAGCTTGTACTCTGTATCAATTCTTCCTTGAATATAGACATATGGCTATTAGCTTTCACATTCTATTGTATAGTTTTAGCCTTTTTGGCATATTCAGCCTTGATTAATTGAGAGCTTCTCTCTCTTTCTGTCTCGTGCGAATTCTTCGATGTTCTTTGTTTTACATGGTATCAAAGCAACTAAACTTTAATCAATCATATCTAGTGAAGTTCCTCATTTAAATGATCCTCGATCGACCAGGAAGCGTGAGACTTACAAGAATGTTCATCTTTACTTGCAGAGCTCGTATTTTCCTAGAATGCAACTCGTTACTATCAAATTAAATGGATTTAATTTTTAGAAATTGAGTTGTGATGTAGAAATGGCCTTGAAAACCAAAATAAAACTTGAATTCATTGATGGATCTTATGTCAAACTTGCATCAACTTCACCCCTCTATAATCCGTGGATTAGGGGTGGTAACTTGGTTGCTAAACTCGATGATCAGTGATCTTGTTAAAGCTTTCTTGTATGTTAATTCCACTGAGCAACTTTGAGAAGAACTTACAAAATGTTTTGGTCAAAGCAATGGACCTTTGCTTTATCAATTGAAAATGGAACTTTCTAAACTATATCAAAAAAATGATTCAGGGTCTGTTCGTTTTCAACATTTTGGAGAAGCGGTTAGCAAGAGCATATTGAAGCAGGTTGGAGTAGGTTGGAGTAGGTCTGACTAGCAGTTAGCATCTCTGACGTCAAAATCATGGCATGCATCTCTGACCTCATCACTATCCTAACAACTTCTTCAGATTGAGGATTATCGATGGCTATGTTCTCAATTTCGGGGTTCATGAAGTGTTGTCCACGATCCATTCACGGGGAAAAATATAAGTGTGATACTTATATATATATACATATATATATATATATATATATATATATATATATATATATATATATATATATATATATATATATATATATATATATATACACACACACACACATTTTATTGTTGGAATGTATATTTATTCCGCACACCCCATATACTCTAAGCAACCGCAACAAACGTAGCCCACACACCCTCCCCAAAATTGATGAATACATTTGCAATGATAATTTTTTTTTTTATTTAGTGGTGCAGAGATGAAATTATATATGTTGGGGATGTCACATATGAGTTGGAGTCCTGCATTGGGAGTTTGAGAAGAAGGATCATAGTGTATGAATTAAGTGGGCTACTCCTATGATCAATTGGTTTTATGATGAAACCTCACATTGGCTTATTGTCATGGATCTTACTTGTAGTGGGCTACCTCTTTGGATCTCCCCAATATATGGTATTAGAGCTGATGGTGACGTTCGGCTACGTGAAGGTGCAGTATAGCGAACACCATAGATGAGCTTGGTGTGGTGTACACATGGTTGTTGATCGAGCAGGATCAGATGTCCTCTCATATTGGCTCGTTAGACCGTGAGAAGATCTTTGGCAGTTCTGGAGAAAAAGCAACGATGGACAAGAGTAGGTAACACATGACAGACACGGTTCGTACTCTTGGAACATAGTGGGTGGCATGGAGACCCAAGAGCGGTACGTGTAACTTTGCGCAGCTGAGTTATAATGTACTTCTAATGGTGGCTTGACACCTTAGTAAAAGCTCTTCAGTTCACCAAGTGCTTGCATGGCGCGGTTTGAAAGAAACGCATGTACGATGGGGAGATATGATAACAACAACAACAACAACAATAATTATTATTATTATTAGTGACACTGTCACTTCTTGAGCATACAAAAATGTTAGGAAAAATATTAGAGCAACAACAATAGCGGAATAGATAGGATGAGTTAGAGATTCAGAAATCAAGTGAATAACAGAAAACAGAAATAAGAAGACAAGAGATTTAACGTGGAAAACCCAAATCGGGAAAAAACCACAGACGGCGACGGCACACCGACAAATTTCACTATGAGCAGAGTAGTACACTACAATCACTTCAGTGATTAAGAGCAGAATTACAATACTCTCAATTGTATTCTCTCACAAATAACCTCACTCTCTCAATGTGTTTTCTATACTGGAGTGTTTTGAAACAAGGCCCTAGACCCCCTTTATATAGGGTCTGTGAGGTAGGGTTTCCCCTTGAAAACCCTAGCTGCCGCCTTCCAAAAACCGTCACCAAAGCGCAACCCTAGCCGCCACTTTAAGGCGGCAGAAAATTTCCCGTGGCACGGTCGTGCCAGGGAGGCACGGGCACACCGTGTCACTTCTCTGTCTGCTCTGTTCTTCGGTCTTCTGTGTCGCAGCACGCCCGTGCCCATGCAGCATGGTCACCCCGTGCCTAAACCCGAGATTTTGGGCCATAAAACCCAACAATCTCCACCTTGGACCAAAATCTCCAATCTTCAATTACCGTCGTCGTCGTCACACCCCAAGGGGTGATGCCCCCTATGGGGCTATGCCCCGCAGGGCTTCTCAATGACTGCGAATACCAACTGAGTTCAAGCAATGCTTGAACTTAGCTCTAGGAGATGATTTATATGAACTTTCCTTCATATAACCTGTCACAGTAGATGCCTGCAAGACATAGAGGCCTCCTTGCCTCAAACCCTTCAGCAGAATCCTACTGTCCTTTGAGACCTTCAGAACTCCACCTTCAGCTGAATATTTGCACCCTTTGGATTCAAGGGTGCCCAACGAGATGAGGTTACGCTTCAAGTCAGGAACGTGACGAACATTCGATAAGGTCCTGACAACACCATCATGAGTCTTGATTTTAACAGTACCAATTCCAGTTACATTACATTGGGCATTATTGCCCATGTGAACAACAGATGAATCAACTGGATCATATGTTGAAAACCAGTCCTTGTGAGGACACATATGATAGGTACACCCAGAATCAAGAATCCAATCAAAATCACTCCCCCCTTCAGTAGAGGTAGCAAACAGAACGTCCCCATCAGAATCAGATTCAGCAAATGAAGCTTCAGCAGGCTCCTGAGAATTATCTTCCTCTTTCTCCTTCTTCTTTTCCAGTTTCCAGCAGTTAGCAATAATATGACCCAATTTACTACAGTAATTGCAGGTCTTACTAGCATGAGGATTTTTAGACTTAAAACGGTTCTTACTCCTATTACCGTTCCCCTTTTCATTTGCTGTACCCCTTACTGCTAATCCCTTAGCAGAATCAGCATGAATGTCAAGATCAAACTTCTCTTTAGACAGCAGGTTTGACTTAACATCTTCAAACGATATAGTATTAGAATTACTATATAGCATAATCTCCTTAAAGTGTTTATAAGAAGGGGGTAACGACACAACAAGTAAAATAGCCTTATCTTCATCCTCAATTTTCACATCTAGACTCTCCAAGTCAACAAGAATAGAGTTAAACTCATTCAAATGTTTTTGAATAGGGGTACCTTCAGCCATACGAAAGGTATACAACCTTTCCTTCAAACGGATCTTGTTGGCGAGACTCTTCGTCATGTAGAGTTCCTCCAGCCGAGCCCAAAGATCCACCGCAATTGTCTTATCAAGCACCTCTCGCAGGACATGTGGTGCTAAGCACAACTGTATGGCTGAAACCGCCTTCAACTCCAGTTCCTCCCATTCGTCCTCCGTCAACGACCCACGTCTCTTCTTTACATCTTCAGCCCACTGTTCTTCTGTCATCTTCTCGGGTTTTACGTGAGGTCCCTTCAGAACCTTCCACAACCGTGCTGAATGAGAACTGCTCTCATCTGCACCTTCCAGAGATTAAAACTAATCTCCCCATCAAATTTCTGAATATCTACCCTCATGATAGAAGACATCCTATAATCAAAACTCTGATACCACTTGTTAGGAAAAATATTAGAGCAACAACAATAGCGGAAGCGATAGGATGAGTTAGAGATTCAGAAATCAAGTGAATAACAGAAAACAGAAATAAGAAGACAAGAGATTTAACGTGGAAAACCCAAATCGGGAAAAAACCACGGACGGCGACGGCACACCGACAAATTTCACTATGAGCAGAGTAGTACACCACAATCACTTCAGTGATTAAGAGCAGAATTACAATACTCTCAATTGTATTCTCTCACAAATAACCTCACTCTCTCAATGTGTTTTCTATACTGGAGTGTTTTGAAACAAGGCCCTAGACCCCCTTTATATAGGGTCTGTGAGGTAGGGTTTCCCCTTGAAAACCCTAGCTGCCGCCTTCCAAAAACCGTCACCAAAGCGCAACCCTAGCCGCCACTTTAAGGCGGCAGAAAATTTCCCGTGGCACGGTCGTGCCGTGCCATGTGGCACGACCATGCCACATGGCACGGGCACACCGTGTCACTTCTCTGTCTGCTCTGTTCTTCGGTCTTCTGTGTCGCGGCACGCCCGTGCCCATGCAGCATGGTCACCCCGTGCCTAAACCCGAGATTTTGGGCCATAAAACCCAACAAAAAATGGCTGGACCTCGCGGTGACATAAATCCATCTAATCCGATTACTCAAATTTGCCCGACTCCAAAAAAATCGGGTACAGTCACAGAATTTTTGTTCGAATTTAAATCCATATCAGGTTCAGGTTGTCCGAATTTTTGAACCATTTTGAGATCGGACAAATTTGGACAATCAGTTTTAGACATCGAATAATTAGGTTTATGTGTAATTTTGGTCCAAATTCCCATAAAATTTTATAAAAATAACTTTAGACAATCGGATTCAGATATTGAAAAATCAAATTTAGGTTCGGTCACACATAGTTTCGATCAGAATGTCCACAAATCACATCATAAATTTGGACATTCGGACTACCGGGTTTGGACATCGGACATTCATGTTCTTAGTTCGGACCTGATCAAAGTATTCAATTTATAATTTGAACAACTTCTGAGTATGAAATTTTTATCTAAATGCTCAATTTATCCTGATCCCAATTAATTCGGACTCGAATTTTCACGAGCTCTAGTTGGACTTATGTAGTGTATCATCATGTGACGTCAATCGCCAGTGACTAGTGATTGCACTAGGTAGTTGGAAATTGACATTTGAGTCAACCATCATTCATTCCACAACTATGATGATAATATTGGATAATACCTATGTCATACTCCTAGCAGCACATACTTCCAAGAGCCATGTCAGTAAATATATATTAAAAAATCAATACATGACAAATACACATGTAGAAAGTATATACACATGGACAATAAGATTATGTGCTTTCAGGAGCCTGTAAGAAATTGCCATTATTGGAGCATCCTCAATGGGTTGGATGCGTACTACTCATAGACCCCACACGCTACATGTCACTTGTTTATTTTCTTTACCAAAATTTAGCCCGTAGTGTTGAACAATATACCGTTCCCACACGCATTTCACATTTTTTTATCATTTTATTATTTTTTGTTTTTCTTTTTGTTCCCTTAATACTATTGTTACAAAAATGCGTTGAATCGTCAACGGACTTTCCGACGGAAATTTTGTAAGATTCCGATGGAAAAATCAGGTTCCGACGGAAATTTTGACCGGAAAGGGCCCATCGGATATTTCATCCAGACGGATTCCGACGGACACATCCCGATGGCAAAGTCGTCAGATGATACATCCGACGGAACCCGATGGATTCTCCAACAAATTCCGACGGAACCCAACGAAATATTCCATCGCAATTTCCGATGGAAAAAAATTGCCTCCAAACAAAAATCTGCCTCTCAAAGATCTGCCTTCAGAAAATAATACCAACAAAATATTTTTTTTGAACTAATTACTCATATATATGTGCACTTTATATAATGTTTTTTTTTGAACTAATTACACATGTATTAAAAGTGCTAAATTCGAAAATTTTATATCTGAAAATTAAAAGTGTTAAATTCTAAATTATTTATAACATCCATAATTGTTTTCGATCTATGAGCAGATCAATTAAACTAATCAGAATCATATAGATTCACGTGATCTTCATTGTCATTTTGGGAGTCCTACTTATCATCAGTGTCCAAGTTAGCTTGCCTGGAAGAACCTGCACTTTGCCACTTAAGAAATCTTAAAACTTGTTTCACAATACGCTCTGTCTTGCTTTGTTTCCTGGCAATTTGACTTATGGCCTCTGCATGCTTAGCAATACTCAGATTAAGGAGTTGTGCTTGTTCTCTTGGATCAAAGTGCTCAGCTGATGAGTGGCGTACAGCCGCTATTGTAGTTGATTTCTTCAACTTAATGCCCTCAGTACCAAAACCGTATACACGACCTTTTTTGTTCGCATCTTCTTAAAGCCGGAACTCTTCTGGGATCATATGAAACAGTTGAGACCCCATTGAGTTGCAACTTGAGTATACTCCTCCCATTTCTTGTGGTGCTCATCCTGAAAGTTGTCAAAAATAAAACTATTGTATACTAAGGCTACAATTATAACATATGAATAATGTTTGAATAAAATATGCCAAACTTACAATTTTTTTTGTAGATTTTTTATCAACGAATACTTTGCCTTTGGCCTTGCAGTGGGTATCCTTAAAAAGTTCTTCACATCTGTGTTCCCTACCTAACGATTTGGCCTACAAAAAATAAAATGTTCATATACACACACACACACACACACAGAGACACACACACACACACACACACACACACACACTGAATATTGCAAATACACTTGTTAATACGCTCTTTACTTACCAGGCGCCTCTTCCTTCACTAATCGGGATTGAATCGCATGTATGTAACGAAGGACCAAGGCCTTTTGGATCACTCAATCTATTCTTTTTATTTTGTTCACTCAACTTCTTAAACTTGTCATCCTCACTTCAATACTTAAGCATCTCATTTCAAACACTAGGTGGCAACCACTATGGTTTTTTGTTGAACTTCCTAGCATGTCCAAAAATGTTTCTAAAACGAGCTGCACCTTTGATCTTAAAGTTACGCTGTATGTAGATTTCATTGTTTGGATGCCAGCAGTAGTGTTTCTGTAACAAAGTTCAAGTATATCAATAAACAGACCGTGGCCACCACTTTGGCTTTTTGTTGAACTTCCTAGCATGTCCAAAAATGTTCCTAAAACGAGTTGCACGTTTTATCTCAAAGTTACGTTGTATGTAGATTTCATTGTCTGGATGCCAGTAGTAGTGTTTCTGTAACAAAGTTCAAGTATATTAATAAACAAATTGAACAATTTTATGACGACATGCAAATTTATCTTGCTTCAAACCAACCTTGAACTCATTAAATCATATGTCTAAATAAACCTAATTCGCAAATCAAATACAAAACAAACTATTTATTTCACATTTCATCTAAATAAACATGCCCAAAAAATAAACAAAATACTATTTACCAAAAAATAAAATAAATATACTTAATAAATCAAACAAATCATACAAAAAATTAAACATACAAAAAATAAACATATACTTGACATACTTATAAAAAATTAATATATATAACAAGTCGAACAAAAAATAAACATACTCAAGATACCTAACCATTCAAACCAAAAAATAAACATATTTAACAAAGTTAAACTATTTACCAAAAAAAAAAAAACACATTAAACATGCTTAACATATTTGAACAGTTTATAATAATTAAACAGTTTTTATAAATACATACTTAATATATTTTATTTCACTTATCCAAATAAGTATACTTCACAAATCAAAAAAAATTAGCACACTTCACATCCATATTTTCCACATCCATAATTTACCAAATAAAATAAATCAAATACACTACACTTATACACTACAAAATTAAATTTCACAAAATTGAACAACACATACCAAATTAATATAATTTCAAAATACAACAATTTCAATAAACATAAGTGATTAGTGCCACTAACCTCTAAATACTCGAAAAAATAACCCAACTACCGGCGGATCGAGCAGCAAGACGGCGGCGACATGAAGGAGGCGGCGGTGGCGGCGAAGTTGGTGGCAACGACAACAATCCTTCAAACCATGAACAACAAATCAACCACCACCAAAAACACCAATTAACTTAAAAATTTCAATTGTAAGGAATAAATTAGTTGAGATTAAACAACTTACTGGTGAATTATGAACGATGGCGAACTCCTTTACCCATCACCGGCAACCATGGAGCTTTTCCCCTCTCTCTTCGTTGCTCTCTCTCTTTGTTGCACTCTCTCTCTCTCTTCGCGGCTGAGGCTCATTGCTTCTTCGTTTCAGATATCGCGCAAGTTAAAAGCCGATATCCAATTTTTTGGGGAAATGAGCCCGGGAATTCCGACTGGAATTCGGTCGAAATTTTGAATTTTGACGGAATTCCGTCAGAATTTCTGTCGAAATTTCCAACGGAAAAAGCCCGTCAGATTATCCGTCGGAAATACTGTATTCCATCGGCTTCCATCTTGTTTTCCGTCATACAGTCCGACAGCGGATAACCCCATCGCTTTTTCCGTGGATTGAAGCACCGTTTTTGTAGATAGTTAAAAAAAGTTTTGTATATTATATGGAGGGTCCATGATAAATATTTTATTGGATTATCTAAGTTAGAGTTTCATAGGTTGGTGAAGGCCATGTTCGACAAAATTGGTTGTTTAGGTAACGGATTGCAGTTCAGGTAATGGAGAACTGTTCAGGTAGGTGATAGTGTTTTTTATTTAGCAGTTAGCGGACAGCTATTTAGATGAGTAGTTGACATAAATGTGTTCAGTAAATTTAGCTATTGGGTTAACAGATTAATGTAATTTTTTTTGAGGGAAAGATTAATGTAAATTGACATGACAAGATATAAATAATTTCTGAATATAAAATTTCGAAAGGATATTTTTTTGGCCAAAAAATATAAAACGTTACTTGTGAATGCCAAAAGTAATACTGTTAGCTTTTCAGAAACGCTCTCTAAAATGCTAAACATTACTTGAAATGCAAGTCAAAATACTATGTTACCGAACACTAAAAATTGACTGATTAGTGTATTGACTTGTCAAAACACTAAACGCTACTCAAAACGTTGTTGCCGAACACGACCAAAATAAAGAAATTCAACTTCTAAATAAGATGAAATCTTACTGATGTGATATGACAGAGTTTCAAAATTTGAAACTCTAACTGAAAATGCTCTTAATATATAATTAAGATTTGCCGGCGATTCGGATGAGCTTGTTCTATTTTCTTTTATTGTGCTTCTGTTCGCATTTCTCGCCTTTATTTCTAGCAACTACTACACTACTACTAGTACTAGTCCATTACTACTGATGACCACATCACGTGAAACTCCATTGTACGCAATGCCATACCGACATGGCTAGCCTTCCGAAGGTGTCAAGTGATAAGAGTTAATTAAAGCAAAATTGGCATGAACCCAAAAATTTAAGGATAGGCCAAAAAGGTCTTTTCGATTGTCAGCATTTCTCCATTCACAATCGGTTGATGCTAATCTAGCCATAGTTTAGAGTGCTTCTGTTGTGCTCCTGGAATAGACTGCAACTACCAAGAAAGGACAGATGACCAAACAAACTTATTTGTATTATAATTAGATTGATTATATCTAACTAAATATTAACTTAGAGTGATCCTGTCGTGCAGCCACCAAGACCGAACCCAAATTTCTGAGTCCATTTCTACGTTAGGGCACCCGCTATGCCTACATTTGAAAATTTTCAGCTTAACAATCTAATTGACCAACCTAAAGTTCAAATTCTCCCAAAAGTTCGTACAAATACCAACAGCCCATGGAGGTCTAAAATTATATGTTGAAACACTGGTGCTCAGCATGGTTCCGATTTTGGATATTACTTTGAGACCTAGAATCGAAACTGGTTGGATCAAGTCCTAATTTTCGAGAATCAAAATCACAACCGTCTAATAGATCCCGATCAGATATCAGGGTATCCAGAAATCATGCTCACAACCCCATACATATTGTGCTTGTCTGAGTTTGCCTTCTTTAAGAAAGCGTGAACTAATGTACATTGTTGTTGTGATGGGTATTGTAGACAATGAATGATGTACTTTTGGGGATAACGCAGGCATCTTTATCTAGATATCTTAGCAGGGAGTATGGTAAGTCAACTATTTCCCTGCGCGCTTACTCTTCTTAATTATCCCTGTTGAATCCAGCATTTTGTCCATGTCTATTCAATTAATATCACCCAAAAAAAGAAGATTGGTTTCTTTCTTAATTTTTTTTGCGCTTTCAATAAAGCCCTCTCGTAAAAGTATTTTGACAATGCTTTCAGTGATGGTACGCAGTAGTTATTGTAATACGCAAGTTGGCGTTTTAGGGGAGGATCATGGAGACGACAGCGCCGAGGATTGTCATTTGCTCAAGCATATCCGCCTCAGGGCCACAGTCCCAATAAACATCAGGCCAAACGCCATGATCGAGGTTAAGTGCTTTTGTTTTGGTAATGTATTTTACGTTTGAATAAATGTAGAGGACTATGAAGGTGTTTGATAACAACAGTTGTTTGGACAAAAATAGCTGTTTAAGAGGATTTTAGCTGCTTTGATCAAGTTAAACAACCAAACGACGTTTGGTAAATAGTTGTTTGCAATAGCTGTTTGGTTCCAAAAAACTCTTTTTGAAAAAGCTTTTCTCATTAGCCTTTTGGTAATAGCTTTTTGAGGAAATGGCAAGCAATTAAATTTACGTTGCGATTTTTTGTGCGTAAAACTAAGAATTTTGGTTAAACGGGGTCTCGCTATGATGATGGAGGCGAACATCAAGGGGAACGGGGATTGGGGGACCTTGATTGGTTATGTTCTTCTTCCCTTACACATCTCCCCGGGAGACGATCCTTTGGACTACATCCGTGATGCTAAAGCCACCGTAGATCGGAAGAAGCAGTCTTTTGAAGCACAACTCTCATACTTGACTAGCAAATTGCTCATCAAGACACTAGGGCTTAAAGTACGTACGTATGTATGGTATTTTTCAAGAAAACTAAACAAGCTACAATTTATTTACTACCCTAAACCCTGGCTATTTCCAAAATAGGATACTAGTAAACTTATTCGAACTTTTTTGTAGGCCGCAGTTGCTGTGATGTATAAGGCTGTATCAAACAGTACGCTAACCTTCTCCAATGTGGTTGGTCCGATCGAGGAAATTAGCTTTTATGGCCATCCCATATCTTTCTTTGCTCCCAGCGTTTACTGACAAAATATTTACGTATAAGCAAATCGTATATCATAGAAAATATAAGAATACACAACATTCCCAGAGTTCTCCTCAAATCTGTACTTCTCCATTCCTTCCTTCTTTAATCACCCATTAGTCAATTCAAAAGAACAACTCACCAATTATCAATTCTTTGTCGAAACTCTATACATTCAATCCAAAGTTTCCACACTTCAAATCCTAAGCTATTTGCATAGAAGGAATTCACAAGCAACTGAATTCTTTTGAGTTGAATTTACTAATTGGTTAGTATGGGATATTGCCCACCTTGAATTCTTCAGATTGAGCATAAATTGAATTGAAATTGGAATTGTTGGGGAAAACTCAAAAATGCTATTGAATCACCTTCGAGGGGGACTGAATAGGGTGATGATCAAAGTCACGAAATAATCACCCTAGAGGGGGAATGAACTCTTTTATATTTGTATTCTTGAGGCTCCTCTTTCCCACAATGTGGACATTTTGTGACTTTTTGGTATGGGGATGGGAAGCTATGCTTCAAATTTTTGAAAAAGAATAAAAAAGAGAAAATTTTTTTGAAAAAGAAACCCAACAAGATTTTCTATTTTTGTGTTATGTTGGAGATTTGTACCATTTTGATTGACTTTAACCCCTTGTGACTTAGTGTTGGAATGTATGTGAGCATTATGTACATGATAGACCTTAATCCTGAGTGTGTCATTTCATTCCCTAGTTATAACCTCATGATTCCATTATAATTTTGAGTCCAGTCGTATTTGCATATCACCATTATCTTATAGCCTTAGGCTTTTATAGTTGATTCTCTCACTTGTCTTTTCTTTTGTTTTCGTTTTCATTTTCCCAAAAAAAGAGGAAAGAAGGAAATGAATTTAAAAAAGAAAGTCTTAGATGCGAGAATGATAAGTATCCATTTGAGGCATGTACTAGTAGGTGTTACTCTTTGAGGTAATTTTGCCACTGGAAAAGTTTACTTCTTATGTAAATAAGTCAATAAAATAGACAAGTAGGATTGAGGACTCTGATATGCTTAATTCCTAAGGTGCTGGTACACTTGCACACTATGCACTATGATGGATTCACTATTGTGATAGATCATGGGGTGAAAAGTTGGAATATGGGTGTCATCGATAGGGACCAAGAATTTGATATGTATATTATGCTTGTGTATAATTTAACAATTTGATTACAGAGGCAAGTTGTTATTTGAGTGTGTACACTTTTTTCTTGTGTATATTTGAAAATTTTAACAAGATTGTATGTTTTTCTTTCTCTTACTCTTTTTTTCTAAGATTTTATGGGTATATCTTCTACAAACTCTCATAAAACTGCACGTGTCTACTAGGAGGAACCTAGGGGTTTAAAAGGCTTATTATACATGCTAAGTGTAGTTGTGATTCCTACAAAAGTGAGTTAGCTATCTTAGATAAATGTTTTTTTCTATTATTTTACTTAAGGATGAGTAAAATTTAGGTGTGAGGGTATTCGTTCGGTCACCGAAAATGACTAAATAGATGCTTCTAATTGCTTACTTTTCACTCGTAATCGAGATTATACTGGACTTTATTTGGATTTTGTTTGTTTGCACAAGATGCGATATTGAAGTCATTGGCTTGAATTGACGTGTAAGGCTAATTGGAGCTAACTTAGAAAAGTTGTAGTAGGGCTGGCAAAAATTCGGGTCCGGGTCAATTCGGGTCCGGACAAATCGGACATTCGGACAAAAACTTCATACCCAGACCCTGTTCGGATTATAAATCGGACACTTTGACCAGACCCGAACCTGGACCCGAATGTCCGATGTCCGGACCCGGTTGTCCGAATTTGTAACATGATTTTAGGACATTCTGACCAAAATTTTGTGTGACCGAACCCGAAATCGATTTTTTAATGTCCGAACCCGGTTGTCCGAATATATTTTTTTAAAATTTTCTAAAGAATTTGGACTAAAATTACATATAAACGTACTTGTCCGATGTCCGAACCAGATTGTCCGATTGTCCGAATTTGTCCGGACCCGGATTTGCCTCCAAATTCGGCAAACCCGGACCCGGTTCGGCAAACCCGGACCCGACCCGGTTTGAATCCGGACATGTCCGAATGTCCGGATTTCAAATTCGGACATAAAAAAAGTGTCCATACCCGGTTTTTTCCGGGTCGGACAAATCCGGGTATCCGGGTCGGACAATTTTTTGCCAGCCCTAAGTTGTAGCCAAGTGAAAATTGAAAAACAAATGGATTCCAAGAAATTTTCTTATTATGGTGACTTTCCTAATATTGATCAAAAGAGAAGAACAAAAAACTTAAACCAACTAAAATTTGGAAAATAAATGAAGGCTATCACAACTATAAGAGGAGTTCATCAATCAATTTTTCATCATCTTAACTTAGATTTTAGTTTAGATTTCAGGAATGGATTAGTTTAGTTTGATTCTCTCTCTCAAAACCTTTGGTTCAGCTACTTTAGATGTAATTCGAGTTAAAGTTTAATTATTCAATTCAGTTTTCTTTCAATTCCTACTTTCAGTGTGATCTTTTCCTAGTAACTGCTTTCCTTTTCTCTCTCCTTTCGTTCGTTAGTGATTAAATTTTGCTGCTTTTTGAATTATTCTGCTGATTTATTTATTAGTAGTTATTCAATTACAGATACAATCATGTTTCGATTAGATTCAATTACTATTATTTGAATAAGTTTGTTTTGCTTATTTATTGCTTTCAATTTAGTTAACATGAGTTAGTTTTTTAGTTATAATGACCCATATTCAACTACATTCATGTGGATTCGACCCTCAAATACTACGGCTGACAACTGTGCACTTGCAGTTAAGATTTTATTCTATTTTGGATCGTACAGCAGCATATTACCATGTGATGTCACTCATCAATGATCAGTAACTGCAGTGGGTGTAAATGATCTTTAAGCCAACTATTATTCGTATGACTAGGAGTGGGAAATGGACTGGGTTGGACCAACTCATTAACTAAGTGGGCTAGGCTGGGTCCAATACATTTGTTAATGGGCGGTCTGGATTATGGGCCAAATGAGCCCCCTGTCCATGACCCGCCCATTACCACCTAATGAACATTTTTGGTGAGTCAATTTTTCAACTAATGTCTTTATAATTTTAATTTATTTTGCAAACACTGGGAGGAAGTAGCTTGACATATGGGTCAATAATTATGGGAAATAAATATCTATTTGATATTATTGTGATATTATTCTATCTTATTTGATTGTAACTTGTTTTTACGCTAGGGTAAATTAGGGTTGCTTGTATCCATGTGTATTAAAAGCTTCCATGTACATTGAAGCAAAGCAGAGAAACCAAACACATAGACGTGGCTAGTTTAAGCCTCGTGATTGTCTCAAACTCTTCTCTCAACTAAAATTTCTACATGGCATTAGCGCCATGGTCGGACGAAAGAAGTTCGTGATTGAAAGTCAATCACCCGGTTTGGCCACCACTTCAGTGATCTCTCATGGCAAAAACTATGGTCTTTGGCAAAAGGCGGTTAGGACGGCATTGAAAGGCAATTGAAGGAACCCTCACAAAGCCGACTCAATGATCCAAAAATATTGTGGCTTTTGCCTCAAAGAACAAAGAACAACCGAGAGACCCATTTGCAAACATTGCGGGTGCTACGACCATGATGAAGGAAATTGTGACGAGATAATTGGCCACCCACAAAGTTGGAGTAACCGAGGCTGGGGACGAGGGGGATGAGCGGGAAGGCGCAGCCGTGGTAGTCGAGGTGCACAGAACCGAGGTCGAGGTCCTGCATGTGAAATCACAAACTCGACTCAAGCACAGTTCGAGCCTGTGGCGTGTCCCAGTTGCAGCTTGAATGAGACAGCTTCAACAATGATTCCTGGGCTGTCCATAGAAGAAGTACAAAGTCTTCTTAGCCTCCTTGAGACACCCAAAGCAGGCTGAAAAAACACTCTCTGGTAAACAATCATGGATGCTCGACAGCGGGGCCACATGTCACACGAAGGGGGATTGGAACATGATGCAGGACACCGAGCTAATCTCACAAGTTTCTATCAGTTTGCCTAATTGAACATACCCTCGCTAGCCAAAAAGGAACCGTGACACTAAGGCAAAGGATCAAATTGCAAAGAGTTTTATTTTTTCCATCTCTTAAGTGCAACCTTATTTCTATTGCTAAAATATGTAAAGAATTGAACTAGAATGTGACGTTTTTCGATGATTTTTGTGTGTTACTGGACTGGACTTTGAAGACTTTGATTAGTGTCCTTGAGCAACAAGAAGGAGTCTACCATTTCAAAGAAGGGTCATTAGGAAAGAACCAAGTTAATGCAGTTAATTCCACCAGTTTATGGCACAAGAGGCTAGGGCATCCATCAAGTGAAATTTTGTCTCTACTTCCAAAGAGTTTAAGAGTTGTATTTGATGCAGACAAGAACAACGTGTGTGAAACTTGTTATCGTTCAAAGCAAATCCGAAATCAATTTTCCATGAGTTTCAACAAACGTAAGTGTGTTTTTGAACTTATTCATTGGGATGTATTGAGGGTCTTATAGGGTGCCATCTTCTGGTGGTGCCCACTACTTTGTTACAATTGTGGATGGCGATGCTCACTACTTTCTTACAATTGTGGATGATACTAGTCGGGCAACTTGGGTTGATTTAATGGTTGATAGAATGAGACAAGTGGTCTTTTAAGAAGTTTTATAGCTGTGGCCAAAACACAATTTGAAAGTGATGTCAAAATTATGAGAAGCGATAATGGATCTGAGTTCACCTCAAGGCCCATGCAAAAATTCCATTTAAAAAATGGAATTTTGCGCAAAAGCAATTGTGTCGACACACCCCAACAAAACGGTAGAGTTGAGCAGAAGCGTAGACATGTGCTGAATGTGGCTCGAGCTTTATCTTTCCAAGCAAACTTGCCCACAAAATTTTGGGGTAACTGCGTGCTTGCAACCACCCACTTATTAAATAGAACGCCTAGCGCATTGTTGAAAGGGTAAACACCTTATGAACTTGCTTTATCATCAAGAGCCTTGATATGATCATATTAGAGCGTTTGGTCCGCTATGCTTGGCACAAATTAAGAGAACCAAGGATAAGTTTGCACCTAAAAATAGAAGGTGCTTTTTGTTGGATACCCTTTTGGACAAAAATGATGGAAGGCCTATGATTTGGAGACACAAGAATTGTTTGTGGGTCAGGACTCCGGACGTTATTTTTCATGAACATATATTCCCTTTTAAGAACATGGCAAGCTAAAAAACTGCTCATGTTCCACAAGGTCAGGATCTTGTGTCTCCTAATTTTCTTGATGATGAAGGTGAGCACGCACTTCATGAAGATAGCCAAGCTCAAACACCACAATCTGCCATCCTAACAGTCCACGAAAGAGCGAGAGCTGGGATTAAAGTTGACAGGCGTGACGAATATGGAGAAAGTCCAGAATCAGCCCAGTCCGAAACTAGGCCTCGGCGGGCGACAAGGGCGAGCCCAGCTCTGGACATGCAAGCCCTGTTCAAACCAGCCCTCATGTAAACCATAAGGAGTAGCCCAGCGATAGAAGCGCCAGTCCACTCCGAATTGGTGCCAACATCCGAACGAGCCCAGGAACAAGTGTAGCCGAGATGCACGCAGAATAGTGTGGCCGAGAACACGTCCAGCCCGATGTAATGACTACTTGTGCTATAGTGCAAGGCCCAATGACCCAAACGAGCCACATACCTGCTCAATTGCCAACCTGTATCAAAAGAGATCCTCGGGTAGAAAATTATGTCACATGTAAAAATTTTTCAAGTTGTCATCAATGTTTCTTAGCAGCTCTAACAGATGCGGTTAAGCCTAAGTATTTTCAGGAAGCAATTAATGATCCTTACTGGTGGAAAGCCATGGCCAAAGAAATCGAAACCTTAGAGAAGAATGAAACCTCGTTGGTTGAAGATTTACCTCAATGCAAAAAGTCAATTTGTTATAAATGGGTTTACCGAGTCAAGTACAGTGCGGATGGAACTATTTAGCGGTATAAAGCAAGATTAGTAATCTACAGGGATCAAGTTGAAGGGTTTGATTATAATGAAACCTTCGCTCTTGTCACCAAAATGACAAGTGCCCGATGTTTTCTATCGGTCGCAATGGCAAAAGGCTGGAAATTACATCAGATGGATGTAAATAATGCCTTTCTGCGTGGAGCTTTGAAAGAAGAAGTTTACATGAAAATGCCTCTTGAATTCTCCTCTAGCACTTCTACCAAGGTCTGTCATGTCAATAAGTCTTTGTATGGACTCCGTTAAGTGCCTAGACAATGGTTCGCCTAACTCTCATCTAAACTCTGTGAATACGGGTTTGTTCATTCCTATGCTGATTATTCTCTATTTATTTATCGCAAGCATGAGGTGTTTATAGGCCTACTAGTTTATATGGATGATATTGTACTTGCCGGCAACAATGCCCATGCCTCCAAAGTAGATTATCTTAATGTTTGTTTAGCATTAACGATTTGGGGTCTTTAAAATGCTTTCTTGGTATTGAGGTTGCCTGGGGGCTAGAAGACATGTTTCTGTGTTAATGAAAATATGCATTGGAAATTGTTAATGAATGTGGGCTTTTGGGAGCAAAACTACCAGGTTCTCTATTGAGGAGAATCACAAGCTAGCCTTTGCCACAGGCAGAGTCTTGAATGATGTGACTAGGTATCATAGACTTGTGGGAAGGCTTATTTATCTCACATCACCAGATCAGATTTGACTTATGCAGTGCACATTTTGTCACAATTTATGCACTCCCCATAGGAAGAACATATGGAGGCAACACGTAGGGTCATTCACGATCTCAAGGGTAGCGCCGGTGAAGGAATATTCCTTCATGTCAAGAGTGAACTTTAGCTTTCTGCTTATTGTGATTTTGATTTGGGAATCTGTCCCCCATCCAAGAGGTCATTAGCAAGCTATTTTGTGACTCTTGGAGGATCTCCTATTTCTTGGAGGATGAAAAGCAACAGTGTTCAGATCTTCAGCAGATGCAGAGTACAGGGCAATGGCTTGGATGCACAGTTTCCTGGCTTCTCTGGAAATTTTTCATGAGCAACCTATGAAGTTATATTGCGATAGCCAAGTAGTGATGCACATTGTAAAGAACCCCATTTTCCATGAAAGGACAAAGCGTATTGAAATTGATGTCATTTCGTTCGAGAAAAACTGGTGTATGGGTTGCTCAAGTTCTTTCATATTCCTTCCCAACATCAGTCTGCAGATATTCTTACCAAGGTAATTGGAAAACGAAAATTTCAGTACCTCAAGAGCAAATTGAGTATGGTAAATCTGCATGCTCCAACTTGAGGGGGTATTAGGAAATAAATATTTATTAGATATTATTTTGATATTATTCTATCTTATTTGATTGTACTTTGATTGTAACCTGTTTTCAAGATAGGGTAGAACCGTAGAATTAGGATTGCTTGTATCCATGTGTGTTAAAAGCCTCCATGTACATTGAAGCAAAGCAGAGAAACCAAACACATACACTTGGCTAGTCTAAGCCTTGTGATTGTCTCAAACTCTTCTCTCAACTAAAATTTCTACAATAATTGTGGAATCATGCCATAAATGGAAAGTCACAATCATCTTTGGACAAATTTGCAGCTGGATAAATTAGGAAGGCCCTCCTCTAAATCTTGGTGGAATAGAAAGGTTCCATTAGCGTTAATGTGATAATGATATGATTAAGCAATACAGTCATTAAGTGACTAAGAACTAACTCAAACGAAAGACTATATTAATGGAAGGTTTAGAAATAAGTTTAATACTCTAATATGCCTTTTCAGGTTAATGCCATTTGGATCTGAAAGACGGATGCTACAATTAAAAATACATCCCCAACCTTACACAATATAGGCCTTGTTTGGCAAATAGCTATTCGTTGTTAGTTGTTTGTATTAGCTGTTTGCTATTAGCTATTTGAGTTAGCAGTTTCTATTAGCAGTTTAAATTAGCTGTTTGTTGAAAAATTGTTTGGTAAAATTAGTTATTTTTGATAAAGTTCATAGACAAAAAGTTAATTCTCCAAAAAGCTCTTCTAAAAAGCTCATATAATTAACTTTTTCAAATTAGCTTTTTAAACCCAAAAAGCTCTTCTAAAAAGCCTTTTCACCAAACACCCAAATTAGCTTTTTTACTCGATCAAACAGGCGATTCTGGTCAAAAAAGCTCTTTTGAGTCAAAATGCTTTTCAAAAAGCTGTGTGCCAAATACTTCATAGTTAACTGTGAAAAAATATGGGACAGTCCCATCGTACCCTGGCTACCTGAGTATACATCCCAACCGTGACAACTATGAAACTACATGTTATAGATAGTTTTTTTTTTTTTTTTAAAACAAAGGTAAATGGATGGGGGGGTATTAGACACATCTTCTCACAAGAGTAAGCCCAATAACATCATCCTAGGATGTTCCTGAATTGAGGTGAGGATGTGCTATCAAAGAGAGAGGGTACGCCTGCCGGTGTTACTGAATGACCTATTTTGGCTAGCCAGTCTGCAGCTTGGTTTGCCTCCCGAAATATATGTTTGATTATGGTGCAGTTCGTAGTTGTTAACCACAATTTGACGTCTTTCAATATCGGTGCTATTTGCCACGGTGCATTATATATGCCTTGTAGTGCTTGGATGACGGTGGTGTTGTCCCCTTCAATAATTATGTTCTGGTAGCCCGCTTGGATAGCTGCGATTACTCCATTTTTGAAAGCACTTGGCTTCTGCAACAAGTAGAAGCCTCTCCATAATGTATCACCCCTGCTTTGATGAGCATCCCTGTCCAGCCATGGAGGATAAAGCCGCCTGCTGCAGATTTATTGATGAGCGATCCGTCGAAGTTGAGTTTGATGAATTCTGTTGGGGAGGAATGCCACCTTACAAAATGATGTGAGGTGACCATGGGGGGGAATGGGAGCCCCTAGTTACATAATCAGCCGATGTGCAAGTTCGGATTCTTCATTCCACGTATGCTTTTTTTGCTCGTATGAGACACATGAGTGGTCTGAATACATCGTTTTTAAACACTGTTGCATTCCTCTGTTTCCAAATACTCCATAGGAGGAATGCAGTCCGTTGTAGAACTGTGGGCTATTTATAGCTTTTTATCATGACGATCCACTGGTATATGTCTACATTGTTTCTGGGTTCCACGTATGCTGGTAACCATCCATGTTGGCTGGCTGACTGCCAAGTTTTTTTAGTTGAGCGACAATCCTTTAATAAGTGGTCATTTGTCTCTATGTCGTCGACGCAAAGTAGGCGGACTGGGTTAATAGCCATACCTCTCCGTAGTAGGGTACTCCTAACTGGGAGGCCTTTGTGACAAAGTTGTCGCAGGAAGACTTTGATTTTAGGCATGATGTCAGCTTTCCAAATCCATTCATACTGTCAATCTATCTTTTAGAGTGGTTGTGATTTGTGAGCTATCCATGTAGCGGATTTTGTGCTAAATTCTCCTGAGCTATTAAGCCCACAACATGTCATAGATAGTTAGCTATGAGAAAAACAAAGTTCTTTGATCCCACCAAAAAATTCCCAAAGAGAACAGTACCACATCACTACTAGCTAGCTAGTCTATTACCAAGACAACCACCTCAGGTACAAAGGGGCCCCATGCATGGCTATACTCAAAATATTCCAATCTCATTTTTGTCCCGATCGGGGCTCAGCCACTTAATTAGTAGTAGGGACATTGGGTCAGGCATTGCTGTGGACACTAGATTCATAGATGAGCTGAAATTATCGGTTTAAATTTTTAGCTGACTCGCTTCTTAAATATGGTATTAAAGTTTAATTTTCTAAGTAAAATGTCTTACATCTGAATTTTGATAGCCCCCGATTGAATTCTTAAACAAAACGAAAATTAGCCTTTGTTGGCTTGCAGCATCCATGCAGGGATTTGTTATCACTATGGATTCAAAATGTGGCCAAATTGCGACGAAAAGATAACATTGGAAAGGTTTAGAGTTGGACGAACTGCATTTTCATGCAGCCATAACCGCGATATAAAACGTGATTGCTGTATTAGAGCGATTTTGCCGTATCGCTACCGAAATCGTATTTTGAATCCTTGGTTCTAACTCCCAAAAAAAAAATTTCAACGTCCAATATTGAAAATGTTTTTTTGGGGGGGGGGTGTTTGGGTGCCAACTTATTGATTTATAAGAGGAAATATGTGGACATAATATCTATCATTTACTACTATTTATTGTTCAGTGGTGCAATAATTGTGCAATAAAATTGAGAATGATCATCCGATGATTTACACAGGTAGAGCAATGGTGAACGACCGCAGTGATGAATCATGCAGGTTCACAGAGCAACACAGAGGTCCACAATATTAATGCCGTAAAACAATATTATACAAACAATAAATCATTTTCGATTTTACTAGATGAGTTAACAGCTATTCGATTTCATTCTAAGTCAGGTTAATTTTCTAATCGAATAATGCTCAGATGAATAAGATTTCAGTTCAGTTCAAATTAGATTCTCGTTATCTTTTGTTCGCATTTACCTCAATATTTACCTCAATTTTTTTGATGCTGGATCGAATTAATTTATCTTAATTATTGAAGGTAGCTCTTAGAATTCACGTTAATTTATTTTGTTCTTGTTTTATTTTTCAAATGTAAGCTTATCTCATAAGTTTGATCAACATAGGGTTGGGTTACGCTGCAGGAATTGGTCACTTGGTCATGAGTTAAGATGTTATGGCGGTGCAGTTTTCATATATACTCCGCACCAGAATTTGAATTCAAGTGGACACAATTTCGTTGAGGGAAATTGTGGTACTTATAGAGGCCCCTATGGACTTTGCGGCAGGACTAGGCCTCCGTTGAGCTTAGTTTCGTGATCGTATGACCCTGTCCCCCGCCTACGAGCCTGCTGAACGTATACCTACTAAAGAGGACCCAGTATGTACCAACTTATGACTTTAAAAAAAGGATGGTTTCAATGGTTTTGAATTCAAGTGGACACAATTTCATTGAGGGAAATCGTGGTACTTATAGAGGCCCCTGTGGACCTGGTGGCAGGACTAGGCCTCCGTTGAGCCTAGTTTGGTGATCATATGACCCTGTCCCCCGCCTACGAGCCTACTGAACTTATACCTACTAAAGAGGACCCAGTATGTACCAACTTACGACTTAAAAAAGGATGGTTCAATGGTTTTGTAAAAACCATTTTCACTGTAGTACGTAAATGGTTGGGATCATTGATAGCCATCACTGTATCCCAATTGCTGCGATGAGGAAATAAGTGTTAAGGAAAAAAAAAAAAAAAAACACAAAACCTATTTCTCAACTTGCTGCAACAAGTATAGTTTATTCATGTTTGCTTTCTACGTTCAAGTTCTTTTCTCAAACTTATTGTGATCATTTTAATAGATAGAATTTCATCTCCCATGATCGAAATACCTGCCAAGTACATTGTCATTTTTATATTATGGTAACTCATCAATCTGCTGTGATTATTAATGAGAAGCATGTACCACGGATAAAAATCTCACATCAGATCAATGATAGGGGGACCTAGACTTATAAGCGGTGGCACTGTATATCCCATCAGACCGACCTTTTGAGAAGAGAATAGTATATTTGTCCATGTCAATTCATTAGAAATTTAGAATTCATAAAACCTAATTAAGCAGGGTACGTATTTGAAGGGGGTCAAATGTCAACTTTTTCTGAGTGACAATTAATTAGGCTTTGGAGACAGAGCACGAAGGATGGTTCAGTTCGTCGGCGCCGCAGCACCGTGGTAGTTCAAGAAATTAGTGTGAAACTGCTAAAGGAGACATCCATAAAGATTATGCAATTAATATTGAATTTTTAAAAGTTAAAAAATGAGATATAATAGTGCAAAATTTCTAGATCTACTGCTTAAAAAAATATACGTCCAAATATACCGATTTAATCAAAGCAGTTGGAAAATATTGAAGACGTATACAAGATAGGAGTGACTTGTGGTTATGGTGGGGGAATAAAATCATATCATCATATCATATATCATATATATGATATAAAACTGAATGGGTTATATACGTTGATGGTGTTTTGACAAATGGCATATTTCTATTGGTTCTCTCCTATTAGTTGTGTTAAATTTTACATTAATACCATATGATTATTTCTTTATTCAATTAATTTAATATTTATAAATTTAACATAATGATTTCAATAAATACAAATTTTAATTAATTAATAATGGTTGTATTTTATTACTCACATTCAGGTATCAATATTAAATAATTGTTTTTTATTTAATTATTATTTTAATGGCTGTAAATTTAAAATAAAGCAAGATTATAAATATAAACTGTAATTTTAATTATAATAAATTAATGAAAATCCCACAATAAAACTGAATGGGTTATATAGGTTGATGGTGTTTTGACAAATGGCATGTTTCTATTGGTTGTCCTCTATTAGATGTGTTAAATTTTAGATTAATACCATATGATTATTTCTTTATTCAATTAATTTAATAGTCATAAATTTAACATAATAATGTAAATAAATATAATTTTAATTAATTAATAATGATCATATTTTATTACTCACATTCAGGTATCAATATTAAATGATTGTTTCTTTATTTAATTATTATTTTAATGATTGCAAATTTAAAATAAATCAAGATTATAAATATAAACTGTAATTTTAGTTATAATAAATTAATGAAAATCCCACAATAAATTGAATAGTTTGATATTGCAATGGTCACCATTCATTATTCAAATATATTAATAGACTTGAAGAGACATCCCCCCAAACTCCTAGGCTGAAGGATATTAAAACATATTCCAAGTATTAAAAAAAAGTGTTGCTTTTTTGGGGGAGGGGGGCTCAACACTCTTTAATCTATGTGGATAACTCCTCTTAGTCACATGTCAATTGAGAAGTCATTAGGTATCAAAATTATAATATTTAACAGTTACAAATTCAAATAAAAAAAGGATAATATAATCTAAGGATATTTCTGACTCTTACCTTTTTGGTTAAGCAAAGAATATTATAATTTTTTGTTGTATTTAATTCAATAAGTATGTGTCTTCTTTGTCTTTTTTGCAAAAGATGATGACATTTTTGTTTCTATTACTTCCAATATTGACACACAAATGTATAATCTTTCTTTCTGTAAAGATATAACAGTTTTTTCCTTTTACTGAGAGTGGCGAATTGAAGTTATTTCTATCTCTTAAATAATAATAAGTCAAATTCAATTTGTTCCCACTTTTGTTATCTCCTCTTATAATAATATGTTTCTATTTTCCTTTTTGTGGCTCTAGTCTAATTATGTCGATACAGTGATCAATTATAGATATATTCATAAATTCCAACTAAAGTTTGTAGAAGATTTTATTGATATTTTAATAATTTCAAAGTCCAAACGCACATGTTGTATTTTTGACAAAGCTCTTTTTCTCAATTTTTCTCCGATCGGGGGATAAAAACATAAAATTCAAATGTCTCTTAATAAGAAAATTTAATATATATATATATATATATATATATATATATATATATATATATATATATATATGTTGGGATTTGTCCCAAATTTATTTGCCGGTTTTGGAAATAAATAAAGTTATTTCTTTTTTGAAGATTATTGCTTGGCACCCAAGGCTCAAATTGTGTGGTTGGAGATATTCTATTTTATGGAAATTATATTATTCCATATTTTGTATTGAATATCTTTTTCTTTTTTGGTAAAGATGATGCTTGGTGGTCAAGACATATGTTTGCGACTAGGGTTGAACCCTTGGTACCTGTGAGGCTTCTCTATAAATACTATGTTGTTTAACCTTGTCTGGTGCGGGGCAATTTAGGAGTGCCTCTTGTGCGGGGCAATTTGGGAGTGCCTGTGGGCACTTCCTTTTTCTATTCCACATTGAGAGTTAGAGTTAGTGTTGAGAGATTTTCGTTGTAATTGATCTCTTTCTTGGGTGTTTGCTTTGAAATCTTTATCTCACTTGTTGTTGATTTCTTTCTTGGGCGTTTGTTTTGAGATCGTTTTGTACTCACTCAAATTATAGTGGATTTTGTGCCGTTGTTACCGCCCCTGGTTTTCTCTCGATTTGGGTTTCCACGTAAAAATCATGTGCCCACAATTATCTTTTTTTTAATCTTGTTTTGTATTCTCCAATATCTACATCCTTTATCGCTTCTGCATATACTGAGCTCAAATTTCAATAATTGGTTTTCCTAACAAGTGGTATAAGAGCTTTGGTTATAGGATGTCTTCTATCATGAGGGTAGATATTCAGAAATTCGATGGAGAGATTAGTTTTAATCTCTGGAAGGTGCAGATGAGAGCTGTTCTCATCCAACATGGGTTGTGGAAGGTTCTGAAGGGACCTCACGTGAAACCCGAAAAGATGACAGAGGAGCAATGGGCAGCAGACCAAAAGAAGAGGCGTGGATCGTTGACAGACGAGGAATGGGAGGAACGAGAGTTGAAGACACTTTCGGCCATACAGTTGTGCTTGGCACCACATGTCTTGCGAGAGGTGCTTGATAAGACAACTGTGGTGGATCTTTGGGTTCGGCTGGAGGAACTCTACATGATGAAGAGTCTCGCCAACAAGATCCGTTTGAAGGAAAGGTTGTACACCTTTCGTATGGCTGAAGGTACCCCTGTCCAAAAGCATTTAAATGAGTTTAACTCTATTCTTGTTGATTTGGAGAGTCTGGATGTGAAAGTTGAGGATGAGGATAAGGCTATTTTGCTTGTTGTATCGTTACCCCCTTCTTATAAATACTTTAAGGAGATTATACTATATAGTAATTCTAATACTATATCGTTTGAAGATGTTAAGTCAAACCTATTGTCTAAGGAGAAGTTTGATCTTGACATTCATGCTGATTCTGCTGAGGGACTAGTAGTAAAGGGTAAAACAATTGAAAAGAGGAATGGTAATAAGAACCGTTCTAAGTCTAAAAATCCTCATGCTGGTAAGACCTGCAATTACTGTGATAAATTGGGTCATATTGTTACTAACTGCTGAAAACTGCAAAAGAAGAAGGAGAAAGAAGAAGATAATTCTCATGAGCCTGCTGAAACTTCGTTTGCTGAATCTGATTCTGATGGTGACGTTCTGTTTGCTACCTCTACTGAAAGGGGGAGCGATTCTGATTGGATTTTTGATTCTGGGTATACCTATCATATGTGTCATCACAAGGATTGGTTTTCAACATATGATCCAGTTGACTCAACTGTTGTTCACATGGGCAATAATTCCCAATGTAATATAACTAGAATTGGTACTGTTAAAATCAAAACTCATGATGGTGTTGTCAGGACTTTATCGAATGTTCGTCACGTTCCTGACTTGAAACGTAACCTCATCTCGTTGGGCACCCTTGAATCCAAAGGGTGCAAATATTCAGCTGAAGGTGGAGTTCTGAAGGTCTCGAAGGGCAGTCGGATTCTACTGAAGGGTTTGAGGCAAGGAGGCCTCTACATCTTGCAAGCATCTACTATGACAGGTTATATGAAGAAAGGTTCATATAATCTCCCATAGCTAAGTTCAAACATTGCTTGGACTTAGTTGGCGTACACAGCCACTGAGCGCCCTTCAGGGCATTGCCCCTTGGGGGGCATCACCCTTCGGGGTGCGATGACGGTGATCGAGAGATAGTGTTGGATTTTGGTCCAAGGTGGAGATTGTTGGGTTTATGGCCCAAATCCCTTTCACCGGCTACTTGGAATCTAAGATCATATTGTGTGTTTGAGATCTTATATATTATGAAAATTATATTGTTTTTCATATTTTGGGTTGAAGAATTTTTTTTCTTTTTGGAAAGATGAGGTTTGGTGATCAAGATACCGTGGTGGCTAGGGTTTCCTCATTCTAGCCTTCCTGCTCCTATATAAAGGGGACATACTTAGGATCTAAAATCACTCTAGTACTCATACATACATTGAGAGGTAGAAGTACTTTGTGAGAGATTACAATAGAGAGGTTGTAATTCTGCTCTTAAATCAAATCACTGTGGTGATTGTGATCGTGTTGTATTCTTCCTGCTCATAGTGAATTGTTCTGGTACTGTCGCCATCCGTGGTTTTTCCCGCATTGGGTTTTCCATGTTAAATCTCTTGTCTTCTTATTTCTGTTTTCTGTTATTCACTTGAATTCAGAATCTCTAACTCATCCTATCGCTTCCGCGATTATTGTTGCTCTAATATTATTCCTAACAAGTGGTATCAGAGCAAGGTTATTGATCTGAATTTTGAGCATTTTCTTGAAGGATGTTTCTCATTGATATTGAGAATTTTGACGTCATAACAAGATCGATTTTGCTGTGTTCGTCCATTCCAAGAAATTTGGTCCAAGGTGGAGTTTGTTGGGATTTGTCCCAAATTTATTTGCCAGTTTTGGAAATAAATTAAGTTATTTCCTTTTTGAAGATTATTACTTTGCACCCAAGGCTCAAGTTGTGTGGTTGGAGATATTCTATTTTATGGAAATTATATTATTCCATATTTTGTATTGAATATCTTTTTCTTTTTTGGTAAAGATGATGCTTGGTGGTCAAGATATATGTTTGCGGCTAGGGTTGAACCCTTGGTACATGTGAGACTTCTCTATAAATACTATGTTGTTTAACCCTGTTTGGTGCGGGGTAATTTAGGAGTGTCTCTTGTGCGGGGCAATTTAGGAATGCCTGTGGGCACTTCCCTTTTCTATTCCACATTGAGAGTTAGAGTTAGTGTTGAGAGATTTTCGTTGTAATTGATCTTTTTCTTGGGTGTTTGCTTTGAGATCTTTATCTCTCTTGTTGTTGATCTCTTTCTTGGGCGTTTGCTTTGAGATCGTTTTGTACTCACTCAAATCATAGTAGATTTTGTGCCGTTGTTGCCGCCCGTGGTTTTCTCCCGATTTGGGTTTCCACGTAAAAATCATGTGCCACAATTATCTTTTTTTTTTTTATCTTGTTTTGTATTCTCCAATATCTACATCCTTTATCGCTTCCGCATATACTGAGCTCGAGTTTCAATAATTGGTTTTCCTAACAATATATGTATACATACATATATACACATATATATATATATATATATAGAATATATATATATATATATAGATATATATATAATGATAGATATATATATATATATATATAGACACACACACACACACACACAAACCATACATACATACATACATACATACATAAATAATATATATAATATATTATATATATATATATATTATATATATATAGTATATAATATATATTAATATATATATATATATTATATATAATATATATATTATAAACCATACGTACATACAAAGACATACATAGTATAATATCTATATATAGATAAATATATATATATTATATATATATATATTATTTATATATATACATATATATACATATATATATATATATATATATATATATGTTGATATATATTGATATATATATTGTATCTATGTATTTGTATTTGATTGCTAAAAAAACCTAGGATCATTTTAATGATAAGTTTAGGTCTCCATTCCTAAATGCCACAATTTAGTTATGGGTCCATATGATATACTTGTCAAATACATCTCATGATTACATATAAGTGTCCAATGATCCCATTATATTTATAAAATAAGTATCATTTTTTAAAGGTACTTTTACCCAAAAAAGAGAAGTATAATATATACGAACATCAAATCATATATAATAAATGCATTTATATACTTCAAAATTACATATACAATCATACTATATTAATACTGTTTGACACCAACTACTTCACCCTCTTTTCCCTCTTTTTTTTTTTAAATTTAAAAACATCTAGTATAAGAATTATTCTCTTATTACCTAAAAAATAATATAGAACTCAAAACATAGTTGCTAATCCAAACAATATGTCAAAAATAAAATACTTTATATACATATTACCAGTACCAATAGTAATACATATATTAGTACTTCTAATTGAAATTAGCGATAAGAGTGCAAACATTTAGAAAAAAAAAAAAGCTATAAAATTTCAATACATGCCCATGCAACGCACGGGATACGCACTAATGTATGAATTAAAATTGGAAGAAAAAGAGGGATGGAAGTTGTAGGGATGGATGCATTGTATCACTTAATGCTTGGTTTCTTTTTTGCTTGTTTTTTTTTTTTTTTTATGTGGCTACAAATGAGCCCTTCTTGAAGTATTTATAGCCATTCATTAATTTGATCCTACGACTATTATTAAGTTTCTATTAACTTCTAACTTAATATCTTTCTAAATATCAAAATATCGTATAATGAGCATCTAGGATATTCTCATGGAAATATCTAGATGTTCCTAGATATTACAAGTTTAGAATAATACGGAACCTTCTAGAAGAACCTAGAAGATTCTAGAGTAATTCGAAAATTTCTACATCTATTGGAAAAATTCTAGAATATTCTGAAATGTTCTAAAATATTTCAGAATGTTTTACAATAATCTAGAAGATGTCAAAATGCTTTAGAAGATTCTAAAATCTTAACATTAAGATGTTTCTAGATTATTAATTTTTAATAATAGTTAGTTGTATTTAGTCAATCCTATTTAATAATAGTTACTTTTGTTTATGAATAGATTAAGTGCACCTATTGGCTAGATCTTCTTTCTTGTTCATTTTTGTTGTAACTCGGGAAATTTGTTGTCGAGTAATTCATAGAAAAAGCATGTATAGTAAAGGCATTCCCCCCCCCCTTTTGGGTTTTGGCCATATGTTCACTAAAATCGAGTTATTATTAGGAGTAGAACTCTTTCATTATAATTTTTTTTCTATTTATAAGACTGAAACCTAAGAACTTATTTAAGAAGAATAATGACCAAAACCACTTAAAATAATATGTATTGATGATATGATATGAGTAACTAAGCTATATCAATCAATATTAGTTGGCTCGAGACTATCACATTGACTATAGGCAAGACATTAAGTTGTTTGTTGGGAGCTAGACTAATTAGGTTAATTTTTTTATATGAGAAAGTCAGGCCAACCTAGTGGGCCCCTATCTCAGGGCAGTTCGGTGGGTCATAACATGCCTAATGGGTGGAGATAGGTGTCAAATTATCTAGGATAAGTTTGGTCCAACAACTTCACAATTTTCTAAATTACAAGACAAATATATTGCTTCCGTCAAGGCTTGAACCCTGATAGAGAACATGAAGATACAGATGAAAACCTACTACGTCGCTACTTCTTTGGTATTTAAGACAATTTTCGAGGAAGCACCTAACTTGTAGACCGAGGTTTAGATCCGCCGGTGAGTGGCATAATTTGGAAGAATGAAGGTGTTTTTTTTTTTTAAAAAAAAAAAGAGGACCACGAAAATAAAATTGGATTTAAAAATAATATTATAAGTATATATGAAAACCATGGTCCATGTACCCTAAAGTACCATAATTGATGTATTGTACTCCTTTCTTTTTACATCTTGACAGGGCCTTCCTTCTGTCAGTGCTAAGAAAATCCAAGGCAGTCATAGGAGTAGGCTTTTTTTTTTAATAACTGGTTGAGCATTATATTGATAATAATTCAATAATATTTAAAAGACAAAACAAGACACATAGGTGCAACAATGAAACTGTCTCTATAACATATGAATTTGAACCAAGTCCTAGTAACTTGTTGGATATGGTTGTGTGATCGATTCATATGAGATGCAAGTCTCTTTATATATCTAGCTCCACAAGCGTCGATTTGTTGTAAAACTCCTCGAGCTAACTCAAGCGCAATATAGCTTCAATTCTAAGATTATAACTTCAACAGCTATCTCATTTCTCTTTATCCATAGACGACAACAACAATGACCTTTCGTGTGAGTCTTCGTTTTGTAAATTTAAAAAGATATAGATATATGCAGTCTGACCAGAGCGCTAGTCCACATCAACCATGATCAGGACGTTTCTGCAGGTCAAAATTCGGTGATTAATTCCTTCATCCTCTTGATTGCAAATTGTACATATACATTATTAAGTGGACCAGCTGAGATAGCTGTAGTAGTAATAATACGCCTGCTGTGGGAGAGCCAGGCATAAATTTGCATAAATTTGCCCAACTGTTCCAACTGGCATGGCAACTGTTCCAACTCCTTGAAAACCGTGGCCGAATGAGAACCAGTCAGATTTGGGGGGCTCATTTATGACACTTAAGATTTATTTTTGTGTTAAATAGCAATGAGTCCCCTTACATATATTTACTACTAATACTAAAAATTAAGGTCAATCTAGCTAGCTAGCACTTTTCTTCTCAATATTGCTAGAAAAATATGGAAAAAGAAGCACTAAATAACTCTAGAAACACCATGGAGCTATGCAAAGGGGGACTCAAGCCCATCAACACGACCGTGCCCACCTCTGGCATGGACGAGGAGGAGGAGGAGGAAGTCGAACCGTTGAGCCCCATGGGACATATATTCCACGTTCCCGGGCTCAACTACTTCATTATAGCTGTGCTCGGGTGTAAGATAAAGGTTGATGTTGAAATGATTAAATATGGGATTAAGCAGACACTGATTAAGCATCCTCGATTCTCTAGTAAACTGGTAAGCCTACCTACTCGGCTACTTTGTAGTCTATACTTTCTCTGTCACAACCATAATTGAAGTGCATTTGATTGATTCATGTTGAGATTCATCGCTTCATGCATGTACATAATTCGACGTTACGTAGGTTCGTATATGTTGTATGCATGCATTTTTCTATGCATGGAAGCTATTCCCTTTTCACAAGGCATTGTCATTGATGTCACTAATTAGTGCAAATTATCGAATTCCTCGATAATTCTTACTAACAGGAGAGATATATAGATAATTTTTTGCCTAGTAGTTGACTCGGTACAACAATTATTTGGACGTGAATGGGGCCTATTAATCAATTTGTCCAGGAGAAATTATTTAGACAGTTGATACAAGCGAACTTAATACACATTCAAGGCACTTCGTCAACCTAATACATATATTTGATATTTTGATCAGCACAGGTTGAGTTAAATGGTTTGGCATTTGTTCTTATTGAGCAATGTATCGGGTTAGAGTATTCTGAATGAAGTAAATCTGTGACGGAAGAGGTCTACCCCTTATTGGGCCAACAGTAGCTCGACTCCAATGGAATGGAGAATTCAAGACCCAAAAAATATATTTGATATTTCATCAACCAATTATCGAAAAAAGGACATGTGGACCAAGGAAAATAATTTAGCCGTATATCTAGGATAGAATTTTATTTTTATTCAATTCAAAAGTTAATGTGTTATATTGGATGTCAGTATGTTTAATCGATACAAATTTACAAGTATCAAAAATTTGTATTCGAATATTGTTTGTAATAATTTTTATGCCTAAATCGTGCGAAGTTCATAAAAGATCGATAGGTGAATTAGGCACAAGAAGCTCCACAGTACATAGAGGTTGTATAAAGTACACTACTCACCATATATATTCAATTACAAAATAGTATTTATCTGCTAGCTATAAAATGGTTATTTGCATTAATGAACTTAAATGGTAATATCTTTACTTTGAGTAGAGCATCTAATATAACCATCGTCTCACACTGTTAGATTTTATATATATCAATTGGGCTTTCAGTCATGTATATAAGCTCAAATGAGGTTCCAACTCAAAATCAATTGATAATGGATGGAGTAACTTACATGCTTATATGTGGGCTCAAACCCTTGAATTTTATTAATGTGGGACAAAGTTCAGTTTCATATTCTTTGTATTTTATCAATGTAGGATAATACTCATTTTCATACTCCAACACACACTAACTCCTAGCTTTGTTCCTGAATTTGGTGATCAGCTCTTTGATGTGAAGGACCCTACAAAACCAGTTGCATGGATCCGAACCAAGGTGAATGTAGACGACCACATTGTAGTCCCGGATTTGGATCCGAATATGGACTCACCGGATCAATTCGTCGAAGACTACTTATCCAACCTTACCAAATACCCATTTGACTTGTCCAAGCCATTGTGGGAGGTCCATATCCTCAATGTCAAGACCTCGGATGCTGCTGCTGTTGGTGTCTTCAAAATCCATCATTCTCTAGGAGACGGTGTCTCCCTCATATCGCTCCTCCTCGCTTGTGCACGAAAAAGCTCCGATCCTAACGCATTGCCCACTCTCCCTGTTGCCAGGAAGAAACCACAGCCAGCAACTAGAAGTAGCCGCCATTCCGGGTTCTTAAAATGTTTCTTTGGCTCCTTGATGATGCTCAAAGTGTTGTGGAATAGTGTAGTGGATATAGCCTTGTTCTTGGCCACAATGGTGTTTCTCAAGGACAAGAATGACTTTATGAGAGATGGTGCACATCATGATGGTGAACAACCACCTAAAAGATTTGTTTACAAGACTTTTAGCTTTGATGACATTAAGTTGGTGAAGAATGCCATGGGTGTGGTAAGTTCAATATAATTTTCATCTCATTAGTTACTCTTTAATCACTAGGATTGATGCATGATGTGTTACATGCTTAATTCTTTCGATCCTATTTTCATCGATTTAAAAAAAAAAATCCTTTTAACATTTTTCGTTGTTGTTGTGATGATTGCTACAGACGGTAAACGATGTGGTTATGGGAATTACACAAGCAGGCCTGTCTCGTTATCTTAATAAGAAGCATGGTTAGTTAACTAAATTAATTGCATTAAAAGTATGCCAACTCTTTTCCATTGACTTCTTCTAGGGTAGAGGCCGGCTTTCCCTCTAATGACAATTCGAGTTGGTGTTAAAGCAGTGTAACTTTGGTTAATTACTGTATTTAGAATTGTTATTAGGATCATATTATTTTGTTCATATTTATTCCTATGAAATTATAATGCTGAATTTAATTATTGATGTTTCAGGCAAGGATAAGGGGGATCATAATAATGCCCTTGTTAATAATTTGCCCAAGGATATCCGGCTAAGGGCTGTTCTTGTTATGAATCTTAGATCACATACCATGATTGAGGTTTAAGTATTTTTGCTTGCTTAAGACATTTTGGTTTTTGAATAATGGGCATGTTCAGTTCAATTGAATCTTTCAATTGGTTTCATTTCATTTATAAAATGGAAGGGGGGGGGGGGGTTTAGAATTATGTTGCATGAAGCCACCGATAATTTATTTTGACCTTTTTTAAAAAATTTTTCACTATAACAGGCATACTACATTCAGGACCTGTTTTTTTCATTAGGAAATATCAGTTGGAAAATAGGTGAAGTTGATTGAGATTGATTAAAGTGGGTCTTTTTTTTGTTGAAGTGAGTTGAAGTGAGTTGAAGTAGGTTGAAGTGAGTTGAAACTAAGTTAGTTGAAGTGGTTGGATTGTTTTTTATATAATGGGTAGAAGTTGGTTAAAATAGTAGGAAGTGGGTTGAAGTTGGTCGCATTGGGTTGAAGTGGTATTTTTTTATTGAAGTTGGTAAAATAGTTTAAGTGGGTTGAAATTGGTTGAAGTTGGTAAATTAGGATTTTACCAACGAAAAGAACAGAGCCTCAATTGTAAAACTTTGTAATATCACCAGTCAAAACAGAATCAGTTTTATGAAAATTAAGCAAAATTTGCAAAGAACACGCCCATTTATGTTAATCGACATTGGCTCGCAATTGACACGATTTATTGGACAGGGTTTAGCAAAGAGGATGGAGGCGGATACAAAGGTGGACTGGGATTGGGGTAATTTGGTTGGTTACGTTCTTCTTCCCTTACACATCGGCATAAAAGATGATCCTTTAGACTATATTCGCGATGCTAAGGCTACTATAGACCGAAAGAAGCAGTCTTATGAGGCACAACTCTCATACTCAGCTACTAAGTGTTTTCTCAACACCCTAGGGCTTGGGGTATGTACACTATATATGTTTGGAGGAAGGAAACCAAACAGACTAAAACATTTTGCACTAACCCTAATTTCGTTCTAGCATACTAATATGAGCTTAATCTCTTTTTAACCACAGGTCGCTGTTCCGCTAATGCACAATTCTATAGGAAATACTACGTTAACCTTCTCGAATTTGGTTGGTCCGTTGGAAGAAGTAAGCTTTTACGGTCATCCTATGGCTTTTCTTGCTCCTAGTTTTTATGGTGCTCCACAGGTATGTTTGTTGCTTGCATTACATTTCATTACTTATAAACTGCTAACCAACACGACAAGTGCAAATCATATTTCTTAGAATGAACATTTTTAGTTTGTATAGTTTTTTAAATTTACGTGATTATCGTATGATATGAACCCAATTAACTATTTGCTAACGGAAATTTGATCGATTTTGTTTGGTTTTTGACATCTTGTAGCCTTTGATTGTGAGCTTTCAAAGTTACATGGACAAGATGACAGTGGTAGTGGCAGTTGATGAAGACATAATCCCTGATCCACACAACCTTTGTAATGAAATAGTCGACTCAGTTATACTTGCTAAGAATGCAGTTATTCAAAAAAAGCTAGAAAGTCTTTGAAAAATATATTTAGTTGTATTTTGGCTTCCTTGAATGCAAAATCGTATATGATTGTTACTGTACACATGTTCTATGAGGTTACATACCAAAATCGTATATGATTGTTACTGTACACATGTTCTATGGGCCTTCTGATTTTGTTACCAGGAAATCACATAGCAACTTGGTTTATACTCTAACACGTTTTTTCATGCGAATGCTCTTTGAATTTGAAACGTAGATACTGCTGAGATTCGAATCTGAGACCTCTTGCTCAGAAAGGCTTTGATACCATATTAGATTTGGAAGTGTTTGGCTCTGATATTATATTCAAGAACCAAACACTTCCAAAACCTCACACAGTTTACTTAGCTTGGACCCAAAGTTAACTCTTAACCAGGCACACTTTGCAGCTTCTTCCCCACCCGACTTGCACTTGAACTAGATAGTCTGCAATATAAATATACCCACCTAAAATGCCGATTTCCTCCTCTATGATAAGGCTAAGAAATTATTTAGTCATAATTAAGTAGGCGTATCTTAAAGATATTATTTTATCAGAATCATCTAGTACTTGTATTCTAGGTAAAATTTGTTTCTTGCTTTCCAGGTCAGAGACCACTAGCGTTGCTTTTGCTCATGTATAAAATTCATGCCCATGTCAACGTGCCAGGGACATGGAAAATTAATGATATAATTTCGGCCATTAGCAAACCCACGGCCAAGGCCTTTCTCTTGTTCACTTTTGCTCAATTTTCTTTCAACTAAACTCTACATGGTATCAGAGCCATGAGTGGGGGAAAAGGGTTTGCAATTGAAAATCATTCACCACACTATCTTCACCCATCAGAAGGTCCTGAAGTCACAATTATTTCATTGATCTTCAATGGGAAAAATTATGAACTATGGCAGAAGGCTGTGAGAACAGCTTTAAAATCCAAAAATAAGTTAGGTTTCATAGATGGAACCTTAACTAAGACAACACCACAAAAAGAAGAAGATTTAAGTGAGTTGAATGCATGGGAGATGGTCAACTCTATGATATATTCGTGGATCATTAATGTTATCGATCCAAAACTGCATACCAGTGTCGTTTATGCTGAAACAGCTTGCGAGATGTGGGAAAATCTGCGTAAGCGTTATGCCGTAGCCAACACCCCTAAAATCCATGAACTCAAAACTGATCTTGCAGCATGTAAACAAGGCAGGCTAGAGGTCGTGGATTTTTATTCAAAACTAATGGGGATGTGGAGTAAACTAGAAAATTATGCTAAAGTCCCACAATGCACCTGTGGTAAGTGCGAATACAAAATCGGGAGTAGAATTACAAAAATGGCGCAAGACGAGAAGACCCATCAATTTTTGATGGGATTAAACGATGAGGCATTCTCAACTATTCGTAGTCAAATTTTGGCACTTGATCCGTTACCCACTCTCGATGTCATATTCAATATGGTCACGTAAGAAGAAAATCATAGAAGAGTCATGATGGGAAGAGATAATCGATCAGAAAATATGGTGGCTTTTGCGGCAAAAGAACACATGAATAAAAGACCAACTTGTAGGCACTGTGGTCGGTATGGACATGATGAGGCAAACTGTTATGAAATCATTGGCTATCCACCAAAATGGGGCAGCCGTGGCCACGGGCGAGGCAGTCGAGGTGGCAGCCGAGCAAACCGAGGAGGCAGAAACGGTGGATGTGGGCGCGAGCATGAGAGCGCTCACTCGGTTCAGGCCCAGAACGAAAGCCCAGCAGCAGCAACTCGTGGCACAACAGAGCTCGGCCCAGGTGCAGTCTTTGGTCCAGGCCCAGCAACTTCCTTCGGTCCAGCCAACTCAGCAATTCATGGCCCAGCAGTCAATCACGGCCCAACAGCAGCTGCAGCCATTCTAGGTCTGATCCAGGATCAACTATGGAAATTACTCAGCTTGATAGAAAGCCCAAAACCCAATTTTGATAAAATTTCAGGTAATATGCCTTAGATGTTTGATAGTGGAGCATCATGTCACATGACAGGAGACTTGAACCTAATTCAAGAAATCAAGAAAATTGACTCCATTGCTATAGGGATGCCAAACGGGACGCACACCCTAGCAAGCCAAGAGGGGTCCGCGGTGTTGGGTGAACGGATCAAACTCAATAAAGTTTTATATGTTCCTTCCCTTAAGTGCAATCTTGTATCCATTGCAAAATTATGTAGGGAACTAAATTGTAGTATGACCTTTTATGATGATTTTTGTGTCTTGCAGGACCGTACTTTGAGGACTCCGATTGGTGTGGGTAAGCAAAGTGGAGGAGTCTACTTCTTCACAGAGGCATTAGTGGAAGCAAGGCAAGTGAATGTAGTTGGTTTTGTTGACTTATGGCACAAAAGACTCAGGCACCCTTCATATGAAGTTCTATCCTACTTATCTTGTAGTTTGCAAGTAAATTTTGAGAAAATTAAAGACGATGTATGTGAAACTTGCTACCGTACAAACCAAACTAGGAATTGTTTTCCCTTAAGTTCTAGTAAAGTTGAAAGGAATTTTCAACTTATTCATTGTGATATTTGGGGACCGTATCGGGAATCCTCGACTAACGGGCCCCATTATTTTCTCATTATAGTGGATGATATGAGTTGGGCTGCTTGGGCCTATTTAATGGTTGATAAGGGGGAGACAGGCCATTTTTTGAGAGAGTTCATAACCATGGTCAAAAACCAATTTGAAACCAATGTCAAAATTGTGCGCAGTGATAATGGGTCGGAATTCACATCTAAACCAATGTAACGCTTCTATCATTACTACGACATTCTATGCCAAAGTAGTTTCGTTGAAACTCCACAACAAAATGGTCGAGCCGAGCGCAAGCATAGGCATGTCCTAAATGTAGCAAGAGCCCTTCTTTTCCAAGCCAATTTGCCTATAAAGTTTTGGGGTGAGTGTGTGCTAACAGCCGTGCATCTCATTAATCGCACACCAAATAAGATTTTGCAGGGAAAAACCCCCTTTGAGGTTCTCTATAACAAGAAACCTTCTTATGCCCATATTAAAGTCTTTGGGACATTATGCTTTGCACAAAATAAAAGAGTCAAGGACAAGTTTACACCGAGGGGAAGAAAGTGTGTTTTTTTGGGTTATCCTTTTGGACAAAAAGGGCTGGAAAGTATTTGATCTCGAAACCCAAGATTTTTTTGTGTCTCGAGATGTTATATTTCATGAAAACTTTTTTCCCTATGCCATAAGTTCCACATCAACCCACTCTTACACACCTCATCCTACCAGTCTGCTCCCCTTTGATGATACCACCTTGGTGCCCTCCCGTCCTTCTAATTAGCAAATCGGGCCTTCCCCTGACGACAGCCCAGTGCCGCAGCCCACAGTTCCACCCACTTCTGGTGAAAGGTGGGTATCGGGCCTGGCAATTTCTGTGCCCAGCCTGCGTCCAACTCTGGCCCAGAAATCAGCCCCGCCCCTTATGCAGACGCCGAGCCCAGTTCAGTAGGTCCTCGGCCCAGACAACCACCCCTTCAGCAGCCCATCGTCTTATCTAAGGGAAGCCCAGCCCCCGGGTGGCCTGCAGCGCCACAAGCCAGTCCTAAAGCACCAGCCCAGTCCACGCCAAGTCCTGTCAGCCCCCAAATGGGCCTGCAGCGAACGGGTCGGCCCACTATGAAGCCTGCCAAATACAACGACTACTTGTGCTACAACGCGCGGTCCACTGATCCCGTTCTCAAAGACTCCTCCTCCTCCGCTGTCCCACATTCAAAAGGATCCTCAGGTATGCGATATCCTTTAGCACATTGTGTCACATCTACTAAATTTTCACCTTTCTATCAATAATTTTTAGCTGCTCAAGGGTTGTTGAGCCCACTTATTTTCATGAAGCTGTCAAAGATCCCTAGTGGCGTCAAGCCATGGCCGAAGAGATTGAGGCTTTAGAAAAGAATGATACTTGGTGACTTGAGGATCTCCCGGTGGGTAAAAAGCCCATAAGCTGCAAATGGGTGTATCGCATCAAGTATAATGCCGATGGGAGCATTCAGCGCTACAAGGCACGCTTGGTTATTCGGGGCGACCACCAGGTTGAAGGGTTCGACTTCAATGAAACTTTTGCTCCCGTTGCCAAAATGACAAGTGTGCGGATTTTCTTATCTGTGGCTGTCGCCAAAGGATGGAAACTTCACCAACTTGATGTTAACAACACATTCCTCCATGGCGATTTGGATGAAGAAGTCTACATGCGTTTGCCTCCAGGTTTTCGCTCCAATGATCCTACCAAGGTTTGCCGTCTGAAGAAGTCTTTATATGGCCTACGCCAAGCCCCACGGTAGTTGTTTGCCAAGTTATCCAGCAAGCTCAGTGAGTATGGGTTTGTTCGTACCTATGTTGACTATTCACTATTTATTTATCGACAGCAGGATGTTTTCATGGGGTTACTGGTTTATGTGGATGACATCGTTCTCGCTTCCAATAATGCTGCTGCTTCTCAAAAGTTCAAAGCCTACCTTCGTGCTTGTTTCAGTATTAAAGACTTAGGGCCTTTAAAATATTTTCTTGGTATTGAAATAGCTCGAGGGCCCAAAGGCATGTTTCTCTGTCAGCGCAAATACGCCCTTGACATCATTGAAGAATGTGGGCTTCTAGGAGCTAAACCTGCCGACTTTTCTATCGAGGAAAATCACAAATTGGCCTTAGCCTGTGGTCGGGAGCTTCATGATGCCACCCGTTACAGAAGATTGGTGGGGCGTCTCATTTATCTCACCATCACTCAGCCCGAGTTAACTTATGTCGTCTATGTACTATCTCAGTTCATGCAGTCACCACGAGAGGACCACATGGATGTTGCACGGCGGGTCGTGCGCTATCTTAAGGGTGCTGCGGGTGATGGCCTTTTTCTTCATGCTAACAATAATTTGCAGGTCTATGGCTACTGCGGTTTTGATTGTGGTGCCTGTCCTCTCTCGCATCGGTCTCTCACCAGTTACTTTTTTACTCGTGGTAGCTCCCCTATCTCTTGGAGGACTAAGAAACAAGCCACGGTCTCTCGCTCTTCCGCCTGAAGCTGAGTATCGTGCTATGGTCGTTGCCACTAGCTAGCTAGTTTGGATTCGTACTTTTCTTGCCACCCTTGGGATCTTTCATCATCAGCCCATGAAGCTTTTTTGCGACAGCCAAGCTGCCTTACATATCGCCAAAAATCCTGTCTTCCATGAGCGGACCAAGCACATCGAGATTGATTGCCACTTCGCCTGCGAAAAACTTGTGTCTGGTCTACTCATTTTTGGGCATGTCCGGCCCAACACAACCTGCTGATATTCTCACCAAGGCTCTTGGCAAGCGACAGTTCCAGTATTTGAAAGGGCAAGTTAGGCATGATCAACCTCCATGCTCCAACTTGAGGGGGAGTGATAAGGCTAAGAAATTATTTAGTCATAATTAGGTAGGCGTATCTTAAAGATATTATTTTATCAGAATCATCTAGTACTTGTATTCTAGGTAAAATTTGTTTCTTGCTTTCCAAGTCAGACACCACTAGGGTCGCTTTTGCTCATGTATAAAATTCATGCCCATGTCAACGTGCCAGGAGAGATGGAAAAGTAATGACATAATTTCGGCCATTAGCAAACCCACGGCCAAGGCCTTTCTCTTGTTCACTTTTGCTCAATTTTCTTTCAACTAAATTCTACATATACGTACTATCAGAAAGATCTCAAGGTAAAAATATCGAGAAGGGATGCATAATTTAGATGGGAAGAAAAATGCGTTGATGAGAGGAAAGAAATGGAGGAACTGGCTGATGAGAGGAAAGTATAACCCTAATGATCAAGAAGAAATTAGGAGTAATTTGCTAAAAAAGTCGATGGAAGAGTTAGAATTTTAGAATATCTCAAGTATAGGCTTACAGAAGAGGAAGTCCAACAAGTTACTGCAAAAAGGAACAAATTCATGTTCAAGTACTCGATATTTTGCATGCAGCTACTTAAACAAGCAGATCAGAAGAGAAGATGCACAGTCAAGAACCCTAACCCTAACCCGACATGTATCATCATTAAGGCACCCAAAAACAAGGTTGCCCTAATTACGTCAACTGATCAAGAAATTATACGAACTTCTACCAAAAGAAAAGCTGCCTATGTTGATTACAATAACCCCGATATAGACATCGTGTTCAAGGAACAAGGTTGGCTCTTTTTTCCCCACTTTTGGATTGGTTAATCTGTCTATGCCTAAGGTTTATTATTAAATCATAAAGATAAACCAAAAATAGATCACAAAGCCATAGTTAAGCACACTTTTTTTTTGGGGGGGGGGGGGGACACCGGCATCTTCGCCTCAGAGCATTACCCCTTATGAATCACACAGCAACCATGCACCGTGATTGAGGTTTAAATGTTTGGTCCGCAGAGCTACCCCTGTCTCATTTTTTTTTTAAGGACATGTTTCCTTCATTAGATCCTATAACTCATTAAGTTAGAAACAAGATTAAAAGAGACATGTATGCATGTGTGTGTGTGTATATATATATATATATATATTCAAATTTAAATTCAGTACTCCCAAAATCCCACCATCAGAGGTGTGGTGTGGAGGGGTCTTATATAGCAATCTTGCCCCTAAATAGAGAAATTATAAAGGTATTGGTTCCAATTGACCTTGAATTTACAAAACCATAGACTGTGTGTGCATGCATGCGCATACATACGCTCACACTCCCAACAATGCACACACCTGTGTGTGCATGCATGCACATACATACAATTGAGAACCCCCCTTCCCCAAACAAACTTCGGGCTTGTAGATACAAGACCCAAGCTAGGGATTTTGGAGACCTGGGAGACGAAGACAAAAAATTGGCCCAAATGCCCACCTAACATAAGGGTGTGATCGAGCCAAGTTGAGTCGAGTCTGGGCTAGCCAGGCTCAAGCTCAGCTCGAGACTCCCTGAGCTTGTAAAGTTTAGGCTAAGGCTGGTGATCAAATGCACAGTGCTCTGCTCAATATTCTTTCTTTTTTTTTTTGGTGAAAAAGTTTTCAAAATTTCAGGATATTATACAAGCTGAATTCTTATTTTCTGCATTATATTCAATATACAAGGATTGAAATAGAATTTTTTTAATTGTAGTGATATTTTCAAACCTTCCACATGAGCATATAAGGGGAAAAAAAAACTAATTGAACTAAATCGAGCCAAGGAGAGCCTTGCTAGGCTCGAGCTCGACTCGATATGTTTTCAAGCCAACTCAATCTTAGCTCGGGCTGGGTTTCACTTGAGCCCAAGATTCACTTTGAATGAGCTGAACTTGAGGGTTGGACGAGCCAGCTTGATTTTGTTACAACCCTAAGCATTAATGACTACACTTCATAAGGGGAGACATTCACATAATGACATGAGCAACACATTAAATTTAGCTATACAATATGCATGTGTGTGTGGCGGGAAAAATAATAAAATAAATTGAGCTATGTATAAGCAGAAACGTAGAACGATGTGGATATTCGAGAATATGAAAGCAAGATCGACAAAATAATAGTGGAGACAAGATTTTTTAATATAGAAATCCAATTTGGGAGAAAACCATCGGCGGCAACAATGACACAAAGATCCACTGTAAAAGGAGTGAGTACAACAACGATCTCAATAACAGTGATCCTAACGAGATCGAAAGGAGATTACAATTTCTTACAAAACACTCACTCAACTACACAAAAATAGTGAAGTAGAGAAAAGGCAAAGACAACTCACAAACTGCCTCACAAATGGCCACGAAGGGTAGTGCGGGGAGGCACTCCCAAATGCCAAATAACGCCGCAAAACTGTCCACAAAAAAAAGCCCACTAGAGATGCCTAATTTATAGAATACCAGATTGATAACTCCCACAATAAAGGAGAACTGAAGCCAAGAGTCAAGCCATAAATCATCCAAATAAAGCCTCATAAAAGGAATGATTATGATGTATTAATGCTCTTGAATTCTCATGTAACAATCTCTTGCCCAGCCAAAACGGCGAACACTTGCAACCAACCAGCAGAAAATGGAGCAGCCCAGGAGTCATTTAAGACCCACTAGTCGTGCCCCATATGACGGCTGGGCCGTGATGCCATCAGCTAGAAGCCCCCCCAAAAAAAAGATTTTAAGATGGTTGCTGAATATGGGTCGTGCAATTGGGCATATTAAAATAAGTCACAATAAGCTGTTGGATCCAACTTAATAGCACCCACATGACCTAGGCCTAATAAAATAATTTTGGGCCACCCTCCCAACAGTGTGCAAATGTACATGCATGTATGTGGTGTGCATTATCTGAATGTATAAAGAAGCATGCAAAGTGTAAGTTCAGAAAAAGTTTGGACAAATTGAAGTCCATAAGAAGGGTATAAAATTATAGCGATGTATTAATCTTAGCTCATTATTATTGTTTGATGATTAACACCACTTTGTTTAAGAATCAACTTAATCAAAAGTTTAAGCTGATAGTTAAAGGTTCAGGAATAGATTTATACTCTAATACGCCTCCTCACGCGAGTGCCTCTTGGTCTTAAAGTGTGAATATTGCGAAGGTCCCTTCATACCTTGCACAACAAATTAATATGAGGACTACTAAGATTTGAACTCGAGACCTCTGGGTCAGAAAGGCTCTAATACCATATTCAAGAACGAACTCAACCAAACGTTTTAGCTAATGGCTGAAGGCTCACGAATAGGTTTATACTTCAACACACTAGTTTATACCCGTGCTCATGCACATGCCATTTAAATTTTAAAATGTAACTTACGTATAATTAGTTCTAAAATGAAAAGGAAATAATTTGATAATGTAAATAATTAATTTTAGTTCACAATATAAGTAGTGAAAAATTCTTCTTGTCATAATCTTCTATTTCAATAGAAAAATTAATATATTCAATTCCTCAAAAATACATTAGGAGGATATTAGGTATGAAATTAGATAGAGATGTTGTAAATTTCAAAAAATACATAATATATAGTAATGATAACATGATAAAATTATACAATAAAAAATACGATATAGATAATTAAATATATACATAGAGCAGAATATTGGGAAGGAGTAGGATTAAAACGAGACAATGCACAATAACTAATACCCAAAAAGAGTGAAACATTAAAGATTTTATTATAAATTTAATTCTCACCTTCTTAAAATTTGAAACTATTTTTTTCCCTTATATCTTATTTTTAAAACTCGGGGAAGTCAAAAGGACTATCATCAATTTGATCCTATAATTCTTCTTCTTTTAAATGTGATCCTACGCAAAGTTAGGTTAGGGTATGGGCCTCAAGAGTTTTAAGATTTACGGTTGGTTTGAAGATTTATAACTTGTGGGTTTAAGACTGTTGTTTTGGATTTAGGGTTTAATGTACTCTTTGATTTAATATTGATATGTTCATCGAGATTTTAAATTACTCCTAATGACGTATAGTTTAATACTTACATGGGTTGAAATATAAGATAAGCGCTTTTGAGCTATTAGTCTTCCGCAACACTGGGGACCAAAATTTATGCATTAGAATTTCTAAAATCCTAATGTTAGAAGTTTCAAGAGCCTTTTATCTCTGTGTAATGCAACTCTATTGATCAATAATGCAATTGTATACATTTTTATATAATCTTCATGTAATATGTTTTAGTTATTTTTATTATAAAAATTCACAGAATAAATACTATAGACAGCTATTGTTTTGTCTTCTCTTTAAATAAAATATTTAAAATTAATTATCTCCGTTTCTTTTTTTTTTAATAGGGAAACAATATTATGTTATTGTCAAAAAAAAAAAGAAATTATGAGTTGAATAATAAAAATAAGTCATATATTGTCTTACAAATAATTAATCTTAATATTTAAATATTAAAACTAATTAAATTCATCATTTAGAATATGGTAGTGAACTACAAACAAATAAAAGATATCTTCTAATTTTTACTACTTATAAATTATTTTACTTTTTATTCTTAGGATTCATAGATATAACTTATAAATGTAGCTAAAGTTTTCTATCCTCCACAAAATAATTTAAATATAGTTACTTATTCTTTTTAGGAATGAACTTGATTATTATCTTTCTAATATATGCATAAAAATTGATGTTGATGTTTTCAATGTTGAACAAGATTTGTTTTTATAATTTTTTTCTAAAAGTGTTAACATTTTTAACTTTATATATAGTTTATCGGATGATCTTTTATTTTTTTTAAAAATTTAACTACATGACTTATTGGCCTATGGAAATTGATGAGATAAAAAATAGTTATGGGTGTTGTAACAACGGTTAAACTGAAGAAATGGGGTTACGGGAGTTGTGATGTTGAGGCAAGTGTGGAATTGAATTTTTTTTCCCCCAAAAAAACTAAAAATAATCTAAAGGGTAATATTTATGTCTTTTTTTTTTTGGTTTCAAATGAGCCACGAAGGTAGTACAACACAATAAGGGGGAAGAATCAAACATGAGATCTAATGTACTCAGGACCTCAATGGCTAAGATTTACGTTGGAGAATGATCAACGGTTTATAAGCACTATTACTTGAGAATTTAGAATTGGAGGAGGGAAGCTTTCTCACCCTCTTATACATCTCTACATTTATTATACAAAGATTTGTTGGACGTACAGGATTTAGCACAAATGTGAAAGCAAGTTCTCAGAATGCATGGGAATAGGGAAACTTTGTTGGCGCCGTGCTCTTTTGTCGCAGGCCTTGAAGGTTCATTTTCTAAGTTTTATGGATAAGATGACGATGGTATTGGCATGCAGTTGATGAAAACGTTATCCCTGATGCGACAGATGAAGCACTTATACTTGTTAAGAACTGTGTTATTGAAAAGCAGATTACTAGGTTTTGAACGTATTGACATGTACGTCTTACTGGAACTCATTACGATGAACCTATCACAACTGAGAATTAGTGACGTTTATTTAATACTTCCTCTGTCCCTTAGATATAGTCAAACTTTGCAAATATGTCTAATTAAGCTTTAAGTGTAGTTTACATGGTGAAAGTTATTTTTTAGCCAATGGAAATATTCTTAGGGTATATTGATAAAGAGAAGATCGACAGTATTATCTGATTACAAAGTTTCATATTATAAATGCTCTTCAAGTTTGGGTGGTCTTTTATTTGCCACAACCTTGGTGGTTGCCATGATTGCGTTAAGGCTTTGAATCTTGATTAAGTCAATGTTAATTTGGACAGTCATTAAGTTCAGTTCAGTTAACAAGAATGAATCTTAAATTTGATGACAGGAGTTCAATTTAATTAATGACCGAATCACACCTTTTGAGTCAGTTCCAAGTTCAATAAAGATAGGCTGGAGGTCGGTTTTTTAACAGAATTTTTGATGGAAAAAAGTGGAGTTTTTGACGGATATTTTTTGACGGACTAATAATCCGTCAAAGTTTTCCTGGCAGGCCCTTTTGACGGACTGAAACCTCGTCAGTACGATTTTGACGACTTTTTTGACGGACTCATTTTCTGTCAAACCAAGCCTTTGACCGAAATTTTGATCGCTGAAGTTGTCCGTCAAAAACTGGTGCAGGAATGGAATGTAAGATGTGGGCAACATTTTTGACGGGATGTTCTGGCTGAGTCCGTCAAAAATTTTGACGGAAGCTGTGCATCCCGTCAAAATTTTCTACGAATGCGATTAAAAATATAACATTAAGAACTCATATGTTTTTCCACATGTAGCATTTCCAATTTTAATTAATGTCATCGCACGTCAAGGAACAAACGAAGTGAAATTATGTGGATAATAAAATTCACAAATTACTATACAGTGCCATTAGAGGGATTGAAATTGTAAGTACATAGGTTCCATATGCGTAATCAACCAACATAATAAAAATTGTTCAACTACTATAACACATCATAACTAAATATGGGAGGAATCACCTAAGTCGGATGGATCAAGCTCATCTTCATCATCATCATCTTCTGAAGGAGTTGTATCTGGCGGTGCTGTTGAGGACCCAGCTTGCTGACTTTTGAAGAACCTCCAGAGCTTACTTATCTTGCTTTTAACTTTCTACTTATCTCGTTGCCTTGCAGCCTTTTCTTGAGCCAGCTCATGTTGGAATTTAGCTTCCTTCTCCTCGACCTGTTTGCGAAGGTCTTGAATCTCTTTTTGGCGAGCCTCCTCCACTTGACGAGCCTCCTTCGCTGCTTTGACAACACTCTCATTCAATCTCATCGCCATCTCGCGTGCATCATAGTTGTTAACAGAGGACGAACGATTCGAAACTGGCAGGCCAGACCGCTGCTTCATCACAACTCCCTCAGCACCAAAGCCATACATGCGACCCTTGCTAGTGAGATTTCCTTGAACCCAAATGTCACGCTCAGACAGTGGAGGGCTTTGGGAATTGTCGTCGGGGGAGGAGTGGGAGGACCTGTAATCCTGCCATCTCTTTATGTGTTCCTCCTGCATATTCACACAAAAACAATGTATAATGAAATATCAATGAACTGGAACCCATATGTAAATGGAAAACTCATCCTGATGTGAATTGAATTCAATCTTACCAATCTCAACTCCAATTTTTTGCACATCCAATTGCCTTAATTGTCCTTCTTCCTGCGCATGTGGGTGTCCTTGTACAACTCATCGACTATTGGTTCCCTTTGAAGTGAGGCCGCCTGCACAGATTGCAAATAGGTTGTGTTACAGGTTATAAATTGTTGAACAAGAGTGTGTTCATGAATATTGATATTATAAATTACCAGTGTCTGCGCCGCTCAGTTATTGGGATTGACCCGCATGTTTGTAAGGATGGACCCCCGCCCTCAGGGTCACTACTGCGGTTCTTCTTATTCTGGGCGCTTATCTTCTGAAAATTAGGGCCCTCCCAATACTTTGGAAGCTATGTGCAGTTGTCCGGGGACACCCAATCTGGCACCTTACCCAACTTGCGTGCATAGGCAAACAAGTTCTTCAACTGTTTCGCGCCGCTAACTTCAAAATTTCTACGCATTTGTCTGTCATGCTGAGGCAGCAAATAATAATATTTCTGCGAAAACATCCACATAAGTAGTTACGACATGAAATTAGATAGAACTATTGGGAACTTATTTTGACAATGTAAACATTTACAATGAAACATGTATAGTAGAAAGTTTTTGAAATGTTTCCAACATTAACACATGAAACAAGTAAATGGTAAGAAACTTAGTAACACAAAGTACGTACCTTGAATTCAGCGAACCACAAGTCTCGTTGTTGAATAGGAACTTCACCCCAAGTTGGCCAAGCTCCTGGGTACTTGCCCTTCATGATCTCACCAATACGTTCGGTAACTCCTTGGTAGGACTTGAACCTGAAACGGAATAACATATAAACATATTACATTGAAGAACAAAGTATCACTAACATTGAATTGCACACAAGTAGCATTTCATATTTAGTGAAAGGGTGGTAGAGCAGATACGTGTCTCCCTCCGGCTCTATTAGACTCTTATCCCTAACTGCCATCTCATGCTTACTCCACGGCAATGTACGCCCTCTAGATTGCTGTGATGTAGCCTGCGGCTCCGGAGTACGTTGTGGAGTAGGTACTACTGCAGGATGTGGAATAGGGTGTGGATGTAGAGGAGACTGAGGCAATGGTTGACCCTGTTGCATGTTTCCCAGCGCGCTCATGATCAAGTTTGCATTGTATGGCATGAATGACCCAAAAGTGTTCCAAAATGCCGTGTTGACTCCTCCTGCCCCTGAGGTGTCTCCAGTATAGGATGCTTGTAAACCAGCATCTTGGTTAAGTCCGGGGACCTGGTTCGGGTCCAAAAAGGGGTTCCCGATACGTGCATCCAACCGTGGGATAGGCATGAAGGACATTTACTTGTTTCATGTGTTAATGTTGGAGCATACTATAAAATGCTCATACTATAAAATGCTTCTGCATTAGCACTCATTCCGGTATCGACATTTATCTCATCTGATTTGAACGCATCATTCAGCATTGACTCCATCTGATACCGATCGTGACCTTCACTATGGTGCTCATGCTCATTGTACACTGCACTTGACTGGTTCACCCACGCAGAGTTAGTGGCCTCTTCATGAGTTGAAGGCTCTACTTAACCATGGCTTATCCAGAACCAGTAATATTGTACAAACCCTTTATGGTACAAATGCATTTTACCTTCATCTGGGTGTAGGTATTTAGTATTTTTGCATTTAGCACAGGGGCAACGATACACTCCGTTCGTGATGAAGTCATGTTGGGCGCGAGCATGCTCATCAAATTCCTCCACGCCATTGATGAATTCGTCCCGCAATTCACCACTGCGTTTATCTCTTCGGTGATACATCCACAAGCGATGATATGGTGCGTCCATTTCAAATCTGGTCACTATTAAATTTTATCCAAGTCATATCATATGTGTCATACCCCGATAATATAAAATGTTACGGTACTTAAACAGGATGATGGTTAGAAGCAAAGTTGCGAAAGTTCGCTCACAATATCAATAGAACTACATAAATACTAAGCATGTATTCAGCAAAATTATGCAATTTACATAATTATTGGACATAATAGCAAGTCCGCACAAGGAACAAAGTTATACATCAACAACACCTCCCTCGTGATACTTACAGCAACATTTGCAAGATTTAGTTGCATTGTCATTGAATTTTTGTTTTTTCCCCATCCTAAGATCTAAAGTCAACCCGCACAAATGATCAGTACAGAAGAGGACATGGTAATGCACTACATTACATCATACACAAAATTATTCATAACACTTCATTTTACTATCTTGGGGGATAACATGCAATTTACAAAGACGTACACATGAAGTTTAGGCTTTAGGGTGCAGGGTTTCAAGGGTTAGGGTTTCCAGGGTTTAGGGTTTCTAGGGTTCACAGTTTATAGTTTAGGGTTTTTAGGGTTTCGGGCTAGGGTTTAGGGTTTTATGATTTGGGTTTTAGGGTTTCGATTTTAGGGTTTATAGTTTAGGCTTTATGGTTTAGGATATGGGGTTTAGGGTTTAGGGTTTCTAGGGTTTAGAGATTCCGGTTTGGGGTTTCTAGGGTTTCAGGTTAGGGTTTAGGGTTTTAGGATCTAGGTTTTACGATTTAGGGTTTAGGGTTTACAGGGTTTAGTGTTAGGGTTAGGGTTTAGGGTTTAGGGTTTAGGATTTAGGGTTTCTACGGTTTAGGGTTTAGGGTTTGGGTTTAGGATTTAGGGTTTCTAGGGTTAGGGTTTAGAGTTTAGGGTTTAGGGCTTAGGGTGTCTAGGGTTAGGGTTTCAAGGTTTCTAGGGTTTAGGGTTTAGGGTTTTGGGTTAGGGTTTAGGGTTTTAAGGGTTTAGGGTTTAGGGTTTGTAGGGTTTAGGGTTTAGGGTTTAGGGTTAGGGGTAGGGTTAGGGTTTAGGGTTTTAATGGTTAGGGTTTCTAGGGTTTAGGGTTTGAAGGGTTTGGGGTTTAGGGTTTAGGGTTTACGGTTTCTAGGGTTTGGGGTTCTAGGGTTAGGGTTTCTAGGGGTTAGGGTTTAGGGTTTGGGTTTAGGGTTTTAAGGGTTTAGGGTTTAGGGTTTAGGGTTTGTAGGGTTTAGGGTTTAAGGTTAGGGTTAGGGTTTAGGGTTTTAAGGGTTAGGGTTTCTAAGGTTTAGGGTTTGAAGGGTTTGGGGTTTAGGGTTTAGGGTTTAGGGTTTCCAGGGTTTAGGGTTTAGGGTTTCTAGGGTTTAGGGTTTAGGGATAGGGTTAGGGTTTAGGGTTTTAAGGGTTAGGGTTCCTAGGGTTTAGGGTTTGAAGGGTTTGGGGTTTAGGGTTTCCAGGGTTTAGGGTTTAGGGTTAGGGTTAGGGTTTTAAGGGTTAGGGTTCCTAGGGTTTAGGGTTTGAAGGGTTTAGGGTTTACGGTTTACGGATTACGGTTTAATGTTTCTAGGGTTTAGGGTTTAGGGTTTGTAGGGTTTCGGGTTTAAGGTTTAGGGTTTAGGGTTTAGGGTTCGAGTTTAGGGTTTAGGGTTAGGGTTAGGGTTTAGGCTTAAGGGTTTACGGTTTAGGGATTCTAGGGTTTAGGGTTTAGGGTTAGGGTTAGGGTTTATGTTTCGGTTAGGGTTTCTAGGGTTTAGGGTTTTTAGGGTTCAAAGCTTACGCTTTCTAGGGTGCAAGGTTTCTAAGGTTTATTGTTTACAGGGTTTAGGGTTTAGGGTAGGGTACATGGTTTCCGGTTTGTAGGATTTATAGTTAGGGGTTTATTGTTTACAACAGGATGCAACACTGAAACAGTAAATTGTTTAGCACTTCACTAGTCATTTTGAACCTTTTTTTTTTTTTTTTTGGTTTTTACCATATGAATACAAAAGGTACACTGCTTATTAGTTCACCCCATAAAGGTCTCCCACAGAGCCATTCAATTTGATTAGTCACACACTTGGTCACATAAACTACAAAAATACCACTGTCATTCCTAATTAACTATAATATATACATAGTAAATATTTAAGTTGTTAACATTAAAAACATTTGAGATGCCTCGAGAAAAATCTTTACAAAACCAAATGTTGACAACACATAATTGTACAATGTGACAAACAAAGCAAGCATATGAGAAGAAAATGCATGTTTATGTTTTTTTTAAAAAACAACGATGTAGGGGTTACTTTTTCATATGTTTAATTACAACTAATTTTTTCACGATTGTCTACACCTATGCTACTGGGCATTCCAAAACTTAATTATTATGCTCTAGAGAGCTTTAGTTGTGCCCTTTGTATTAATCTGCATAGAACTTTGCTAATTATCAGCATATTATAGTAGCAATCGATTACTGGTAATAAAGCAAATGGACTTCTTTTTAAAAATAATTAGTAACAATGCAATATAATAGTATGACTCGATCAGTATGAATTAATACTAGTATAGCACTGAATGGGTTTTTTTTGGTTATATAAGTAATACAGTATAACGGTGCTTCTCTTAATTAGACATTCACAAACTAATCTACAACAAAATTAACAAATTCATATTCCCAATTAAATGGCTCAGAACTTAATTATCGGAACCGCCGCCCGAGTACTCGATCTCTCACCGTCCACAGGCCAATGTAACCTCCGTGCACTCACCGGCCGTCACCACCGCAACCTCTGTGCACCCCAACCATTGCTCCGCCACTGCTCAGCCCCCGGCCACCGCTCAGCCCCCGACCACGACGCCCAAATGTGGAGTTTCACTGGCAACAACAAATCAGAGCAAAATCAAACCGCATCGAGCACAAGTACAAGATGAAATTGCAATGAACTCACCAAGTGATTCTAAGATGAAGTCAAGCGCCTCGCCATTAAGAGATGCGAATTCACAATCTTCAGCGAGCTTCTTCAGACCGAAATTTCAAAGATGGGGCACCGAAATATGGAGTTCAGCAAGGAAAGAAACTGCAAAGAAATGAGGAAGAGGAAGGTGAGATTTATGGAGCTAGGAGCTTCAGAACCAGAGGATGAGATTTATGGAGGAAGAGGAAGGGAAGAGTAATGGCATACAAAGCACGGTTGAGTAGTTGTGTCAATTGAATGTGAGCTGAAGCTACTGGGGCCCTGCTCAATTTGTTGAAAGCTATGACTGCATTTTTGATGGGTTCGGTCAAAAAAAAAATTCACTTTTCCAATTTTTGACGGGCCTGTCAGAAATGTCTGAAGTCCGTCAAAATTAATCAGAATTTTTGACGGACACGGTCAAAAGTTTTCCCAACTCGTCAAAAAATTTTTCAAGATCTGTGTTCTCTACACCCCCGTCAAAAAATTTTGCTTTCCGTCAAAATTTCCGTTACACATTTTGACAGACTAAATACCCGTTAAAATTTTCCATCAAAAAAAATTAATTAGCCTGTTATACGTATATATGTGTGTATCTGTGTACCTATATATGTGTATCTCTCTCTCTCTCTCTCTCTCTCTCTCTCTCTCTATATATATATATATATAGTAATAGGGATGAGAGTTGTACCTGAATTCAAAAAACTCGTTCCGAAACGGAAAAAAAATGGGCATAGGGTGGATATGCTGAAAACGGGTATGGATATGGGTACAGGTTCGAGTATAGACATCACTCGCCCTATACCCATACCCGCCCCGTACTCTAATATTTTTTGGGGGTCAAATAAATTGTTGAGTAGAGTTTAGTATAGGATTTGAATGTTGGTAATTCGTTAAAGAAAAAGCCCCCATACCCCTAACTCATTACAATGCATCCATTTGTATCGCTCATTTACTATGCTAATGCATGAAGTCACGCGACTCATGGCTCACAAACCTAAATTCGTAACTCTTTTTTTTTTTTTTTAAACAATGGTAAAAAGGAGTAGCCTCAATGTTAGACTCCTCTTAATTCGTAACTCACTTGCCATGTTTCTCACTCCTCATTTTCGGTGTTCCTCACTCACTTATTCCAATCATTTTCAAAATGCGGTTTTTGTTCACGAGTTAAGTTTGAACTATTGCACTTAATTTAATGGGTATTGTATTTCTTTAGAACATCTTGCCTAGTTGAATTCAGTTTTATGAATATTTTTAGATAAAAGAAATTATCATATTCGATTGGTATTATATTTTAATATATATATATATATATATATATATATATATATACACTCAAATAAAACCCTAAATACCCAAAATATCTGATGGGTATGGGTATGAGGATAGATTTTGAAAACCCGATACGTATGATGCGGGTACGGGGATAACTTTTGAAAATGGGCATGGGTACAGGTATTAACTCCACCCGCCCCATACATACCCGCTCCATACCCATCCCTGTATATAGATATGTATATATACTTATATATATATATATATATATATACATATATTAGATATGTTATTTATCTAATCTTTTGATGTAGTTTTCTTGAATATGGTTGCTTATCCTAGCTCCTGACTACTGTGTTGTCCTTTCAGACATTATGAGATTTTGAAAGGGGAACACAATGTGACATGTTAAGAATCGGGTAGATGTATTTGGTATCATCTTACTCCTTGCTTCATCAGTATTAATTTCATTTTATGAACATGTAACACAGGATTTTTTTCATATTAATAAATCAATAGATCCATAAATTTATTACTTATTGTTAGCTTCCTTAAGCTTATAATATGTTTTATTAATATGTTTTGATGAAAGACAAAAAGTAGTTGGTCTATTGGTATATTTATCATGTTATATTTAAATCTACTTTAATGTTTCTATTATTTAAATGTGTTATGATTATAAGTAGATATTGACATGATTGATTTTATCTTTAAGATAGTTTAGTATTTAAATTTGAATATGTAATCTTTATATTCGAATTTGAATACTAAATCTTGAGATAATATTATGATTCTCTACATGTCAATATCTTTGAAAATGTCAAGATTTGCCTAATTATAATAACATCTTTTGAGCTTATATTTTGAAAGATTGTTGCTGCTAAAAACCAGCTTCTAGATAATCTGCTTAGAAAGATCTTTGCCTAAAATAAGGCAAGTAGCTGTTGGGAATCAAAGTAATAAGCGTTGAGCAAAACTGCAGAATTCAAAGACTTGAAAGGTGGATCTCAGGGCCTTGAAATTATATTAAAGATAATCTTTCCTTTTTTGAAGCAACGGTCACTTTTCTAATGATCTTCCAACTTCTCCAACATCAACAACAAACAACAACAACAACAACTCCCAGTGTGAGTCCCGCTTTCGCGGGGTCTAGGAAGATCCGGTTGTAGGCAGCCTTACCCCTACCGGCATTCCTGCCCGTAGAGAGACTGATTCCAAAAGACCCACAAAAAGGATTTTGAGAAAATAATTTATAGAAGGAAGAGTTTGTGAAAACATTAAAAGGAAAACATTTTATAGCAGAAAGAAACTATAGCAAGGGATGCTTGAGATATACTAAAAGGAATCAGTCGCTGAAACTATAAGTAAAGGACGATATATTAGAGGGAGGTGATATACTTGAACAATCAGCGGTAAGCAAACTAGAACTCTTCTCTGAGCATAGGGCAACCTGCATACAAACAACGCATACCAAGGAGGAGGAAAAAAAAAAAACGTGCACTGTACCACAGGCCCACTGCAACCCCCCCAAACCCTCTCAGCGATCTAACACCTTAATCCTATCTCGCCACAACCTCCTATCCTGAGCCAGGTCCTCCGACAAACCGACAGCTCTCAAGTCCTCTCTAATCACCTTGTCCAAGCTCTTCTTCGGTCGTCCCCTCTCTCTCTTGCCTTTGGGGATGTTGATCTTCTCACATTTCCTCACTGGAGCGTCCCCACTCCTCCTTTTCACATGACCAAACCATCGGAGTCGTGTTTCTCTCATCTTATCTTCGATGGAAGCCCCTTTAACTAAGTCTTTGATAACTCTATTTCTAATTCTGTCTATCATCGTATAACCACACATCCACCTTATCATCCTCATCTCTGCAACCGACAGCGTTTGAAGTTGAGTCTTGTTTAGAGGCCAACATTCTGATCCGTACAGAACGGCTGGTCTAACTATCATGCGACAGACTTTGCCTTTCAAGCAAAGAGGCACCCTCTTATCACACAGCACACATGAGGTGTACTTCCATTTTTGCCAACCTCTCCAACATCATTACTGATAAATAGGGAGACATTTGCAACTGAAGATGATGGAAGAAAGAGGACTAGACGTGCGAATCAAGAAGAAGACTTTGAGAGAACTTGATATATCGAGCTTATATTGGCGTATATATTGTATTCATTTACTCCTTATTATAAAATGTATCTTGTTATCTTTCTTCGTATTGGGTTGGTTTGATTAGTAGAAGGGCTGACTACCCAAGCACGGTTGAGGAGCAACGCATATTTTGGGACACCTACAGTTGTAGGGTCAACTAGTAGATTGTACAATTAGTGAATCGTGTGTAATCGACCGGCCTAATAAAAGAAAATGGTTCAAAATTCCATGAACAAGGGGCGCCCATGGGTAGAGAATTAAGCGTGGTCAAACCTTTATAAATTATGTGTTTTGTTCACATTTACATCTTTCGCATTTCTATTTTGATTATTTTGTGACTTTGATCATAACTCTATTCACCCCCTTAGAGTGATTTGACTAGCTAAATCGGGTCAACACTTGTAGTTATGTATTGATCCATTTGGCCTTTGTGTTTAGAATTTTTGACACGTGTTGCATTTTGTTCAAGTCAATGACTAAGTTTCATCTTTTTCTTATAAGATGCTGATTATGAGTGCAGACATGAGACATGATTTTACAAGTAAGTAAGGTTTAAGATGATATACATATGATTTCATGACGTTAATCATGAATTTAAAATTATCTCCCCCCCGAGTCATGTTGTGTTTTTTGATGTGGTTTTTAAGGATAAGCTTATAGTTTTTGCGGTGTGTGTTTTCATTACTTTTTTAAGGATAAGCTTGTAGTCTTCATTATTTACTTAGTTAATAACGACGCAAGTCGTGTTGTCATTATTACGATGAAAATATTTAAGTCATCGTTAAAACTGTTAACGTGACGACTAATTAATAACGACAAACAACGACCAATATTTTTTTTGGTCTTTAAAACTAAATAAGCTTTTAACGATGAAAATCTTCATTGTTGAAAATTCTTTTTCCAGTAGTGACCGACCTAAAAAAATCATATCTAAAATTAAATTTCATATTTAGTTATTCATACTCATTCGTTTGAATCAAGTGCTCTACAAATAATTAGATTGTTTTTGGGACTCAAGCATTGTACATTCAAGTTCATCCAAGCTATTCATAAGTTTTCTCCTTTCTCTCTGTCTTGTTATTTTATGTTTGTTCTCGTTTTCTCTTGTTTGATCTTGCTAGTTTAGATTACATTTAGCTTAAATGTTTAGTTTCTATTATGATTTTGTGTTCATTAGTTGTTTTAATCCTTGTTAGTTTAGATTAATTCTCTTAGTTCATGTTTGTTTCTTTGTTTGCTAGATTAGGTTTAAATTGGGATTTTTTTTATATTTTATGGTTAATTAGTTGTGACTTTGGTTGTCTTGGATTGTAGTTAGCCCTTTGATGGCTAATTAGTCTTGTATTAGGCCTAACCACACTTAATTTATACCTCTAATTTAGAATTTTCTCTCACGCTCGCCACATGTTCGATGAAATGCTCGAAAGAGCTTTCATTTTCTTCTTTGATCTGTTGATTTATACCGAAAGGTAAGGTCAACTAGCTATTACGGGAGAGAGAATGGCCGAGGTTTGGACATGGAAATAGTCCCGATCATAGGTAGGTCCGTGGGTTGCTAACCTTATTGTCTTATTGGGCTAACCCCATGAAAATAGGTGGTTAGGTCAATTAGACAAGCCCATGACCCTCGAGAGAGGACTTGGGCGGTCTTTCATGGTATAACCGACCATTTCAGTTGTTGGCGTAGGTTGGGTATGTTAAGACTCATCTAAATTATTTAGCTCATTAATTGGTCAAATTGCAATTCAAACTCCTTTCTTTTATGTTCATTAGCTTAGCTTAGCTTGCTTTTCTTGCTCCTTGCATTTGGCCTAGATTGAATCACTCAACCTAATCCTGGTACTTAAAAGCCAACTTCCAGTGAATGACACCCCGAGTACTTGACGATAAACCTTACACTTGGGGTTACAAATTTTAAAACTCGAATTCTTCCTATCAGGGTTATTTTGTGAGAATTCATTACTCACCTTATTCATGGATCATTATTTGGGTGCATAATGACTCAACTCTTGGTTCATCTCTCTCAGTGCAAGAATTACATTTCAGACTCTATAAATCGGGCATCTCTAGTAAGTATTTTCTGTGCGCATTTGCTAGCATTTGAGTGGCACTTTGGAGTGCCTCTTGTCACCACCTCCTCATGGGCTGTCTCCATTTGCTATTCCACATTTTATTCAGAGTTACTGTTGAGAGATTTTCGTTGTAATTGATATCTTCCTTGAGCGTTTGCTTAGAGATCTTTGTTTCTCTTGTTTAACCTCGTTGGACTTGTATGCTATTTGAGATTTATCTTGTACTCTAACCTATATAGCGGATTTTTGTGCTGTTGTTGCTGCTTTTGATTTTATCCAGTTTTGAGTTTTCACGTAAAAAAAATATCGTGTATACTATTATCTTGTTGATCTTGCTTTTTATACTCTCCTATATTTATTTCCTCTATCATTCTGTTTATACATAGCTTGATTTTTATAATTAATTGTTCGTAACATCCCCATTTCGCCGTTGCCCATGTCGATTATTTTTCACCGTTTTATCACCCATTTTTCCCCATTCATTGTGTATTTGTTCGATGTGGGAATGACTATTTCCTTCTTTCTGGTGATGAAGATCAAGAAGGAGAATTGGATGATATGAATGTTACTAAGGGTTTATGTACACTAGATATTGATTTTGATGGAATAAAGGAAGAGATTTTTGTTATTGGTTCATGTAATGGGCTTGTTTGTATGGTCTTATTGTTGGGTTACTTGATTATTTGGAACCCCATCATCTTCCAATGTGCAAAATTTTCATTCCTATTTGGTACTATGGATGAAGGGAGCAATACTACCTTTGCTTGTTGTTAGAGTATAAACCTAATCCTGAACCTTTAACCATCGACTTAAGTTTTTAGTTGAATTGGTTCTTGAACATAGTATCAGAGCCTTTGTAAGTGAGATATCTTAAGTTCGAATATCAGCAGCCCCATATTGATTTATTGTGCAAGGTAAGGCGGGCCTTTATGGCATCTACGTTTTAAGCCCCCAAAAGGCATTTGCGTGAGGGGACATATTAGAGTATAAACCTATTCCTAGGCCTTGAACCATGAGCTTAACTTTTTGGTTCAGATGGTTCTTAAATACTTGTAGATTTGGGTATCTGTCTTGTATTGATGATTATAAGATTGGTGGACTAGTTGAGACAGATCAACCTAAAGACATCATAGTTGATGTCTTGTCATTGAAAACCCAAGAATGGATCCAAGTTCGCAATGGGAGGCTTCGTGGCTATTCATTTGGTTCTATATCAAATGCAAGATTGGTGGGAGTGTTGGTTAATGACATTGTATATTGCATCATGAACAGGGCAGAAGTTGGTCATGGTTAAGACAATTTGGGTTTTAATCTGGTCTACGAGAAGTTTGAGGACATCCATGTTTTGGTACAAGGTGATAGCAACCTTGAAATCGATCTTGAAGGAGAAATGCCAAGTTGAGTACATGGGATTGTATAGAGACATGAATCTAAGTTCTTGTTCTGTCCTGATTGGATACATTGTGTCTGGTAAGTTTGTCATTCAATTGGGAGACTTGGAACTAGGGTTGGTTGATGCAAAATCATCGCCTAAAACATACACCCAACTTGTCAACTTTGAAGGGGAATCCAGAAGTTACATTGCCAGTCATGTGTGTTCCTAGCCTGATTTCACCTCTTCAATATAGTGCAGATGCAAAAGGAATCTGACATGTGCAAAAGGAATTTGACATTTATCCATTTGGAAGGAGAGTAAGTTAGAGGAGTAAGAGTAAGCAAGTGTAAGAAGGAGAGAGAGTAAATAAGAATAAGTTATTTACCCTTATTTGAGAGTTTATTAAAAGTAAGTACTAACTCTTGTTTGGAAAAATTAAAGAGTAAATAAGAGTAAGTGAAAGAATGACACATATGTCCTTACTAAATAGATTAAAATATATTATATTAAGATTTGTGAGGGTAAATATGTAAACTACTTTTTCCTTACCCCTCCTTACTCCTCTGTGTAAGAAAATGTAGGGTTGAAGGGAGTAAAGGGCAGTAGAGTTACTCTCCCTAACTCCTATGTGCCCTCCTTTTCTTACTCTTAAACATAGGTAAAGGGGAGTACTCACTCTCCCTCACTCCCCTTTAGTCATCTTTACTCCCCATCCAAACAGATGCTTCATTCACATCAACCCCCCCAAAAAAAAATCCAATGTTGGAAAAACCAAAAAAGAGAAGATTAAGAGAGTAGTGAGATATGTATGTGTAAAAAAACCAAATCTACACAAAATCTCGCAAATTAACAATGTTGACTTATGTGTTCATGTCATACATTTAATCTAAAAATTAATTGCATGTAGTTTCAGTAGTCTCAATGAAGACGAACACGAGTTGGTTTAAATAGTTTGACACTTATTTTCTCTGAAATAATATATTATGTTTTGAATCTTGAGAATAGAAAAGAATAAAATTGTATAATTTATTATGATTATATAGTTTATAATAATTAGCCATAAATAATGCTATCATAATTGTATAATTTATGATAATTATAGAAAAAAATAATTCAAGCAGGAAGGAAAATTTATTTGCCAAATTTGGTTCAAAATAATTAACCTTTCCACAAATATTATAGTAGTTCAAAATTCTCCAAATTGATTTGCAATTCGATTCTCCAAGAACAACACTCTCTAATCTCTCCCCCTCCCCCATAAAACTCGCCTAAACCCTTGCCGCGTTTTACCGCTTCCAACATCATCCTCTCTCTCTCTCTCTCTCTCTGTCAGTCCCAAAATCCACCCAAAAACATCCCCTTTAAGTCCCATCTGCCCACGTTTCTTACCCCTTTGATTTCTTCCTTCTTCAACAATGGCGATTCTGTCAGACTACAGAGGAGAAGAACAACAGCGACAACAACAGCAGCAGCAACAGCAGCCCCAGCAACGCCAAACAAAAGCCCCCAAAACATTCAATGCAACACTAGATCCTTCAAACCCACTTGGGTTTCTTCAGTCTGCCTTCGAATTTGTCTCCATTGAGTGTGATTTCTTCCACAATGATTCTTCTGAGAAGGAGGTGGGTTGTTTGGCTAGGAAGATGATCGAGAAACACAGGGAAGAACAAGAGAAGAAGAAGAAGATTGAAATTGAGAAACAGAGGGACGAATTGGAGATTCTGAAGAAGAAGACTGAACAGGAAAAACAAGAAAGGCTGCTGCTTTGGCTCAGACTCAGACTCAGACTCAGAAAGAGGCTCCTGTCAAAGAGGAAAAGAGAGAGGAAGAGAAAGAGGAAAAGACAGCAGAAAAGAAAGATGAAGAGAAACCCAAGTATGAAGGTATTCTCCCTTTTTATAATCTCTTTTAATCTTAACTTTGTGTGTTTGATCTTTGTTTTAAGGCTATTGGTTATTGCATTTCCTGATCATAGTTCTGGGATTTTGCTTATTTTTGTTGATTTGATAGGTGCATGGGCATTGTTAGTTTGTTGTGTTTAATGGGCAGTTTTTATTCTTGCTTTTTGTTTGATATAGAGCTGTAAATTTTTGAAATTTGTCATCTTTACTAGGAGTCCAATTTATCAATGTGATGTTTATGGGGCTAGGAAATTAGGCTTGCTCTTGCCTTTTACCAAATTGCCCTTGTGCGCCATCAATGTTAGATAAGTAATTCAGATGATTGAATCAATCCAATAACCGTAGTCTTATCCTGGTTTCTTAAAAGGGTTTATGCTCATGTATTGTGACTTGTATTATACTAGGCCCTGTAATGTTCATGCACAATCGTGGCTTCTTATAGAGAGGAAAATGAATAGTCTTTGTGCTTCTTCTCTGTCTTTGCTTTGCGTTTCTCTCAATGTTGAGGAAGAAAGAAAAACCAAACAGAGCCAAGCTCTGAGAGTGGTTTGGCTCATTATTTGCCTACATCTGCTAAGGTATGTTTCCTTCTGTTGTTTTATTGTTCCATGGTTTGGTTAGTTTCAACCCCCCTGTTTTATTCGCGTAACTGTAGTTTTTCCTTTTAATATTTTCTCAAAAGCCATCTTCCTATTTTTAATATTTTCTCAAAATCTTATTTTTGTGGGTCTTGTGAAATCAGCCTCTCTAGGCAGAGGAAGGCTGCCTATATCTGGATCTCCCCAGACCCCGCGAAAGCGGGACCCATACTGGGAGGTGGTGGTGGTGGTGTTGTTGCTCTGACTAGTTGATGCCGGTGTGGTAGATAACTGCATGTTTGTTAGGGCTGTGGAAGTTGTACTTGTTCCGAAATTAATCCTTCAAAATATGTTTGTACAGATCCGAACAAAGGCAATGGTTTCGATCTTCACAAGTACTCTTGGGTACAGAATTTGCAAGAGTTGACTGTGAATGTGCCTGTTCCTTTTGGCACAAAGTCTAGTTCCATTTTGTGCGACATCAAGAAGAACCATCTGAAAGTTGGAATCAAGGGTCAACCGCTATTCATCGACGTAAGTAATTTGGTTTTCAACGCAAACATATAGGCCTTGCATTTCTAGGCGTATTTGTTTGCTACAATGCATGTATTGTGACCTCTTCACTTGTCTGCGTTTGCAGGGTGAACTCTGGAAGACTATAAAGCCTGATGATAGCTTCTGGAGTTTGGGTATGTCTGCAAATTTCTCCCCCCCCCCCCCCCCCCCCCCACCCTGACTTCATGTGAACATATGCCCTTCACCTTGCTTCTTTGGCTGCATGTAACCAAAGTATTTGTGTCAAACCAATTGATAATTGATGAGTAATTTGGGCACTGAATTTAGTGGTGATTAAGATTCATTTTGAAACATGGTTGATCCAAATATATCAATTTGAACGTGTAACGAATGAGGCATCATCGGCATCTTTGATAGTTATGGCATGGTAGTGTCAAATTGGGCCTTCCTGATTCCTATATAGTCTTGTTTGTGCACCTTGGTGTCTAGGAAGCGATTAATCAATGTGGTTTTCCTTTATTCACTGTGCAAAAAATGAGAAAGAGGCTTAAAACTTCTTTTCATGATTTTGTCGAAAATGATTTGTATTTATTACGGATAAGGGTGCGTACATATAGCTTCCTGTGACAATTTTTCTTCTGTTTACTTTCTAACAGAGGATAAGAAAGCTATCTCTATTTTATTGACAAAGCAAGATCAACTGGAGTGGTGGAGATGTCTGGTGAAGGGCGATCCTCTGATTGATACTCAGAAGATTCACCCTGAGAACAGCAGGCTTTCTGATTTGGAACCAGAGATGAGGTCGACTGTCGAAAAGATGATGGTAAGATTTCCTCTGACTAGCCTGTATGGTAAATTGTGTGCATGTATGAATCTTAGGTCCTTTTCTTTGTGCCGCTAAATTAATGGAAATTTCTTCTCTTACAGTTTGACCAAAGGCAAAAACAAATGGGACTGCCAACGACACAACAAGCAAAATAGCCTTATCCTCATCCTCAATTTTTACATCCGGACTCTCCAAATCAAAAAGAATAAAGTTAAACCCATTAAGATGTTTTTGAACAGAGGTATCTTCCGCCATACGAGAGGTATACAACCTTTCCTTCAAACGGATCTTGTTGGCGAGACTCTTCGTCATGTAGAGTTCCTCCAGCTGAACCCAAAGGTCCACCACATTGTCTTATTAATCACCTCTCGCTAGACATGTGGTGCTAAGTACAACTGTATGGCAGAAAGTGCCTTCAACTCCAATTCCTCCCATACCTCGTTCGTTAACGATCCACGCCTCTTCTTTTGGTTTGCTGCCCATTGTTCATCAGTTATCTTCCCGGGTTTCGTATAAGGTCCTGAAAGAACCTTCCACAACCCATGCTGGATGAGAACTGCTCTCATCTGCACCTTTCAGAGATTAAAACTAATCTCCCCATCAAATTTCTGAATATCAACTTTCACAACTGAAGACATCCTAAATCAAAGCTCTGATACCACTTGTTAGGAATTAGAGCAAGCTAATAGCGGAAGTAATAGGATGAAACAAATATTCAGAAATTTAAATAACGATAACAAGAACAAAACAACGACATACAAGATTTACGTGGAAACCCAATGCGGGAAAAACCATGAACGACGGCGAGCACAATCAATCCACTATATGAGCAGGGAGAGTACAAAACGATCACAATCACAACAAGTAATTTGATCTAACAGCAAAATTACAATCTCTCTTGTAATCTCTCAGAAGTCTCTCTACCTCTCAATGTGTTTAGGGATTCAGGAGTTCCGGAGTGATTTTAGATCCTAGGCAAAGCCTCTTTATATAGGGTCTAGAAGTTCAGAGTTTTACCCTTAGAAAAGAACCCTAGCCGCCAAGTAAACTGCACGCCGAAGCAACCCTAGCCGCCAGCACAAACCCGCGCCTGAACAGAGCACGGCACGATCGTGCCACATGGCACGGTCACCCCGTGCTATGGTGGCACGACCGTGCCATTTTCCTGCCCTACTTCGACGTTTCGCTCCTTCGGCCTGACACGTCCGTATCGTCCAGCACGGTTCCACCGTGCCGATTCTTGGATTTTGGGCCACGAAACCCAACAACTAGATAGTTTACAATATAAATATAATCACCTGGAACATCGATGTCCTCCTATACGTACAATCAAAAAGATCTCAAGGAAGAAATATCGAGAAGGGATGAGAGGAAACAAATGGAGGAACTGGCTGATGAGAGGAAGGTATAACTCTAATGATCAAGAAGAAATTGGGAGTAATTTGCTAAAAATGTTGATGGAAGACTTAGAAATTTAGAATATCTCAAGTATTGGCTTACAGAAGAGGAAGTCCAACAAGTTATTGCAAAAAGTAACAAATTCATGTTCAAGTACTTGATATTTTGCATGCAACTACTCAAACATGAAGATCAGAAGAGAAGATGCACAATCAAGGAGGCCTATGTCGATTATAATAACCTCCAGTATAGAAATCGTGTTCGTAAGGTCAAGGAACAAGGTTGGCTTTTTTTCCCGATTTTTTGATTGATTAATCTGTCTATGCTTAAGATTTATGATTAATCATAAAGATAAACCAAAAATAGATCACAAAATAGTTAAGCACACCTTTTTTTTTTTGGACAGGGGCTTAATGAGGGTATGTAGGGGGAAGGAATTAAGGACTGGACAAGTCTGCGTTGACATCCAAGGCATATAAGCTTGGTTGCTCTGCCAGACATGCACACTCCAATTAGGTGAGAGGCGCATAGTTAAGCACACTTTCTTTTGACAGGGGCATGTTCGCCTCAGAGCATCACCCTTTATGAATCTCAAAGCACCCACCGTGATTGAGGGGTTTAAATATTTGGTCCGCAGAGCAACACCTTTCTTTTTTTTTCTTTTTTTTAATTTTTATTTTTAAGGACATGTTTTCTTCATCTAGATCCTATAACTAATAAAGTTAAAAATAAGGTTAAGTCAATACACATATGTGCGTGTATATATATTATATACACACACACACATATATATATATATATATTTGATAGGACATACATACATACATACATATATATATATATATATATATATATATATATATATATATATTTATACATATATACATATATATATATATATATATATATATATATATATATATATATATATATATATATATGTATGTACATGGACATATATACTATATATATATATATATATATATATATATATATATATATATATGTGTGTATAATATATATATATATATATATATATATATATATATATATATATATATATATATATATATATATATATATATATATATATGCATATACATATACATATATATATATATCTTTATATATATATATATATATATATATATATATATATATATATATATTTATTTATTTATATGTATGTATATATAATATCCCCAAAATCCCGCTCCGGGCGACGTGTGGAGGGGTTTGATGTAATAGTCCTACACTTAAGTTGAAAAATTACAGAAAAACTGGTTCCAATTAGCTCTGGATTTAAAAGTCGTAAACTATCTACTACTCCATACAAATAGGGCAACGGAAGTTGATCTAGAGATACATTTTACTTTAGTCTCTCTCTATATATGTAGACACACGCTCACACTCGCTGCAATGCACACACCTGTTTGTGCATGCATGCACATATATCATACAATTGATAACCCCCCGGCAAATTATTATTTACACTTGAGAGTATATATTCTCATTGGCACATATATATGTATTTTTTAATGTGTATTTGTCATATGAGTGGTTATTAACATATATTTTATTTAAGTAACTTCTGAGAGTGCATGCTCTCAGGTGTATGATACAGGCTTTGACCCCTTCCCCAAACAAACTTCGGGCTTGTAGGTACAAGACCTAAGTTAGGGATTTTGGTGACCTGGTAGGGGAAGACAAAAATTTGCCCAAATGCACCCCTAACATAAGGGTGTAATCGAGCCGAGCCGAGTCAGGCTCAAGCTTAGCTCGACTGCTCGAGACTCGCTGAGGTTATAAAGTTGAGGCTTGGGCTGGTGATCAAAAGCACTGTGCTCCGCTTGATATTCATTCTTTTTCTTAGTGAAAAAGTTTCCAAAATTTCAAGGTATTATACAAGCTGAATTCTTATTTTCTGCATTGTATTTAAGATATAAGGATTGAAATAAAATTTTTTAAATTGTAACAGTATGAGGACTGTACTAAACCGAGCCGAGCTCGAGTTCAACTCGATATGCCTTCAAGCGAACTCAGTCTTAGCTTGAGTTCGGTTTCACTTGAGCCCAAGCTTCACTTTGAATGAGCTGAATTGGAGGGTTCGAGCTCGGTTTCACTTGAGCCCAAGCTTCACTTTGAATGAGCTGAATTGGAGGGATCGACAAGCCAGCTTGAGCATTAATGATTACGCTCCATAAGGGGAGACAGTGTTCACATAATGACATGAGCAGCACATTAAGGTTAGCTATACAATATGCATGTGTGTGCCAGGAAAAATAATAAAATAAATTGAGCTACATATAAGTAGAAACGTAGAAGGATGTGGATATTCGAGAATATGAAAGCAAAATCAACAAAATCATGGTGGAAACGAGATTTTTTATGTGAAAACCCAATTGGAAGAAAACCATCAAGGGCAATAATGATACAAAGATCCACTATAAAATGGGTGATTATAATAACGATCTCAATAATAGTGATCCTAACAAGGTGGAGACGAGATTTTTTATGTGGAAACCTAGTTCGGAAGAAAACTATCCACGACAACAATGACACAAAGATCCACTATAAAAGGGGTGAGTACAATAACGATCTCAATAACAATGATCCTAGCGAGATTAAAAGGAGATTACAATTTCCTTATAAAAACTCACTCAACTACACAAAATAGTGGATTAGAGAAAATGCAAAAACAGCTGACAAACTGCCTCACAAATGGCCATGAACGGTAGTGCGGGGACGCACTCCCAAATGCGAAATAATGCCACAAAATTGCCCACCAAAAAAAAAAAAAAAAAGTCTACTAGAGATGCCCAATTTATAGAGTCCCGCATTGATAACTCCTACAATAAAGGAGAAGTGAAGCCAAGAATCAAGCCATAAATCATCCAAATAAAGCCTCATAAAAGGGATTATTATGATGTATTAATGCTCTTGAATTGTCACGTACCAATCTTTTGAACCCAGCCAAAACCGCAAACACTTGCTACTAACTAGCAGAGAACGGAGCAATCCAAGAGTCATTTAAGACCACTAGTCGTGGTCCATACCACGGTTGGCCCGTGGTGCTGTCAGCTAGAAGACCCCCCCAAAAAAAAAAAAAGATTTTAAGATTGCTGAATATGGGTCGGGCAATTGGGCACATTAAAATAAGTCACAACAGGCTGTTGGATCCAACTTAATACAAGCCATATGACCTAGCATGGTCATGAATTTTGGGCTAATAAAATAATTTTGGACCACATTGTAACAGTGTGAAAATGTACATGCATGTATGTGGTGTGTGCATTATCTAAATGTATAAAGAAACATGTGAAGTGCAAGTCCATAAGAACTTTGGTTAAATGCTCAGGTATAGATTTATACTCTAGTACACCCCTCGTGCAAATGTCGCATGCCTTGAAGGTTCGTAATGAACTTATTGCTATTGAGAATTAGTCACGTTTATTTAATACTTCCTCTGTCCCTCATCTATAGTCGCAAACTTTGAAAATATGTGAATGTAAGCTTTAAATGTAGTTCATAAGATAATTTTTTTTTTAGCCAATGAAAATATTATTAGGACATTGGCAAAGGGAACATCGACAGTGTTATCTGATTACAAAGTTTCGTATTATAAATGCTCTTCAAGTTTGGCTGGTCTTTTATTTGCCACACCTTTAGCCTTGGTTGGAAATACAACTTGGTGGTTGCCATGATTGCGATAAGGCTTTAAACGTTGATTAATTTGGACAATCATTAAGTGGTTGGGTTCAGTTAATAAGGATGAATCTTACATTTGATTTAATTAATGACCGACTCAGACCTTTTGAATCAGTTCCAGTTCAAAAATAAAGGAGAATCATTGCTAGTTGATCGTATAATTTGACAATTCTCTCTCTATGAATGTGTACATATATATATATATATATATATATATATATATATATATGTGTGTGTGTACATCTGTGTACCTGTATATGTCTCTCTCTCTCTGTCTTTTTGTCTCTCTCTATATATATATACATACACACATACAGATGAGAGTTATGCCCGAATCCAAAAAACTTGTCCCGAATCCAAAAAAATGGGTATTGGACAGGTACGCTAAAAATGGGTATTGGTATGGATATGAGTACGAGTTCGGGTATAGGTAACACTCGCCCAATATTGGAATGTTTTTTAGGGGCAAAATAAATTATTGAGTATATTTAAGTCATCATTAAAACTATTAACGACAATAACGAACGACGACCAACATTTTTTTTTGGTCTTTAAAACTAAATAAGTTTTTAACGATGAAATGTTTCATTGTTAGAAATTCTTTTTCTAGCACTGACTGACCTAAAAACATCATATCTAACATTCAATTTCATATTTAGTTATTCATACGTACAGATTAGTTTGAATCAAGCATCCTGCAAGTAGTTCAAGTGTTGTGATGTTATTTAAGTGAAGTTCATGCATGTTTATCTGCAGATAATGTATAATTAAGGAGGTGCGTTGTTCATGTGGCAAGTGTCATGATGTGATTGGTCGTTTTTCCCCTTAGAGCAGGTGCAACGGTTGGCCCGCAGGCCAATTTTTTTTTGGGGGGGGGGGCGAGCAAAGATGTGGCCTGGGACTTTGAACTGGGTGGCTTGGAGAGTTGGACTCGTGGGGAGGCTGCGGGCCGCGAGCCTTCCTCACCGAGGTTTTTTTTTTTTTTTTTTTTGGTGTTTTTTTAAAGTTGTATTAGTTTTTGATTTTTTTTTTTGGATTTTAAAAAAGTAGTTGTGTGTTGGTGTATGGGTTCATGAGTATTATTTTATTTGGTGAGCCAAAATGATGAGCCAATCATTGAAGAGGGTGAGACTTGTGAGGTAAAAAATTGGAGAGAGAGTTGATGTGGCAGTGATAGGCCCCTATCGGTGAGCCAAAAATTTGGCTCACCATTGATTATGCTCTTAGGCCATTGAATCTTTTATTATTAATGTAAGAGTAGTCCAATGTACATTTATAAGTTTGTTTCGAGCTCAAGTGTAGTTTTATGTATACTTATGAGTCTTTTTATTGGGTTCACTTGATTTTTAAATTTTGTATGTTTGAATGTAAGGTATGTTTTTCTAAAATTCTCCAGCGAAATCTATTACCAATTGTCTCTAATAAAGCTAAAATTAAGGATTGTACTATATAAAAATACAATGCACTATACTCAGAGAATACACTCTACCAACTAATGATCAGGTTTAAAATTTTTTTAAATAAAAAAAGTCCCATTCAATGCTACCAGCAAAAAAGAAATAAAAGAAAAGAAATGAAGGCGGCTAAGGTTTTATTTGAGGTCCTTTGTATAAAAAAAAAGGTTTTATTTTGTGGTCTTTTATATACTACCAATAATCTTTTAGAATGAGTTCCGCTTACGTCAGGTCTGTGGGATTCAAATGTAAGCAATTTTATCTTTGCAGGTATCGTTACCCATAAAGAGATCGATTCTAATAGACCTACCTACAAAAAAGGTTTGAGAAAATATTTTATAGTTGGAAATCCTTTGATAAAATAAACTCAATAAATAAAGGCACCATACCCCCAACCCATTTTCAACTATACAATGTATCCATTTGTGTCACTCATTTACTATACTGATACATAAAGTCACGCGACTCGCGACTCACAAACCTAAACTCCTAACTCATTTGTCATGTCCCTAACTCCTCATTTTCTATATGTCCCTCACTCCCTCATTCCAATCATTTCCAAAATGCAGTTTTTGTTCACAAGCTAAGTATGAACTATTACTCTTTATCCAATGGGTATTGTATTTCTTTAGAACATTCTACTTAGTTGAATTTAGTTTATGAATTTTTATAGATAAAAGAAATTATCATATTCGATGGGTATTATGTTTTAATATCTATATATACTGGAATAAAATCTGAAATATCCGATATGATGGATATGGGTATGAGGATACATTTTGAAAAACCAATGGGTATGGTGTGGGTATGGGGATAACTCTTGAAATGGGTATGGATGCAGGTATTAACTCCACCCGCCCCGTATGTACTCGGTCCATGCCCATCCCTATATATAGATATGTATATATACTCATATATGCAGATATATATTAGATATGATATTTATCTACTTTTTGATGTAGTTTCTTGAATATGGTTGCTTGTCCTAGCTCCTAACTACTGTGTTGTCCTGTCAGACATTATGAGAATTTGAAAGGGGAACACAACGTGACATGTTAAGAATCGAGTCCATGTATCTGGTATCATCCTACTCCTTGCTTCATTAGTATTAGAGCATGAGCAATGGTGGGCGGGATTTTTGCCTCACCGGTGGAGGCCTACCACTGTCACATCAACCATCTCTCTAATTTTGTGTCTCACAAGCCTCACCTTCTCCAATGATTGGCTCATTACTTTGACTCATCAAATAAAATAATACCCATGTGTCCACATTCCAATACACAACTACTTTTTTAAAATCCAAAAAAAAAAAAAAATAACAATAAAACTTAAAAAAACCAAAAAAATAAAAAAAGGGAAGGGGGAAGGCTTGCGGCAGGGAGCCACCCCGCAAGACGACTGGCCGAAGCTGACCAGTGCACGGGCGTGGGCTGCCCGTTGCCTCGCCCCCCTCCCCCCAAAATTTGGCTCGCGGGGCACCGTTGCCCATGCTCTTAATTTCATTTTAGGAACGTGTAACATAGAATTTTTTTATATCAATAAGTCAATAGATCCATATATTCATTACTTATTGTTAGTTTCTTTAAGTTTACAACATATTTTATTGATATATTTTGATGAAAGATAAAAAGAATTTGGTCTGTTGTTATATTTATCATGTTATATTTTAACCTGCCTTAGTGTTTTTATTATTTAAATGTATTATGATTATAAGTAGATATTGACATGATTGATTTTTTCTTTGAGATAGTTTAGTATTCATATTTGAATATGTGATCTTTATATTCAAATTTGAATACTAAATCTTGAGATAATACTATGATTCTCTACATGTCAATATCTTTGAAAATGTTAAGATTTGGCTAATTATAATAACATCTTTTGAGCTTATATTTTGAAAGATCATTGCTACTGGAAATTAGCTTCTAGATAATCTGCTTAGCAGGATCTTTGGCTAAAATTAGGCAAGCAGCCGTTGGGAATTAAGGTGATAAACGTTGAGCAAAACTGCAGAAATCAATGGATTGAAAGACGGATCTCAAGACCTTGAAATTATATTGAAGATCATCCCTCCTTTTTTAAAGCAACGATCACTTTCCTAATGATCTTTCAACCTCTCCAATATCATTGCCTATAAATAGAGAGACATTTGCAGCTAAAGATGATAGAAGAAAGAGAGCTACACTTGCAAATCAAGAAGAAGATGTTGAGAGAACTTGATACCTCTAACTTATATTGACATCTCTATTGTATTTATTTGCTCCTTATTATAGAGTGTATTTTGTTATCTTTCTTTGTATTAGATTGGGTTGATTAGTCGGAGGGCTGACTATCCAAGTACGATTGAGCAGCAATGCGTACGTCGGGACATCTAGAGTTGTAGATTCAACTAGTAGGTTATACGATTAGTAAATCGTCTATAATCGACCGACCTAATAAAAGAAAAAGATTCAAAATCCCATCGGGGGGGCATCCGTGGGCAGAGGAGTAGGCGTGGTCGAACCTCATTAAATTGTGTGTTTTGTCCACGTTTACATTTTTCGCATTTCTATTCCGATTATTTTATGACTTTGATGATCACCTTATTCACCCTCCTCTAGAGTGATTTAACTAGGCAAATTGAGCCAACACTTATGGTTATGTATTGATCCATTTGGCCTTTGTGTTAGAATTTGTGAGATGTGTTGCACTTTGTACAAGTCAATGACTAAGTTTCATCTTTTCTTATAAGATGCTGATTATGGGTGCCAACATAAGACATCATTTTACAGGTCATTGAGGTTTAAGGTGATATACATATGATTTTCACGACGTTGAGTTCATGACGTTAAAACCATGAATTTGAAATTATCTTCGCCGGGCATTTCTTTGTTTTTTTTCCTTTTTTGGACGAGTCATGTTGCTGTGTATTTTGATGTGGATTTTAAGGATAAGCTTATAGTTTTTGCAGTGGGAGTTTTCATTATTTTTTGATTTAATTTATGCTTTGCAATAAATATCCACAAACTAATAATCTTTACTTCAATAAACATATGTACAGTGCGAGTTTCCAGTTATTATAGCCTTCTGACTTGATTATTCAATTAATTGTGGAAGCTTGTTGAATAAAATTTATAAATAATATGCTCGTCCTTAATATATATCGTTAACAATGAACGTACGATTAGTCATTAGTATTTCTGCAATTGGAATTTTAAATTATAGAGAGGTTTTCAATAAAACCTTGTAATAATAACGACGAAACAAATTCGATGCCAATGCTCAGATTTTAATTACTTTATTTGTACATTTTCAATTTTGGTTGTAATTAGTACATTAGTCTTTGTTATTTACGTAGTTGATAACCCACGACAAGTCGTGCTGCCGTTATTCATTGTTAGGAATTATTTTTCCAGCACTGACTGGCCTAAGAACATCACATCTAACATTAAATTTCATATTTTGTTATTCATACGTGCAGATTAGTTTGAATCAAGTATCCTACAAATAGTTCAAGTGTTGTGATGGGATTTAAGTGAAGTTCAATGCATGTTTATATGCAGATCAGGTATAATTAAGGAGGAGAGTTGTTTATGTGGCAAGTGTTGTGATTGGTCTTTTTTTTTTTTTTTTTTGGCCCTTAGCCACTGAATCTTTTATTATTAATGTAAGAGTAGTCCAGTGTACATTTATAAGTTTGTTTCGAGCTCAAGTGTAGTTTTATGTATACTTATGAGTCTTTTTATTGGGTTCAATTGATTTTTAATTAAATTTTGTATGTTTAAATATAAGGTATGTTTTTTTAAAATTCTCCAGCGAAGTCTATTCTAATAAAGCTAAAATTAAGCATTGTACTATACAAAAAGACAATGCACTACACTCAGAGAATACATTCTACCAACTAATGAACAGGTTTTAAATTTTTGTAAATGCAAAAAGTTCCATTCAATACTACCAACAAAAAGGGAAAAAAAGAAATAAAGGAAAAGAAATGAAGGCGGCTAAGGTTTTATTTGTGGTCCTTTATATAAAAAAAAAGGTTTTATTTTGTGGTCTTTTATATACTACCAACAATCTCTTAAAATGAGTTCCGCTTACGCTAGGTCTGAGAGATCCAAATGTAAGCAACTTTATCTTTGCAGGTATCATTACCTATAAAGAGACCGATTCTAATAGACCTACCTACAAAAAAGGTTTGAGAAAATATTTTATAGTTCGAAATCCTTTGATAAAATAAACTCAATAAATAAATAGATAGATAATAAAATGAAAATGTGGACCAGAAATAAACCACTTAACTTTTAGATAAATCTTATTTTTAGCCTTCTATTTTTGGAATTATCATTGAATCCCCCTTACTTTAAAAGTTATGACCATATATATATACAGAAAAATTATTATTATTTAGCACACCTATAAATTTTTTATTACAAAATGAGGCCATATGATAACAACTTTTAAAAAAAGCAGGTTAAATAATAATTTCAAAGAGAATTAAAAATAAGACTTATTTAATGAGGTGTTTGGCAAACAGTTTTTTAAAAAGTTTTTTGGCTAAAAAGAGTTTTTTTGACCAAAGTTAGCTATTTGATCAAATAAAAGAGCCGATTTGGGTGTTTGGAAAATAAAACTTTTCCGAAGAGCTTTTTTGATCCAAAAAGCTAATTTGCAAAAGCTAATTCGATGAGTTTTTGGGAAAAGCTTTTTGAGAATTAACTTTGTGTCTCATAACTTTATGAGAAAAAACTAATTTTACTAAATAGTTTTTTAACAAATAGCTAATTAAAATAGCTAACTCAAACAGCTAATATAAATAGTTAATAGTTAATAGCTGTTTGCCATACAAGACCTAAATATATTAAGGGATATTTGACAATCATTTCGATGATTAATCAATAGTGGGCTGCAAAAGTGCAAAACCTTAAGCCTCTCTATAAATGCAGCTCAGATATCCCTTAGATTTACACAACTACTTCCCTGAGCTTTCCTAACAAATCCAATCAACTCCCCTTCATTTGCCACAGGACAATAGTATTGGTGCAGCCCACCTTAGGGGATAAAAATGGCTAGTCACCTAGGGTTGCTGAAGCCCATCAAGACTCATAGGGTTAACCAAGGAAAGGGTGATGCCAAGGAGGAGGAGAAGGAGGAGCCACTTAGCCCATTGGCTCGTCTGTTCCATGCCCCTCAGGTCAACTGCTTCATAGTGGTGGTGTTCGGGTGCAAGACCACGATCGATGTGGATGTGTTCAAACATGGACTCGAGCAGACTCTAATTAAGCATCCTCGCTTCTCTAGTAAGCTGGTAATTGACTAACCTCCTCATGCATGCCCTACATGTATTAACTCTATTTATTTATGGGTTTGATGATATATGTACATGCCAACTAAGGGGCAGAAGCATATACCAGTTTTTCAATCAAATAAAAGATAAGATGTATATACCACTTTTTTCTGAGTCTTCAATCATTAGTTTAAGCTTTTGGTTGATTTAGTTCTTGAATATAATATCAAAGTTTTTCTGACTGCGAGGTCTTGCGTTTAAATCTCAGCAACTCCCATATTGATTTATTATGCAAGGTAGGGGGAGCCGCCTTTGCAGTAGTCATACTTCAAGTGCAAAGGGCATTCGCGTGAGAGTGTTTGTTAGAGTATAAATTTATTCCTGAACCTTCAACTATTAGTCTAAGCTTTTAGTTGAATTGGTTCCTGAACAGTTAGATTGAAGTGATATTTTAGTTGTGAATATTTTTAATATTAGAATACACTATGTAACACAAGGGTGACTACTACTAAGACTCTATTTAACTTTCCATTACTTTAGAGTCGTATGCATCATTTTCTGAACCCACGGCTAGCTAACACTCTGAATATTTTTTAATAAGGCCTTTGATACAGGTAAAGTTGCAGAGCCATTGAAATGGGTACGAACGGTGGTGAACATAGATGACCATGTCATTGTCCCCGATTTGGATCCAAATATAGAATCACCTGATCAGTTTGTTGAAGACTATGCATCAAACATAACCAAAACCCCCATGGATTTGTCCAAGCCATTGTGGGAGCTCCATATCCTCAATGTCGAAACCTCAGAAGCTGCGTCTATTGGTATCTTTCGAGTCCATCATTCTTTAGGAGATGGTGTCTCCATCATATCGCTTCTCCTTGCTTGCATGGGTAAAGCCTCCGATGCCAATGCATTCCCCTCGCTCGTTGCCAACAAGAAGAAGGCGAATGATCCATGCACAAAAAGCCACCCTTGGTTCCTAGGATTCGTCTTCACTCTGATGTCGATGCTTAAAGTATTCTGGAACACTTTGATGGATGTGACTTTGTTCTTGGCCACAATCATATGCTTGAAAGACGACAAAAACCCTTTGAAAGGAGGGATTGGGATTGAGAAAACACCTAGGCGATTCGTTCATAGGATGCTTAATCTCAATGACATTAAGTTGGTGAAAAATGCCATGGGTGTGGTGAGTTTTTGATCTCGAAACTTCATCCTTAATCTTCTTCATCATAGCCTTGGGTAAACCTATAACTGTATATAGTAATGTATGCATTTTTGTTTTATGATGACTACATCAGACGGTGAATGATGTGGCATTAGGAATCACACAGTCAGGCCTTTCTCGCTATTTGTATGAAAGATGCGGTTAGTCTCCTACGTTTCTACCGACTTATAGATCTTCTCAATACCATTTTAATCTGTGATTTGGATTCTGCGAAGCAATGTTTGCTTCTTTAAATGCTTGACATAATAATGTCTATGGTAATGCTGTTAGGTGAGGCCAAGGGAGATAAGATGGACAGTGAGTCCAGTATGCTGTCGCACAGCCGAATCAGGGCAACCCTTTTTGTGAATCTTAGACCAACTACCGTTGTCCAGGATGTAGCAAATGTGATAAATGCAGGTTCCAACGTAGGAGCGGATTGGGGCAACAAAATTGGTTACATCCTCTGCCCTTTACACATCAAATTGAGAGATGATCCTTTGGACTACATCTATGACGTTAAAGCTGCTATTGACCAAAAGAAACGGTCACTTGTTGCACAGTTCACATATTTTACTACCAGCTTACTTCTCAAAACCTTAGGACTCCAGGTATGTATGATATGATATGCTTGGAAAAAACCTAATGAACTGAATTGAACTGAACTGAACTTTTTTGGGGGGATATTTCTTTATGTCTAATTTTAAAACGATTATAAACGTAACCTCGACTTATTTTTTTGGTTTTTTTAAAGGCAGCTGTTATGATAATGTATAAATCGTTATCAAATACTACATTAAGCTTCTCAAATGTGGCTGGCCCGATGGAAGAAGTAAGCCTTTTTGGACATCCAATGGTTTTCTTCGCTCCTAGCATCTATGGATTCCCACAAGTACGTACAACAATTTATCAAATTTTTTCTCCAATTTTTTTCGATAGGTTTTTCTTTTAATCTTATTTGATCTTGCATGCCCATATTTATTGCAGGCCTTGGTAATCCATTTTCAAAGCTACATGGATAAGATGGCAGTGATTTTATCAGTTGATGAAGATGTTATTCCAGACCCACACAAGCTATGCTTCGAAATAGAAAAGTCTCTCATGCTTGCGAAGAATGCGGTTATGGAGAACAAGCTTGCCAATAAGCTTTGAGATATCGTCTCATTATTATGAAATAGACACAATGGGACAAAATATTTATGCTTGCCAATAAATGACTACAGTCATTTGGTGCGGATGTAGTGTTAAAATGGTTTGTCAAAGATGTTGTAATGTAATTATTTAAGCTTTGATTTCTCGTGCGTATAACAAAAATCTTATTGTCAGACAGATGGTGTATTTTACAATGAAGGTTTGGATTTCTTGTACTCATTTGCTGCAGTTTTTGGTCTGTTTCAGCTTATTATTCCATGCTTAGTGCAGTTTAATGGTAGATTATTGCAGATATCCAAGAGCTGTTATGTGGGTTTGTTGGGCGCTAATTTGTAGTATTTTACGTTCCTCTTTCACTTAATTTTAGCTCGTACAATGATATAATCTTTGAAATTTTTACTTGTTTTATTTACTTTTGTAGGTAATAAGATCAACCAAACATGTGCCAAAAAAGAAGCAAAAAGGAACAAAAGAAGAAGACAAAGCAACCTAAGACAGGGATTGCAGATATCCAAGAGCTGTTATGTGGGTTTGTTGGGCGCTAGTTTGTAGTATTTTATGTTCCTTTTTCACCTAATTTTAGCTCGTACAATAATATAATCTTTGGGATTTTTACTTGTTTTATTTACTTTTGTAGGTAATAAGATCAACCAAACAAGTGCCAAAAAAGAAGCAAAAAGGAACAAAAGAAGAAGAGAAAGCAACCTAAGACAGGGGGCCAGTCGACTGCACGATGGCCAGTCATGCCCCAGCCAGCAGCAGCCGCCAACCAGGAGCTGGCGACAGCGGTTGCATAGGCAACAGCTGCCCGTCGGCCGGGCAACGGCCATCGCCTTCCTGGCTGCCGCGTGCTGTTTTGTCTTTCCCAGCTCGAGTATGAAGGGGCTTGCTTTAGGGACTTTTAGGGGGGTCGATTGGGCGATTTTTAGGCTAGTTTAGCTTAGGATTTAGCCTCAAAAATCTCATTAGGAGGAAATAAAGTAGGTAGATTAGGATTAATTGGTTATTTTTGGGATTCAAGCATTGTATATTCAAGTTCATCCAAGCAATCCATAAGTTTTCTCCTTTCTCTCTCTCTCTTCTTATTTTATGTTTGTTCTTGTTTCCTCTTGTTTGATCTTGTTAGTTTATATTACATTTAGCTTAAATGTTTAGTTTTTATTATGATTTTATGTTCATTAGTTGTTTTAATCCTTGTTAGATTAAATTAATTCTCTTAGTTCATGTTCGTTTCTTTGTTTGCTAGGTTCAGTTTAAATTGGGACTTTTTTATGTTTTCTGGTTAATTAGTTGTGACTTTGGTTGCCTTGGGTTGTAAGTAGCATTTTGATGGCTAATTAGTCTTGTATTACAGTATCAGGCCTAACCACACCTAATTTATGCATCCAATTTAGAGTTTTCTCTCATGCCCGCCACATATTCGGTAAAATCCTCGAGAGAGCTTTCATTCTCTTCTTTGGGCGGTTGACTCATGCCGAGAGGTGAGGTCAACTAGCTATTGTGGGAGAGAGAATGACCGAGGTTTGGACATGAAAATAGTCCCGATCCTAGTTAGGTTCGTGGGTTGCTAATCATATGATCTAATTGGGCTAACCTAGAGCTGCGTAATAGGTCGTATTGGGTCGGATTCGTATACGTGTCGAACTTAAACGGGTTGAGAATTCCTCAACCTGAACCTAACACGTTTATTAGACTTGTTGAAAATCTTGACCTGTACTCATTTAATTTTTAAACGGGTTGACCGCTTACCTCATTTAAGATAGACATATCAAATTCAGTCACTTAATTAACTATTTACACATTTAATATTTTCAACTAATATGCAATTACATTGTTAAAAATTAAGTTTACATATCACATTAAATAATTATTCATTTAATATAAACGGGTTAAATATGTACTTTTTCGTGTCGAGAATCTCGACCTGAACCTAACTCATTTAATTAAACGAGTTAAACTTGTCAACCTATTTAATTAAACGGATCAAAAATTTATACCCAAACCCACTTAACTTCGTATTGGTTTCGGGGCGGTAATCGTGTCAGGTCAGCTTTTTCCAACTCTAGGCTTAACCCATGAAAATAGGTGGTTAGGTCAATTAGACAAGCCCATGACCCTCGAGAGAAGGTTTGGGTAGACCATTTCAATTGTTGGCGTAGTTGAGTAGGTTAGGACTTATCTAAACTATTTAGCTCATTAATTGGTCAAATTGTAATTTCAAGGTCCTTTCTTTTATGTTCGTTAGCTTATATTAGCTTGCTTTTCTTGATCCCTGCATTTGGCCTAGATTGAATCACTCATTCTTGGTACTTGAAACCCTGAGTACTTGACGATGGACCTCGCACTTGGGGTTACAAATTTTAAAACTCGAGTTCTTCCTATCGAGTTTTTGACGCTGTTGTCGAAGAGTTGGCATTTTTCGATATTGGGATTTATTTGAGCATTCGAGGCTAGGCCTTCAGAAAATCCAAAGAAAACTAAAAAATAAAACATTTGAAAAAAAAATCAAGATGACTATTTTCCATTTACCTCAATTTGAACATGAATATTTTTGGTAATACTTGTCTAGATTGAATGACTATCGTACTCAATATGTGCATTTCACGTATGAAAAATAGGAAATATATAATGTCGTGCTTGAGGGATAACACATGAGACCTGAGCCACCCTTGAATCCATGTATTATGGTAGTTTGTGCTATTTAACTATTGATGACATATGGGATATGTTTGAGTCTCTAGCTTGGTATCAATGGCAATCTGATGATGCTAGGAATCCATATCCATCACTACCCTTCTTAGCTCCATGTGTTGTACTCTTATTGCCAATCTTTTGACCATGACGTGCATTTATGTCCCCATTATGATATCTCTGATGAGTATTATGATAGACTTAGTTCCATGATAGAGACAATGCATGAGCCACATACGCACTTTGTTATTGAGATGAGGGAGTGTAGCCTATTGCATGAGACCGACACAATTCTAGCCTCCCCTAGACTAGAGGTTAGTCTCTATGATGATTGCAAGTCTTCCCTTACCCTAGAGTCGAGTTTTGTTGATGATATACCTTCCACCGACCTAGAGGAAGGGTTCGCCTCTCCCTTGACTTCTTCGTTACTTGTTGCTCCATCCTCTCCTAGCACACCTATAGGCACTATTGTCAGTGCTTTGACCTTATATGCTTCTCCCCTCCCTTTAGCTTAGTGTATGGCATTAGAGATGGGTGAGCCATTTAGGGATGATGTTAGTGTTTTGGAGGATGATTTCCCCACTTGGTTGACAGAACCTACCTTGGTTGAGTCATATTTTGCTGAAGCTCCTTTCGAGGAGTTCTGTGATGATAGTTTGGTGGTTGGTGCCGCTCCTCACATTGAGCATATCGACCTAATTTGCACCAACCCACTTGACTTGACCCCCATTTCATCCCCTTACTTCCCACCATCCCCTCTCACTTGCATGCATTTCATGAGTCCCTTGGTGCCATTAGCGAGTATAATCCTTCCTTTGACCCTTATTGTGCATACCTAAAGAAAGTGCCTAGTAAGATCCTGTGGAGTACCTTCTTTGATTATGCTTTTGATTTTCCTATGGCATTTGATGAGCTTAAGAGGGCACTAACTTTCTTTGCTATGATCTTGTAAGTGTTCTCTTATTCGCACTATTCTGAGATACATGCAGCAGTGCACGACAAGCTTTTACGAGCTTTGATGGCATCCGAGTTGACGCTGTAACTCCTGAGCGATGAGGAGTGGTTGATACTCCTCAAGCCTCTATAGCACCATCTTGGAGAGGTATAGTTCGGGTACAATCAGTACCCGACCTGGTATGATCATTCTTACTCTTCTTCCTTCTTTTTATTTTCTTTCTTTTTATTTTTGCTTAGGTGTGGATATTAGGTTGTCTTTTGTTTTCATTTTATTTTATTTCCTTTTCTTTTTGTTTAGCTGTCGATATTAGAATTGTGTTTTTGTTGGTGACTTGGTGATCGACTTTGAGGTGAAATTTGGGATGTTATTGAGCCAACTGATGGCTATGATCACCTCTCTGTTTTGTTTTCTTTTTGTGTGTTTTGTTTTGTGCGCCTTGTGTGTGTGATTTTGTTTTCTTCGTTTTTATGTGTGTTTTGTGGTGGTAGTGACTCCTCGGCTCCCAACGAAGACAATGTGAGATTTATGTGTGGGGGTGAAAAGTCATATACCCTTTTGTTGTGTGTATTTTTGTGAAAATTTTTTAATTTATTGTATAACTATTCTTCTTGGCTTTGGGAGACTTTTGTGCCCTTATGATTGGTTTTTGATCTTTGATAGCTTGGTTGCTAGCTTGTATATATGTCGAATATGCATGATGGAACACTTGTCTACGATGTGATCTCTGGTCTCTCATAATAACCCAATTTCACCTGTGCAGTTTTGTGTGTACACTTAATCATTGACTTTTGGTGTAAGTTCTTGAAATTTGGGTTTGGGGGCATTTTATTTGGTTAATTGACTTTCAGTTTTGGTTTCATTATGAAAAGAAAAAAATTAAAAAAATATGAAGTGTAAAAATGAGCTTAACTCTGGTACCTCTATTTGGGCTTGAATAAATGCTTTGCACATCCAAATAAAACCCGTAAATAGGGAAGAAGCCCGAATATGTGCTAAATTGTTCCTCTGAAAGTTCAAAGTCTAATAAGCCAAGAACTACCCACCTGGATCATGGAGCATAAGGAGAAAAGCAAAAAAAAAAGGAGAAAAGAAAAAAAAGGAGCAAAAATAAAGAGAGTCATAAGCTAAGTGGGGATGACCTTTTGCTCGGTTTTAGCCTAACATTAAGAGTCAATACACCTTGCACGGAGCACCAAGGTGTGCAATCATGCCATTTTGTTTTATGAGGTGAAAAATGAGAGTCGGGATGCATTTATAGCGTATGTGTGTCTTGAACGTATGTTTTGCTTGTATATGGCTTAGTAGCTGGGCTGTTAGGGTGATAGAATCGTTTTAGATGCGTGTATATTTTTCCTTTGCTTTGTACATATGCTTTGTTTTGGAAAAAATTCAAAAATATTTCAAAAATTTGTGGGTATATCTTCTACAAACTCTCACGAGATTTCACTTGTCTACTTGGGTAACTAAGAGGTTTAAAGGGCTTGTTGGATGTGTTAAATGCAACCGTGATTTCTACGACAAGTGAGTTAGGTTTTTAGGTTAGTTTTTCCTTTGTTTTGCTTGCGTATGAGCAAAAGATAAGCAAAAGATAGGTGTGGGGGTATTTATTGGGCACTAATTTGTCATATTTTATGTGCCTCTTTCACCTAATTTTAGCTCGTATAATAATATAATCTTTAGGATTTTTACTTATTTTATTTACTTTTGTAGGTAATAAGATCAATCAAGTAAGTGCCGTAAAAAGGAGCAAAAAGGAACAAAAGAAGAAGACAAAGCGACGCGCGACTGCAGGCCGGTCGACTGCTCGATGGCTAGTCGTGCCCCAACTAGCAGCAGCCGCCAACCAGGAGGTGGCGACGACTGGCCGGTCATCGCTGACGATGGCTGCCCGTCGGTCAGGCCATGGTAGTCGCCCCCATGGCTGACGCGTGCTATTTGGTTTTCCCCGGTTCGAGCATAAAAGGGCTTGCTTTGGGGACTTTTAGGGGGTTCATATTGGGTGATGTTTAGGCTAGTTTAGCTTAGGATTTAGCCTTAAAAACCTCATTAGGAGGTAATAAAGTAGGTAGATTAGGATTAATTGAATTGTTTTTGGGATTCAAGTATTGTACATTCAAGTCTATCCAAGCAATCTATAAGCTTTCTCCTTTCTCTCTCTCTTCTTATTTCATGTTTGTTCTTGTTTTCTCTCATTTGATCTTGTTAGTTTAGATTACATTTAGCTTAAATGTTTAGTTTTTATTATGATTTTATGCTCATTAATTGTTTTGATCCTTGTTAGTTTAGATTAATTCTCTTAGTTCATGTTTGTTTCTTTGTTTGCTAGCTTAGGTCTAAATTGGGGGTTTTTTTTATGTTTTATGGTTAATTACTTGTGACTTTGGTTATCTTGGATTATAATTAGCCCTTTGATCGCTAATTAGCCTTGTATTAGACCTAACCACATCTAATTTATGCCTCCAATTTAGAATTTTTTCTCACGCTCGCCACATGTTCGATGAAATGCTCGAGAGAGCTTTCATTCTCTTCTTTGGGCGGTTGACTTATGCCGAGAGGTAAGGTCAACTAGCTATTGTGGGACAGAGAATGGCCGAGGTTTGGACATAAATATAGTCATGATTCTAACTAGGTCCGTTGGTTGCTAACCTTATAGTCTAATTGGGCTAACCCCATGAAAATAGGTGGTTAGGTCAATTAGACAAGCCCATGACTCTCGAGAGAGCGCTTGGGTGGTCTTTCATGGTGCAATCGACCATTTCAATTATTGGTGTAGGTTGGGTTGGCTAGGACTCATATAAATTATTTAGCTTATTAATTGGCCAAATTGCAATTCCAAGCTCCTTTCTTTTATGTTTGTCAGCTTACCTTAGCTTGTTTTTCTTGCTCCTTGCATTTGGCCTAGATTGAATCAGTCAACCTAATCTTGGTACTTAAAAGCCAACTCTCAGTGGAGGACACCCCGAGTACTCGACGATGAACCTTGCACTTGGGGTTACAAATTTCAAAACTTGAATCCTTTCTATCAGGGTTATTTTGTGAGAATTCATTACTTACCTTATTCATGGATCATTATTTGGGTGCATAATGACTCAACTCTTGGTTCATCTCTCTTAGTGCAAGAATTACATTTCAGACTCTATAAATTGGGTATCTCTAGTAGGCATTTTCTGTGGGCATTTGCCAGCATTTGAGTGGCACTTTGGAGTGCCTCTTGTCACCATCTCGTCATGGGCTATCTCCATTTGCTATTTTACATTTTATTGAGAGTTAGTGTTGAAAGATTTTCGTTATAATTGATCTCTTCCTTGAGCGTTTGTTTTGATATCTTTATTTCTCTTGTTTGACCTCGTTGGGCGTGTATGTCATTTGAGATTTATCTTGTACTCTCACCTATATAGCGGATCTTTGTGCCATTGTTGCCGCTTTTGGTTTCATTCAGTTTTGAGTTTTCACGTAAAAAATATCGTGTATACTATTATCTTGCTGATCTTGCTTTTTATACTCTCCTATATCTATTTCCTCTATCATTCTGTTTATACATAGCTCAATTTGTATAATTAATGTTCGTAACATCCCCATCTCGCCGTTGCCCATGTCGATTATTTTTCACCGCTTTATCACCCATTTTTCCCCATTCATTATGTATTGTTCGATGTGGGAATGATTATTTCCTTCTTTCTGGTGATGAAGATCAAGAAGGAGAATTGGATGATATGCATGTTAGTAAGGGTTTATGTACACTAGATATTGATTTTGATGGAATAAAGGAAGAGATTTTTGTTATTGGTTCCTGTAATGGGCTTGTTTGTATGGTCTTATTGTTGGGTTACTTGATTATTTGGAACCCCATCATCTTCCAATGTGCAAAATTTCCATGCTTATTCGGTACTATGGATGAAGGGAGCAATACTCTCTTTGCTTGCTGTTAGAGTATAAATCTAATCTTGAACCTTTAACCATCAGCTTAACCTTTTGGTTGAATTAATTCTTGAACATAGTATCAGAGCCTTTCTAAATGAGATGTCTCAAGTTCAAATCTCAGCAGCCCACATATTGATTTATTGTGCAAGACAAGGCGGGCATTTGTGGCATCCACGCTTCAAGTCCAAAAAGGGCATTTGCGTGAGGGGCATATTAGAGTATAAACCTATTCCTAGGCCTTCAACCATCAGCTTAACCTTTTGGTTGAGATGGTTCTTGAACACTTATAGATTTGGGTATGTGTCTTGTAATGATGATTACAAGCTTGTTAGACTAGTTGAGACAGATCAACTTAAAGAGATCATAGTTGATGTCTTGTCATTGAAACCCAAGAATGGATCCAAATTCGCAATGAGAGGCTTCATCGCTATTCGTTTGGTTCTATATCAAATGCAAGATTGGTGGTAGTGTTAGTTAATGACACTGTATATTGCATCATGAATAGGGCAGAAGTTGGTCATGGTTAAGACATTGTGGGTTTTAATTTGGTGCATGAGAAGTTTGAAGACATCCATGTTTTGGTTCATGGTGATAGCAACCTTGATATTGATCTTGAAGAAGAAATGGCAAGTTGAGTACATGGGATTGTATAGAGACATGAATCTAAGTTCTTGTTCGTCCTGATTAGATACACTATGTCTGGTAAGTTTTCATTCAATTAGGAGACCTGGAACTAGTGTTGGTTGATGCAAAATCATCGCGTAAAACGTACACACAACTTGTCAAATTTGAAGGGAATCCAGAAGTTACATTGCCAGTTATATGTGTTCCTAGCCTGATATCACTTCTTCAATATAGTGCAGATACAAAAGGAATTTGACATATGCAAAAGGAATTTGACATTTATTCGTTTGGAAGGAGAGTAAGTTAGAGGAGTAAAAGTAAATAACAGTAAGGAGGACTGAGAGTAAATAAGAATAAGTTGCTTACCCTTATTTGAGAGTTTATGAAGAGTAAATACTAACCCTTATTTGGAAGAATAAAAGAGTAAATAAGAGTAAGTGAAAGAATGATACATATATCCTTACTAAATAGATTAAAATATATTATATTAAGATTTGTGAGGGTAAACATGTAAACTACTCCTTCCTTACCCCCTCCTTACTCCTTTGTGTAAGAAAATGTAGGGTTGAAGGGAGTAAAGGGCACTAAGAGTTACTCTCCCTAACTCCTCTATGCCCTCCTTTTCTTACTCCTAAACATAGGTAAAGGGGAGTACTCACTCTTCCTTACTCCCTTTAGTTATTTCTGCTCCCCATCCAAACATATGCTTCATTCACATCAACACCCCCCAAAAAAAATTCCAATGTTGCAAAAAACCAAAAAAGAAAAGATTGAGAGAGTAGTGAGATATGTATGTGTAAGAAAACCAAATCTACATAAAATCTCGCAAATTAACAATGTTGACTTATGTGTTCATGTCATACATTTAATACAACAACACCACCTCCCAGTGCAGGTCCCACTTTCGAGGAGTTTGGGGAGATCCAACTGTAGACAACCTTACCTCTATCGGCATTCCTACCCATAGAGAGACTGATTCTAAGAGACCCACAAAAAAGGAGTTTGTGAAAATATATTATAGAAGAAAGCTTTTATGAAAACATTTAATAGGAAAAATTAAGGCAACATAGTAAGGAATGACTAAGATAAATTAAAAGGACAAGTTGCTGAAGTTATGAAACGCAAGAACAATATAACAGAGGAAGGTAATATACCTTAACAAATCAGAGGTGAGCAAGTGCGGTCTCTTCCCAGAAGAAAGTACTACCTGCAAACAAACACGACATACGATAAGCCACTACCAGCACTAAGCCACTGCAATTAAAAGATATCTACGGGGTCGACTCTTTGCGATCTAAGATTTTTATTCTATCCCGCCACAGCCTCCCATCTTGAGCCAAGTCCTCCGTCAAACCTACAACTTTCAAGTCATTTGTAATCACCTCGTCCAAACTCTTCTTTGGCTGGCCCCTCCCTCTTTTGCCTTCGGGGATGTTGTTCATCTCACATCTCCTCACTGAAGCGTCCACACTTCTCATTTTCATATGGCCAAACCATCGAAGTCTTGTTTCTCGCATCTTATCTTCGATGGGAGCTACTTTAGCTAAGTCGCTGATTACTTCATTCCTAATTCTGTCTATTCTCGTAAAACCACACATCAACCTAATCATCCTCATCTCTGCTACCATCAACCTTTGAACCTGCGTCTTCTTTAGAGGCCAATATTCTGCTCCATAGAGAACAGCGGGTTTGACTACCATACGATAGACTTTGCGTTTCAATCCTAGGGGCACCCTCTTATCACACAGCACACCTGAGGTATACTTCCATTTTTGCCAGCCCACTTTTATTCGCTGGTTAATGTCTTCGTCAATATCCCAATTTTGCTGAATGATTGAGCCTAACTACTTAAACTTATCGACCTTAGGTATCGACCTCCCATCCAGGGTGACTTCTCCCCCCGCATCTACCCTTCCACTGAAACAGTAATAAAGGTATTCCGTTTTCGATCTACTTATTCTAAAACCTCTCGCTTCCAGCGTATGTCTTTATCGCTCCAACTTGTCATTAACTTCCTGTTTGGTCTCATCAATAAAAGCAATATCATCTATAAATAGTATACACCATGGTAATGCATCTTGAATCCCTCTTGTAAGTTCATCCACAACTAGAGTGAAAAGAAAAGGGTTTAAGACGGAACCCTGATGCAGGCCCATACCTACGAAGAAGTCATTGGTGACCCCTCATGGCGTCCTAACGCTCATCCTACCTCCCTCGTACATCTCCTTAATAATTCAAATATACAAGGGTGACACTCATTTCTTTTCCAAGCATCTCCATAATACTTCGCGCGGAACTCTATTATATGCTTTTTCTGGGTCAATGATATCCATGTCATACATTTAATCTAAAAATTAATTGCATGCAGTTTCAGTAGTCTCAATGAAGACGAACACGAGTTGGTTTAAATAGTTTGACACTTATTTTCTCTGAAATAATATATTATGTTTTGAATCTTGAGAATAGAAAAGAATAAAATTGTATAATTTATTATGATTATATAGTTTATAATAATTAGCCATATATAATGCTATCATAATTGTATAATTTATGATAATTATAGAAAAAAATAATTCAAGCAGGAAGGAAAATTTATTTGCCAAAATTGGTTCAAAATAATTAACCTTTCCACAAATATTATAGTAGTTCAAGATTCTCCAAATTGATTTGCAATTCGATTCTCCAAGAGCAACACGCTAATCTCTCTCCCTCCCCCACAAAACTCGCCTAAACCCTTGCCGAGTTTTACCACTTCCAACGTCATCCTCTCTCTCTGTTTATCTGTCAGTCCCAAAATCCACCCAAAAACATCCCCTTTAATTCCCATCTTCCCTCGTTTCTACCCCCTTTGATTTCTTCCTTCTTCAACAATGGCGATTCTGTCAGACTACAGAGGAGAAGAACAACAGCGACAACAGCAGCAGCAGCAGCAACAGCAGCCCCAACAACGCCAAACAAAAGCCCCCAAAACATTCAATGCAACACTAGATCCTTCAAACCCACTTGGGTTTCTTGAGTCTGCCTTCGAATTTGTCTCCATTGAGTCTGATTTCTTCCAAAATGATTCTTCTGAGAAGGCGATGGGTTGTTTGGCTAGGAAGATGATCGAGAAACACAGGGAAGAACAAGAGAAGAAGAAGAAGATTGAAATTGAGAAACAGAGGGACGAACTGGAGATTCTGAAGAAGAAGACTGAACGGGAACAACAAGAAAAGGCTGCTGCATTGGCTCAGACTCAGACTCAGACTCAGAAAGAGGCTCCTGTCAAAGAGGAAAAGAGAGAGGAAGAGAAAGAGGAAAAGACAGCAGAAAAGAAAGATGAAGAGAAACCCAAGTATGAAGGTATTCTCCCTTCTTATGATCTCTTTTAATCTTAACTTTCTGTGTTTGATCTTTGTTTTAAGGCTATTGGTTATTGCAATTTCCTGATCATAGTTCTGAGATTTTGCTTATTTTTGTTGATTTGATAGGTGCATTGTTAGTTTGTTATGTTTAATGGGCAGTTTTTATTCTTGCTTTTTGTTTGATATAGAGCTGTAAATTTTTGAAATTTGTCATCTTTGCTGGGAGTCCAATTTATCAATGCGATGTTTATGGGGCTAGGAAATTAGGCTTGCTCTTGCCTTTTACCAAATTGCCTTTGTGCTCCATCAATGTTAGATAAGTAATTCAGATGATTGAATCAATCCAATAACCGTAGTCTTATCTTGGTTTCTTAAAAGGGTTTATGTTCATGTATTGTGACTTGTATTATGCTATGCCCTGTAATGTTCATGCACAATCGTGGCTTCTTATGGAGAGGAAAATGAGTAGTCTTTGTGCTTCCTCTCTGTCTTTGCTTTGCGTTTCTCTCAATGTCGAGGAAGAAAGAAAAACCAAACCGAGCCAAGCTCTGAGCGTGGTTTGGCTCAATTACCCCCCTATGCTCTGGCTGGTTGATGCCGGTGTGGTAGATAACTGCATGTTTGTTAGGACTGTGGAAGTTGTACTTGTTCCAAAATTAATTCTTCAAAATATGTTTGTACAGATCCAAACAAAGGCAATGGTTTCGATCTTGACAAATACTCCTGGGTACAGAATTTACAAGAGTTGACTGTGAATGTGCCTGTTCCTTTCGGCACAAAGTCTAGTTCCATTGTGTGCGACATCAAGAAGAACCATCTGAAAGTTGGAATCAAGGGTCAACCTCTAATCATCGATGTAAGTAATTTGGTTTTCAATGTAAACATCTACGCCTTGCAGTTCTAGGCGTATTTGTTTGCTACAATGCATGTATTGTGACCACTTCACTTGTCTGCCTTTGCAGGGTGAACTCTGGAGGACTATAAAGCCTGATGATAGCTTCTGGAGTTTGGGTATGTCTGCAAATTTCCTCCCCCCCCGCCCCCACCATGACTTCATGTGAACATATGCCCTTCACCGTCCTTCTTTGGCTGCATGTAACCAAAGTATTTGTGTCAAACCAATCGATAATTGATGAGTAATTTGGGCACTGAATTTAGTGGTGATTAAGATTCATTTTGAAACATGCTTAATCCAAATATATTAATTTGAACGCGTAACGAATGAGGCATCATTGGCATCTTTGATAGTTATGGCATCGTAGTCTCAAACAGGGCCTTCCTGATTCCTATATAGTCTTATTTGTGCACCTTGGTGTCTAGAAAGCGATTAATCAATGTGGTTTTCCTTTATTCACTGTGCAAAAAATGAGAAAGAGGCTTAAAGCTTCTTTTCACGATTTTGTCGAAAATGATTTGTGTTTATTAGGGATAAGGGTGCGTACATATAGCTTCCTGTGACAATTTTTCTTCTGTTTACTTTCTGACAGAGGATAAGAAAGCTATCTCTATTTTACTGACAAAACAAGATCAACTGGAGTGGTGGAGATGTCTGGTGAAGGGCGATCCTCTGATTGATACTCAGAAGGTTCACCCTGAGAACAGCAAGCTTTCTGATTTGGACCCAGAGACGAGGTCGACTGTCGAAAAGATGATGGTAAGACTTCCTCTGACTAGCCTGTATGGTAAATTGTGTGCATGTATGAATCCTAGGTCCTCTTCTTTGTGCCGCTAAATTAATGGAAATTTCTTCTCTAACAGTTTGACCAAAGGCAAAAACAAATGGGACTGCCAACAAGTGATGAGATACAGAAGCAAGATTTGTTGAAGCAGTTCATGTCTCAGGTAATTCACCACTTCCACTTTGTTACTGATCATAAACTTCCATCTCGTTTTCAGGTATAAAACAGAGGGATCTGAGCACACCTCTTTTATCATTACTAACACACACCTAAACTCATGCAGCACCCGGAGATGGTGCAACAATTTTCAGGGATGAAGATGAACTGAATGACAATGGCAGAACAAACTATACGCGTTGAAGATACAAGAAAAACGACATGAACTGAAAAAAATGTTCCTTTTTTCCCCTAAATTGGTATTTGATCTATACAGTAAGCTTCAGTATTACTGTCTAGGGTACAGATTTCACCACTATGAGATGCTTTTGATTACCCAGGATGATTTTTGCAAATGCCAAATGTTCACTCCTGCAAAAAACCTCATGTGCAGTGGTTCAAGACATGGCCTATGAATAAAGATCATAATTTTTGGCATTTTTTCTGCACAGTCAAATCCTTTGTGAATATTATTCCCTCAATACCATTTGTTGGCTATTCTTCACTTTAAGCAACGGCATTGGGCTTGGCCTGGCTTATTTTCCCTAGAAAATGGGGCTACCATTCCAATCAACTCCAATTTTTTTGAGGAAACTTGGCAATCAAAGCCTCGAATCTCATCTACCCCAATTTTGTACCTCTGGATGTGTGGTAGGGGACTAGTGGCAGATGTAGGTTGTAGACACCGGTGTTCTTGGCTGGTGGCAACCATTAGCTCGAAAAATTATTCAAAATTTTGCAGTAAAATTTTAAAAATTTTAATCAGAGCATTTATAAATTTATTTGCTATGTATGAGATTAAGGAAGCTCAAAATAGCACTTCCTTATAGAATCTCAAAATAGCACTTCCTTATAGCTCTAGGGTATTTTTGGTAAAATTAGCTGTTTTAGTAATGATTAACAGTTTTACTAGCTAGTAGCGGTTTATTAGTGATTAGCTGTGATCCAGTAGTAGTGGTAGGTAGCTGTTCAACTAGCAATTGGAAATAAATGTGCTTGTTAAATGCAACTGTTGAAGTAGTAGATTTATGTCAAATGACTGAAAATGGCACAATAAATAAAAGTTTTTAGTAAATAAAAAGAAGAATTTTGTAATTTGCAATGCAATAAGTAGGCAGAGGACCAGAGGTTCTTAAAAACTACTTTCATTAACTTTTGAAAAATACTACATAAACCTCTAACCACTATCTCATCCACTTCTTTACCAACACTTTTAAGTCGTGGTCCATGACATTTTGACCACTACAAACTGCTAACATCTACTTCACCCTCTATTGCCGAATATAGCCCTACATAAAATTTATGGATCAATTACTAGATATATGTGTTTTTCTAATATATGTATATTTATGTCTCTTAGAATCAGCCATGTGTATCTGCATTATCTTGCCAAGTTAGATATAACGAGACAAATATTGTACAATTCCATTAACAAGTTAATCAACGAATAACTTTTGCATCAATAGTTCTGAATTGAAGAATTGCCTCTAACTCTACTATCACATTGTGTTTAAGATTCTGACTTTGTGTTTAAAATAATTGTTTTATTTATTTTTTTCAAAAAATGTGGCTTGAAGGCTTATCTAATGCATAAATGATGAATTATAGATTCATGAGATAAGACTATGTTAAGCCGCAAAGTGTAGCATGGCTAGGAAGGCTTAATTAGACGAGTCAAGTATAGGATATGGTTATGGGTAAGAGAAGGTGGGTGGGTGAGTGAGTGGTGACAGGTGTTCCAATTTATGAGGGTTTCGTGTTGATCTCCATCTCTATCTGTCTAGTCTATGTGATTGGGGTTGGGAGGTACTTTGTATTGTTATCCACACATAACTGTAATTGTAACTGTAATCAGGATCTAAAAAATCTAGCCGTTGCAAGAATCCCAACTCCCTTTTTGGGTGGATCTAAGGGGAGAATCTCATACCACCTCATGTCCCATGTGTCCTTTCTCCATTGTTTGTTTGGACTGCTTTACCCTATCTCTTCATTAACAAGAGGGACACATTCCTTCCCCTTCACCCAAATTCGACATTCGTCCCCCCCCAACACCCCCAATTTATTGAAAATTTTACCCTATCTGAATTTTGGTTCGACTATGATAATTGATAAATGAACTCGTGATGTAAAAGGAATGAATCTGAATGATTTAAACTGATAAGTTGACACCTGTTAATAGGTTAACTCTTTATTTTTGTCTCTTATGTCTGTTTTCAAGGTATCATATTTCACCAGTTACTTTTATTTTTTGGGTAAGTAAGGTCATCCACTAAGTCTCCATCTCATGTGAAAACCAGTCAAATTTGGATTGCATTTCAAATCTAATTACGACTTGGATCGGATTTGGATGTTTAGATATTCAATCTGATTCGATCCGTTGCCATTGCTAGCAACCCATCTCCATTTCCCAAGTACGTGGCAAATAGAGAGGCTCCCCAAAATTTGGGTGGAGAGGATGGGAGGTGAACTAAGATGCCAAACGGGCAGTGCGCCTTCCGGGGCTAGTTACTTTTGTGTTCTTCCTTAGCTTTACCTAAGCAAAAACCTTCAATACGCACATAGTTCAAAAATTGACGAGTATTACTTATAAGAGCCATGTCTGGAAAATGTTTGATTGTATTCTTTATATTGGGTTTAAAGGAGCAACAGAGGGCAATATAATTCATTACATTACAATAGGAGAGGAAAATCGAGCTTGTGACCTAATATGTCTAGGGTATCAGTCTTGGCCATTAAGCTAAGACATCATTGGCAAGTTCAATTGTACATCTTGATGCCATTACTCTTCTTTTTTCCAGTTGGATTGATGGCATTAGTTGTTGCCTTGTTTCAAAAGAACAATCCTCTTTGATTTTTGATGATACATAGTAAGAAATTTTGATATGGCATAATCATAGTTGTTGCTTTTTCATAATTGCTCCTTTGATTATTTCATGTAAAATTTGAACTTGTTGCATTTAGATTGTATGTCTAATTGTAGTTAAGGGTAGAAACATTTTTTTTTTTTTTCCACACACAGATAGACTAAACTTTAAAATAAGAATTGTTTGGAGGACAGCCCCTCCACAGTCTGTAAACCTCGGCAACAACCTGCTCCCGAACAAAGTGATAGTCAACAGCAATACGCTTGCTATGATTGTGTTGAAATGGATTTGCAGACATATATATGGCGCTGATATTGTCACAATAGAAAAGAACTACGTCACAAAGGGTAATCCTCAGACCATATAGAAACTTGTGAATCCACATGTGATATGAAGAATTTGAGTTTTAAATTTATAACCCCAAATACAAAATTTATCGTCGAACACTCGGAGTGTCATCCACTGGGAGCTAGGTTTCAAGTATCGGGATTAGCTAGAGCGACTCAATTTAGGCCAAGAAGGAAGGATATGAAAACAAAGCGAAACTAAACTAATAAACGTAAAAGAGGTGGCTTGAGACTATAATTTGACCAATTTACGAACTAGATAGTCAAGATAAGTCCTAACCTACCCGACCTCAACTAAAAATAAGAGATGATCCGTTTTGCTATCGAAGACTACCCAAGCCCTCTCTTAAGGGTCATGAGCTAATCTAATCAATCTAACTATCTATTTTTACGGGGTTAGTCCAATTAGACCATAAAATTAGCAACACTCGGACCTAACTAAGATCGGGACTATTTTCATGTCCCGAACCCGACTATTTCCTCTCTCACACTAGCTAATTGACCTCACCTCTCGGCACAAGTCAATCATTCAAAAATATAGATAAAAGCTCTCTCAAATATTTCATCGAACACTTAGCGAGCGTGAGAGAAAACTCTACGTTCTAAGTATAAGTTGGGTGTGGTTAGGCCTAATCCTAGCCTAATTAGCCATTAAGGGGCTAACCACAATCCAAGCCAACCAAAATTAATCACTAATCATTTTAAAAATACAATTAGACCTAACTAAATTAACCTAAGCTAACAAACAAGGAAATAAACATGAACTATGGAGGAGAGAGAAAGAAACTAGATTAACCTAATCAAGCAAATTAAACATAGATTAACAATAAAAACTAAACATTTGGCTAAACAAAATCAAATAATAGCATTAAACTAACAAAATATAAACAAGAGCAACATATGAAAAAGAGAGAGAGAGAAAGAGAAAGGAGAAAACTTATGGATTGCTTGCATGAATTTGAATCGGCAATGCTTGAATCCCAAAAACAACCTAATAAATCCTAATCTACTTACTTTATTTCCTCCTAATGAGGTTTTTGAGGCTAAACCCTAAACTAAACTAGCCTAAAAATCGCTAAAAAGGAACCCCCAAAAAGTCCCGGAACAAACCCCTTTTATACAAATCGAGTCGGGAAGAAAATAGCACGCAGGCAGACTAGGCGACGATCATCGCCACCCCCTGGATGGTGGTTGCTGGTGGCTGGGATGCGGCGCCTATCGCGCAGTCGACCAGCCCCCCGTCGTGCGTTGCTTTGTCTTCTTCTTTTGATACTTTTTGCTAATTTTCGTGGCACTTGCTTGGTTGATCTTATTACCTACAAAAGAAAATAAAACGAATAAAAAATCCTAGAGATTATATTATTGTATGAGTTAAATTAGGTGAAAGAGACATGTAAAATACGATAAATTAGCGCCTAACAAGATGGATTCAGCAATAGCGTAGCCAAGAGCACGATACTCCACTTATATGGAACATTTGGATACTAAGGGTAGCTTCTTAGAGCATCAGGCAATGAAGTTGGGTCCGAAGAACACAAGATGGTTGGTGGTGGAGCAACAAGAGTCCTTGCAACTAGCCCAATCAGTATCAGAATAGGCAATAATAATGGAGGAAGAGACAAATGATCGAAGGAGCAAGCCATGATCCTGAGTACTCGCAAATACCTGGAAATGTGATTGACAACATGAATATGAGTAATGTGGGGTGCATATATAAACTGGGAAACTACATGGATTACATAGGCAATGTTAGGATGAGTCATAGTCAAATACTGTAAAGCAACTACCATGCTCTGATACTTAATGTGATCAACAAGCTGTTCACCTTCAGAAAGGGATAAAGTGGTTCGTGCAACAAAATACTAATAGGTTTGACTATGCAAAGATGACATTTATAAAGAAGATCATCAACATACTTCTCTTCTGAAAGGAAAAAAAACATAAAGAAGAACGAACTACTTGAACGCCAACGAAAGTAATAAAGTTGCCATGGTCTTTCATGGCAAATTGACACGTAAGAACAACAATAAAGAATTGAAGAATAGTAGAAGAACTGCCTGTCAAGATAATATTATCCTCACAGAGAAGCAAAATCAAAGCATGAGAACTAGTGCGAAAGACAAATATCGAGGGGTCACATTGCTGCATACAAAACCATCAGACATGAGAAAACTACTGAAACGATGATACCAAGCTCTAGGAGTTTGCTTGAGACCATAAATGGCATTTTAACCTTGCAAATCAAATGGGAAAAATCAGGGTGAATAAAGCCCGGAGGGGGAAAGAAAGTATTAATCCTATATATGTATGTGTGCGCTATAATCAAATAAAGTTTTACTTTATTATATTAACTAACATTCTAAGTTATATCATCCAATATACACAATTATCTTTTGAACATCTTGTTATAGGAGGGGGGAAAGAACCTATTAGTAACATATAGAATGAAATTTAATTTTGCACAAAAAAGAATAAAATTTATTCATGACCCCACAGATTATTACACCTGTTATATCCTATTAAGCCCAAGTTTTGCATTAGTCTTTGTAGATAAGACACATAACTCTAGTGTAGAATGCATAATCTAATTATGCACAACACATTGTTCGGGAAAAATTATTAATTGCCGTTGCTATGTTATATATACTATGTGTACATTGTCCCATAATTACACATGAAATATTACTATTACAAGACATTCTGATTTTTAAATATCTGTTTTATCAGAGTCAGACGATTATTAAATCATAAAAGGGTTAAGTTCTTTTATTAAAAATTTCTCCATTTACAATTCAAAACCTCTACACTATTATTACTTAGAAGTTGCAATTAAAACACATTTGTCCATGCATGCCATGTTGACGTGCACTGTATGCATATCAATATATGCTCACACTTTTATTGATTTATTTATTTATTTATTTCTGGTATTAGATCTTCTATTTTACTAGAGTCGAACTACTATTGGTCCAATAAAGGATAGAGTTCTCCCATCACAAATTTTCTTCATGTACAAGACGCGAACCTAAAATCTTCATTAAGCGAAATAAGCGTCAAACGACATACTTGAACCAACATATATTGGTTCATATATATATATATATATATATATATATATATATAAAATATGCGGTAAACTGGGGCGTTGCCCTAGAATTGATGTTGGTTCTTTATGCTATTATTTATTATATTATAGTGGCATGGGTTTTTTAATTTATTTTATTTCGGGTTTTGTTTTTAATAATGTCGACCAAGGACATTTGCTGTATAATAAATAATTCCAAGATCTCACTCCTAATCATGGATGCCATTAAGTAATTCAATTTGTCACGGAACTAATAACAAAAATAATTGCAAATTGGACCGTCCACAGAGTATTGCATTTGGGAATTTTGTGGGCATCCCCCCTTTTGGCGGCTGTCGGATTTTATTTTTTTCCCCCCCTTTAGGTGCAATAATGGAGGCCGAACAAAGTTCCAACAAGCAAAATATTGATACACATTGCGAAAATATATAATAATGCAAATTTATCATATGCTCCTAAAAGATTATATCATTGATTGAAAAAAAAGAAATACATAGAATCACAAAGAAAATTCTATCATTTCATTAGTCAATAATAACTCGATTCAAGGTTAAGAGATTAACAATGGGGACAAAAGGGGTCATATTGTGATATTGTATAGTCAGTTACGTATGAATATTGTTTGCAACAATTTTTTACTTACGACTAATTTATATTAAAATTTAATTTTGAACCCGTAATTATTAATTGTTTGAACAATAGAGTTTTTCAGAAGATTCTATTATATATGGAGCTGGGAATGTCCGATCCGACGTAATAACCCGACCCGAACCCGATCTGAAGTTACTGAGAGAAATCCAAACTCGACACGAACCGAACCGATTTCAGCACAAAGTCGACGCGATTTGATCGTTTCGCTTGAAAACATATTATTTTTTAATTTTGAGTGGATCTAAGCTCTTTGCAAAGTTGACATAAAATTGAGCCGTTTATTAAATAGGTCAACCCAAATCGACCTATTACCTAACTCTAATCATATAATTTTCAAGGCAAAGAACATCTGCCTCATGAGTCCACCTAAATAACACAATTAATCAAAATTATTTGTCGGCAACTTTGGCCAAATATATGTTGTTTAATTATAATATTAGTAATGAAACAAATACAATTTAAATTTATACCAAAAAAAGTGCTTCAAATTGCATAATTTGCAATCATTGAATTTGTGATATCATTTTTTGTAGATACATTGTACTTTCAAATCAACAATATTCAAAATTATTCGAGTGATTTTTATAGTTGTCAATCATTAGATAGCATCACATAAACATACGAATAATTCTTGGGCGCACAACGCACCAAAAAAGTTTGCCAATGTTATTCCCAGCTATGAAGGGCTGCAATCAAGTTGTGACACGAGGCTAATAATGCCACGTGTTATTTTCAGAAGCGTGCTATTTAATTTTTATTTTCTTTTCAAAAAGGTCATCCAAAAAATTAAAATAGAGATGCCATGCAAATTAGGGGTAAGCGGAACTAGGTACATGATTGAATTTTTAGGAATCGGAATCGGACTCAGTTGGAATCAGATTCTAGAATTTGGAATAGGTCCCGAACTCGATTGGAACTAGATCCTAGAATTTACATCCGGTTTCGGACCGAGTTTGATTCTGTGTACTGATTGCTAAATTTTTCTCATTATCCCCTAAGAAAATAGGGAGATGAAGGGATTAAAGGAAGTTCAGAACTCATATTTAAAGTCAAATTTCTCATAATCAAATTACAAGGTTAAATCAAATAAGCACTAGGCAGTAAAGAAATTCACATGTTCTAAATAAACACAGAGAATTGGAGACAATGTTAATAACAAACTCATAAATCAAAACTATAAAACGAATGAGAAATTCAAAAATTATTTTAATTCACTTCAAATAGGGAGAGAGAGACAGGAAAACTATCAAAATAATATAAAAACAAATACATAGTAAGCAATAAGGCTCACGAAGAGAAGAAGTAAAGTTTACCAAAATTTTGAAACCGATCCCAAAATCGATCTCAATGCGTCTGAATCCATACCTGCCAAGTCCAAACTAATTCTAGGTCTGAAACCGGGATGTCTAATGCGAATGCCGCTAAAACTTATATGTCTCGTTTGGGGAAGGTTCCTACTGCTAGCTCAGGCCCCTCAACTTAGGACACCCCACTCCCTACATTTGATTTTTAGTAAAATCATGTCCAAATAATTGAGATTTTAGTTGAATTCAAGCGTAGGTTGGATCATTTGGTCTGCTTGATTTGTAGTCTGTTAGTGTCTAGCCTAGTAAATTTTTTCCCATGGTTGTATTAACTTGGAATTTGATTTTTAAATTTTGCCTTGAATTAAAATCCAATTAATTCTACGGGTTTTTTTGGGGTGAGATTTTTGGAAGGAGATGAAAAGAGCTGGTATGAACTTGAAGGAGATGAAGGAATTAAAAAAATTTTAAAAAAATTGGTAGGAGTTCAATGACTACGTCCTAAATGTCAAGTGGAGTACATATATCCAAGTTATTTAAGCCAAACAGTTCGATACATGTTATTTTTATCAATTCAGCATGTATGTATAATCTTCAATTTCATTTTCCCCGATTGGATATTCGATTTATATATATATATATATATATATATATATATATATATATATATATATATATATATATATATAATATAGAAAGAGATGGGTTTCAAAATGTTGAAATTAGTTCCATTTGACATATTCTAAGGGGTTGTATAAATTAAAAGCAAGGTTGATTTGAATATGTATACCTGAACAAGTATATCGGTGGTCAATTTGACCTAGAGATGATAAACGGGTTGGGTTGGGTCGACCCATTTAATACACGGATTAATTTCGTGTTGGCTTTGAAAATAGTTTAGATTTGCTCAAAATTAAAAAACAATAATTGTTTATACTAAACGGTCAAATCCTGTCAACTTCGAGTCGAAATCGATTCAGTTCGGGTCGGGTTCATGTTTCTTTCTGTAACTTTAGGTTGGGTTCGTGTTTTTTTCTGTAACTTTAGATCGTGTTCGTGTTAGGTTATCATGTTGGATCAGATTTTCCCAACTCTAATTTGGCGTTGATTTAGATTTCATACATGTCAACTTTTGAATTATGGTTAAAGTATAGTAACCTTGTCTTCATATTCATTTTTTCTTACAAAATTTGAGGTTTTTAATGACAAAAAAAGCTTACGTTTAGTTTGGTTGGATATTTCGGATGCATCTTGGTTGGAGCATTACTGTATACGTTTAAGTTGTTGAAACACAAAATGAAATTCATTTCATGTCGATAAAATCAGAGATCTTGAAAATACATGTATGTAAAATTGATTTAGAAATGAAGCCTAATTAATTGTTCTTATATTCTACTCAATTTATTTTAAATCCTAGCAAATATAAAATTTAATAATTTCTTCATATTGTTATTTATTTTTTTTTGGTTAAGGTGGGAACAAACAAAGTCCATATCATACTCCTAGGAGTACATATTTCCACAAGCCACATCAGCGCCACATATTAAAAGTTGTATATATGACAAATATATGCTGGAAAAGTATATATACGTGGCAAGTGGAAGTATATTATCGGGAATTAAAAAGAGCATATTTGCTCAAACTATTCATCCATAAATTTCTCCCAAATTGTAGTCGTCTAAGAAACAAGTATAGTTCTTTACTACTATCCCAAATAAAACATCAATCAAATATCATATGATAAATTATTGTGAGAGATCTTGGCGTATTTTTCTTCTGATCTATCATATATATTCCAAAATATTTTGGTCCAACATTAAAATCATTTTTTTAATGGGAAAAAAAGAATGAAAATTTGAGAAGAACGTCGAAAATTTATGTCATTTTCTGCACTATAATTATACTACGCTTGAAGAGAGAGAGAAAAAATCATTCATGTACTGCTAACAACAAAAAAAGACAAAGGCATTATTCTAATTCTAGAGCCTGAGTTCTGAAAAAAGGGGGAAAAAATTCAGAGGCTAGCTGGGGACATATGAAGTGAAAGATTGTCCAAGTTAAGGTCATCCATCCTCAATTTTGGTATAATTCTCCGTAAAAGACAGCCCCACTATATATAATCCATGTCCCCAAAAGAGGACGAAACACATGCAATAATGGATTAAACATGTCAATATGTCATGCAAGCATGAAAAATATATTATCATCTGTATATAAAAAAAATAAAAATATAGTTATCACTATATTTGGTCGGTAGACACAATTACATTTTTAGCTTGAAGTGTTGGGTTTCAAGTATATAAGGTCTGAAAAATATCAAGATCGAATGTAATAAAATAAATAAAACAGATACGGAGAAAATTTGAGAGAAAAATTATATTTCTACTGTTTCAGGACAATATACAAATAACTCTTCCTATTTATAAGTGTTAATTACCAGACACTTATAAACAGATCATTCCCATACCCCCTACCTAGGTGTGTTTTTCAGCAATTGATTACCAGTTGTTCCTTACACTCACCTACTCTCACCAGGCTACCTCTTGGTAGTTTTCCCAGTGATGCCTTGCGTAGTTTTTTTGTGTATTTTCCATTAGTTTCTTCCTTTCTCATTTATAGAGAAAAACTAATAAGTTTAACTTCAATATATAATTCTCGTTTCATGTAACTGCTTCCCATAAATTCTTTGGCATCAATGGTCATTCATAATACATTGTCTTAACTTTATTATTTTTTGTCCTTCCATTGATTTTTATCAATTCCGACATGAAGAATTAAACAAATTAGAAAACAACATCATAATAACTTCGAGCGAATTACGCGGAGACTTAATTAAAAGGTTAACCGAATAAATACACCTAGTAGAAATTTTAAAAATTAGTGTAAAAAAAAATGAGTTTGAATTCTGTTTGTATTGACTTTTAAATTTATTTTTTTTTTTGGAAAATAATGTCATGTCTAGTGTACAACATGAAATGTGAAGTATCTAAGGAGAAACAAAGATTGAAGCAGGAGCGGATCCATTGTAGGTGCACTGAGGTCACCCTACACCCCTCCTTAAAAAAAAAAAAAAAAATATGCAGCATAAATTTTAAAAAAATGAAAACTTTAATATAAATAAAACAATAAGGCAAATAATTTCATAGAATTGCCACTAGCCTAGTGGTTTCAATGTGTGTGCTATGCTTTGGTAGCACCCAAAGGTCAAGGGTTTGAGCCCCTCCTACACTCTTTCAACATTCTGGTAGTCCTTCTTAAAATTTTTGGCATCGCCACTAGATTAAAGAATGACAGATTTCAACATTCTGACAGTCCTTCTCAAAATTTTGGGCATCGCCACTGGATTAAAGAATGACAGATTTTTGACATAGTTGTATCTAAGGTCTAGAAGAGTGTCATAGAGGAAGTTTACAGCGAATATAGTACTAGTTGCCACTATATTTGGACAGACATATTTCTTGATTTCAAATACTACATAAATGAAAACATCACCATCATAGCAATTTCAGGTGAAATGGACGTCTGAAACAATATGTAATAATGCGATTGCTAAAGCTTTTATTATTATTATTATTATTATTATTATTATTATTATTATTATTATTTTGATAAACAAGGGAGGGGGAGCTATATTAAATTCAAAGAAATTTGCGTATACATATCCTTCGAGGCCCGATTGAGAATACTTTCCGAACTTGATCCCTCCAAACACGACTACCAAACGAAATCGGTTGCCAATGAGCTAAATCATGGACAACGTTATTCCTCCCCACCCCCCCCCAAAAACAAAAAACCACAATGAATATGTAAAAGACTCAACAAGAGAAACTATGTCATCGCGAATGATGAGACCAACGAAATTCTCATGAATGGTCTTGGCTTTCAACTTTTAAATCAACTAAACAGTCACTCTCAATAACCAGGCCATCAAACTCCGCCTTCTTGACCCATTTGAGGGCAAATAAGCATGCTCTAGCCTCACTGGCCTCCACATCAATAAAACCTGCACCTTGTCGAACCCCCGCAAGGACAACATCCCCATTACAATCATGTAAGACAAAACCCCAACCCCAATTAGAGTCCCCCAGTTTACCACCAACAATGTTGAGCTTGATGTCACGGACCGCTCTAGAATACTCCAGAATACTCCAGAATATACTGGATTTTCCTAGATTTCTATAGAGTATGTTCTAGAGGGTTTCAAAGGGTTCTACATAATTTCACACTTGTGTAGAATCCTACATATTCGTATAGAATATTCTGGATGTACGATCTTAACCGTAGGATTAAATAGATCTCCAACGTTCATTGAGGAGGTGGATGTTTATATATACCCCCAAGGGGGTTCATTTTGCACCAAGCATTCAAGTGCAATACAAAGCATTCTCCATACCATTTCTCTCTCTGCTCTCTCTCTAAGTTCACTTGAGTGGGCGTGTGTGTGCTTATTTAGCTTATCAAGTCTAAGTCAAGCATCTTTCAAGGCTTATTAGCAAACAAATTAAGAGTTTTAAGCAAAGTTTGTTAGGCTGCACGGGTCTAAGTTTGAGTGAATTATCAACCTGTGATATTGAGCAAACCGATTGACAGCGGCGACCAACTCTGTTGATGAGCAACCAAGGGGTTGCTCGTATGTTCTCTAACCTCACGGAAGCTTCGAACCGAAGCAACAGCAAATTGCAACACACACACCGGACAAGATTCCTTGACTCGGAATATGAATAAGTTCTTGGCATTCCAACACTCAGCAAGAATCGTTACAAATTCGCCCTGCCTCTCCCTGTCCAGTGCAGCCAAGGCGAACAGTACCCCATGCCACTCACCTCCTACACCATTTCCGCAAAGGGATGATCGCGTAGCGCATGAAGGTCAGATTCCTCCCTAGCCCCACACACCGCACAGTTCATCTCCACCACCATGGGTGGGCGACTAGCAAGGCTGATCTTAGTTGGCAACATGTTCTTGCAGGCCCTCCAAACGAAAAGTTTGATTCTCGGTGGTACATCAAGATAACATATCAACTTCCAGAACTTCTTTTCATCACTCTTCGAGGGCCCCCCGCCTACATTCGCTCATTTAGAATCACATGATAGGCTGCACGAACAAAAAACACACCAGAGTTGGAGAAGTGCCAAACCAGTTTATCCACCGGCTAAGATGAACACAAAGGGATACTCAATATTGCCTTTACATCACTAGGTAAAAAGATCTCTCTAACTAGCGATTCATTGCAACTTTGCGTTACATAATCAATTAACGAGGACACCTTCAGCTGGGCCTCATGATCACACTTTGGCATGATGACCCAGAAAGTACGGGGGCGAGGAATCCATTGATCAGCAATCCCATAGTTCACAGCCTTGCCATCCCCAATCAACCACTGAGACCCTTGGAGGATAACGACCTACGAGCTCCACAAGCTGCGCCACACAAAGCTGGGCTGCAAGCCCAGATCAGCATCAAGAATACTGCAGTGACGATAATACCTTGCTTTCATTAGTTTAGCCACAAGTGAATTCTCATTTTTCACGAGACGCCAAACCTGTTTTGCCAATAGGGCTTTGTTAAAAGCCTCCCTCTCCCTGAAACCCAAACCCCCATCTTGCTTCAATTGACTCAGCTTCGAGCTGCTGAGCCAATGAATCTTTCATTCCTCTTTTTTGCGACTCCACTAAAACCGATTAATAGTAGACTGAGTGGAATGGCATGGTTCTTGGGAGAACTTAAACACACTCATCGCATAAGGTTGGATAGCTTGGGTCACAACCTTTATCAGCACCTCCCTTCCAACCCAAGAAACAAGCTTGTCCATCTAGTTCGACAACCTGGATTTAATGCAATTGACAATATATAGAAACGGCTTTTTCTTAGAGCGTCCAATCGACGTTCGAAGCCCCAAGTACTTATTATGAGTCGGGACTTTCCGAATATCTAAACAGTGGAGAATGCGGCTTTTTTTTATCATTCTTGACCGCTCGGCTGAATGAAACTGTTGTCTTGGAGTAATTCACTTGTTGCCCCGAGGCACACTCATACGTCTATAATAATTCTTTCACTGCAAGAACTTTAGCCTCCTCAGCACCATAAAAGATTATCGTATCATCTGCAAACAGAAGATGAGAAATGGCGGGAGTATTACTACAGATGCAATAATCAACAATAGCTTGCACTTAGGCAGCCATGGGGACAACCAATCAGAGACAAATAGAAAGAGATAAGGGGAGATGGGATCCCATTGACGAAGACCCCTACTCGGAATTAAGTTCCCCCGAGGCAACCCATTCAGAAGAAAAGAGGAGGTGGACTTCACACACCACATAACAAGGTCCACCCAAAATCGCCCAAAGCCCAACCTAATCATAAATTCGAATTTTACTTGTATTAAGCTATTAAAATCTTAAAAATTATTTCATTTCTAGTAAGGCAAATTAAATTTAAAATGTCTAGAAAAACAAGACCGGAAAATGATCCGTTTTGGCATATTTCTAGTTTGGGTCCATGAAGAGCGTCATCAGAGGAAAGAATTTACCAGAGATATAAGTACTGAGTTGAAGGCATTCAGTCTAATCAGTTAATCACTAAACCGAACTAGTATGATCATCTAGCCCGCATGCAGTACCAATGCGCCATCATTTCCAATTGAAACCAAAGAAATAAAATTCAGATTAACGGTCTATAATCGCTCTTAACCGCTCCTAAACGCTGTTAACCATTGACCGTTAATCCCAACCGCTAACAAACATTAGTAATCGCTGGTAAACGTTGTCTGACTGTTATTTACTATCTGTAAACGTTATTTGTAATCGCTACGAACCGCCAATAAATGCTGGTAACAGCTAATGTTATTCTTGACAGCTGATAAACAATAATAACTGCTGGTAAACCGCTGCTTGCTACTAACCCTAATTTTAAACGTTGAAACGAACATACCTTTAATAAACTTATTAGTTATGAACATGTAGTAAGAGTTTAAGATTCAAATTCAATAATCATAAAGTCAGACAATTTATCACTCTATCGTTATAGAATGACAATAACGTGATTAGTTTAAACGGCTAGGATGGCGTAAGAAAGGGAGAGAGAGTGAAGGAGAGAAAAATTACTCGTACATTTTAACTCATCTATTTTCTCAAACTCAAAGGTAATATAAATCATTAGAAGTACATATATATATATTTTCCTTAGAGATTGAACAAAGACAATAAATTTTAAAGGTTAATATTTTTTTTTTTTGGGGGCAAGAAAGAAAGCGGCAATTTTATTAAAAATTAAGGAGCCATCCGACATTTACAATATAAATTCGAACAAAATAAATACAATCTTCATTACAAAAATAAAATTCTAACTTCATGAAATTTAACTTGATACATACTGAACGTCTGTTTTCTCACGTAAATCGCGTTTTCCAGAAGTACAACACGTAGAAGAGATCCACAGATCCATCATTTTCTTCTTCATATTTGCAGACCTGCTGATCTAGTGCAGACTTCGTGAACGAAATATTGATCTCATATAAGAGATTATACTTGAACTGTCGAATGTCATTGAAGAGCCTTGTTACAACCTTCACATTGTTCATTCCAAATGTCATAAATAAACAACCATAAACAACACATAACCAAGATAAAAGGAAGCGCTTCCGCACAATTGAAAACACAAATCTCACTATTGGGGAGACAACTTATAACCAAGATAAAGAAAATAACAATTAAACATATAAGTAGATTAAAAGGGAAGAAGAGAAGATCAGGAACGATCACAAGAGATCATTCGCGGCCTCTAATTGCTTGCGTAGAAGACGATGATGATTGAACGATGAGGGTGAGTGGGTACTTTCTAGAGAGAATGGAGTGAGTGGTTTTTATTTTCTTCTACGGTTTTTAACTCTTATACGAAAGATTAATATTTAAATCATGCATAAATTTGTAAACATAGCTACGAGAGTATTCTTTTAGCTAAAATAATACTCTCTTAGTTATGTTTACAATATGCATGATTTAAATATTAGAAAGGTTCCTAGCTAAGCCAAATTCTTTTTGTTGGAGATTCCATATTCCAAAGAGGGGGGGGGGGAAGCTAACAACCAAAATGGCAGCTAGAAATAGACTCGAAATTCCGCGTAATTAAAATTGTGATAAGGATTCCTTCTTTATTTGTCAATTTATATACCCAAAAAAAAAAATTGATGGGTGGGAATCAAATTTTGTGAAAGTTTCTCTTCTGGACAACAAAAATTACAACATATACATGAAGAAAGGGATGGTGCAACGTATGGAATTTTTTGAAACCAACACATTTATGGTTAGGGATGGCAACGGGGCGGGGCGGGGCGGGGATGGGGGAATATTCCCCCGCCCCCGTCCCCGCTCAACACCCCGTCCCCCGCCCCCGCCCCCGCCCCCGCTATCGGGGATTGTTTTCCTCCCGTCCCCGCCTCGTCGGGGACCCCGTTCCCCGCCGGGGCCCCGCTTCCCCGAATTTTAGTGACGAGATTACACAAAATGCAAGCCTAATTGCAGTAAAAATTACGAGCCCAATATAAAAATAATCAAACAATAAGCCCTAAACAAAAAAGAGAAATTAAACTAATAAATTAAGGATATATATATATATATATGTAATTTTAATTAATTTCCGGGCGGGGAAACGGGTTCGGGGACGGGTATATTTCCCCGACGGGGAGCGGGTCCGGGGATGGGGAGAATTTTCCCCCGCCCCACCCCCGTCCCCGCGGCCGGAGGAGGAATTTTCCCCCGTCCCCGGCCCCGTCCCCGGCGGGTCCGGGGAATTTTCCCCGCTGCGGGGCAGGGCCCCGACGGGGTCGGGGAAACCCCGCCCCGTTGCCATCCCTATTTATGGTTGTTCAATTCACTCGCTTTGTATTTGTTAGAGTATAAATCTATTTCCGAGCCTTCAACTATAAGTTCAATTTTTTGGTTGAGTTGGTTCTTTAACATGGTATCAGAGTCTTTCTGAGCGAGAGGTTTTAGGTTCGAATCTCAGCAGCCGCCCCTATATTGATTTATTGCGCAAGGTAGGAGGAGTTTTTGCAACATCCACGCTTCCAGCCCAAAAGGTATTCGCGTGAGGGAGTGTGTTAGAGTATAAAACTATTCCTGGGCCTTTAACTATCAGCTTAAACTTTTGGTTAAGATGGTTCTTTAACATGGTATCAGAGCGGGTTACTCGATCTTGATTTATCACTGTCCTCGTTTGATTAAAATTGTGTGCACGTATTAGGCCTTGTTAGTAGCCTACACGTGAGGGGGCGTGTTGAAGTATGAAAGTGGTGTTGTCTCATATTGATGAAATTAAAAGGCTTAAGCATATACATAAGCTTGTGAGTTACTCCACCCATTACCAGTTAGTTTTAGATTGGAAGCTCATTTAAGCTTATATATATAACTCTTTGTCAATTGTCCAATTAATATAAAAATTTAATAGTAACAGACTTGTTATACGTATATGATGTATTTCCCTTATATCTTCCAACACTATCAATCACGTGTGCATGTAAACTATAAGATTATCAAATTACTAACTTAAAGTACGTTTAACTCTATGACGACGTATACAAAATAAACACCACCAAAATACAGAATACTGAATGTTATTTCATAAATATGACCTATTAGTGTCCAATATCCAAAATTCGGAAGCATCACAACACCCCAAGTATAATTGTCTTGAATATGATGACTAACATTCAATCTACCTAAGATTCTTTTTTGGGGGGATGATTATTCTCTATATGTCTTTCTTCCTCTCTCTCTCTTTCTCTGAGATCCCAGTTGGCAAAAGTGTTCAAATGGAAAACTGGTGACAGCATTTTGCCTAATAGTAGCAAAACACAGCAAGCACTTGTTTGTCATATAAGCAAATTCCTAATCAACATCAAAAGAATTCCTTCTCCTCTTGTCACGTCAATTGCATCAATTTTTTTCCGCCATTTTGTTCTTATGTATGCAACGAGAATCACGAGTGTGTATACTCTACTACTAAATAATCAATATATATATATATATATATATATATATATATATATATATATATATATATATATATATAATTTTTAAAACTAAATCGATTCTGTACTTATATGCAGTTAATTAGGCTGAGTAATTAGACCTCTATTAGCGTCAAACCTAGAGCACGATATACCTAATACGAAAACGTTTTTTATTGACACAAACCCCTTATTTCTCTTAATTAAAGTTTTCATTAATTCAACTCTTGTAGATATTGACGAAAGTATGTGACTAACTATATTTTTATGGGCTAGCAGTAGCTCAATTCCAATTAAATAGAGGACTGTAAATAAAAAGAAAAATTAAATATTTATAACAATAGGGTAATAGGGTATGACAATGAGTTGCCGTAGAGTTTCATCTCTATGGATCAACAGTTAGCTCGATTTAATTAATAGAAGAAAAAAACCCAAAAAAATTTTTGATGTGTGAAATTCTGGAATAAAATGTAATTTGCACTAAATTTTGTGAAAATGAGAAATATAGCCCATTTTTAACGTGGTTGATTGTATGTCTGAATACATTCACTAATTGGTAAATAGCAATAATTATGTATTTTGGAAGAATTGCCTGTTATCCCTCAGGCCTTCAAGGTGTCACTTCATATGATGTTCTAGTGGAGAAGAATTAAAGAGACGTATTAAACCAAGTTCATTGTGATGAGGGGCCATGGTGTTATCCGACAATGAGAGAAATGTCCTAATTGCCATTGCATGTCGAATTCCTATTTGTCTCTGTGTTCCCATGGTAGGGGTGGGACATAGATTAAGTTGGATCAGATTCATGTTCGTATCGAACTTAAATATGTTGAAAATATCTCAACCTGAACCTAACCTGTTTATTAAACTGGTTGAAAAATCTTGTTCTATACCTATTTAATTTTTAAACGAGTTGACTTGATTTTGGTCCGTTTACCATGCTTAACATAAATAGGTCAAGTTCGGGTTAGTAATCTATCCGTTTAACTGTAAACCAATACGTAATTATATAGTATAACAAGTTAAGTTTACATATCATATTAAGCAATTACTTTTTAAAGTCCACCCAATTCATTATAATTGACATTTTTTTATACATTTTTAATATTTGCGTTCTAAATTATCAAAAACAGTATAAAGGGTAAGTAATAAACAAGTTATCAAATTAACATGTTTAATTCTTTTAGTTAAGCGGGTTAAATAAGTACTTTTTTGTATTGAGAATCTCAACCTAAAACTAACTTATTTAGTTTAAAGAGTTAAACGTGTCAACCCATTTAGTTTAACGGGCAGAAAATTTGTACCCAAACTCACTTAACTTTATATTACTTTCGAAACGATAATCGTATCTTATCAACTTCTTCCAGCTCTAAATCGAATGCCCCATGAATAATATGGGGTTAGTTAGGGTATGAAGAACTAATCGAAGTGGGAAAAGGGAATGCAACAACACTCCACATTATTCGCTCTTCCAATATCAAAGGAACTAATACTTCGAAGGAGCCAACTAAAAAGTGGTGGAGAAACACAAAACCCATTAAAATAGGCATCTTATTATACACAAAATATAATGCAAAAAAGGTAAGAGAAAAAGAGTGGCTAAATTATTGCAGCTGTTTTCCTTTTTTTCTTCTTTTCCAAGGCATTCACACCATGTCTATCTTTCCTTTTGTTCCAATGCTTATAGCCGTTGAGTAACCAAAACAAAGTTGACGTTTGTCTTCATTCACTATTGTTGCATCAAACATACTTGAGATTAGGGCTGCTAGCGAACCGAGCCGGGTTTATGTGGTTGCATGTATGAGCCGAGCTTAATTCTTATGAATAGGAGCTTGTAAGTTTGTTAAACCTAAACAAGTCGAACAGATAAGCTTAGCGAGCTTCTACAAGCATTCTAAAGAAATAAGTGTTAGGAGCCGAAATATTAGACTTTCTATCTAAAGGTAAGTTGATGTGATTAAGAACTATTATTTGTGGTCTCACTGCTAAGTATAGTGTGTTTTTACCTCCTAGTCAGAATTTCTCTCTTTTTTTCTCCCTCATCTCTTTACAATTTAGATTTTTTTAATCTCTACATGCATGCTCATATAAAGGCAGAGTTAGAGTAATTGCACATTTATGCAACCAAGTTTGCACTCCAAAGTTTATTACTCATTGTGTTGGGTATGTCACACATGAGTAAAAGAAGTCTCACATCGGGAGTTTGAGAAGAAGAGTCATGGTATATAAGTCAAGTGGGCTACTCCTCCTATTACCAATTGGTTTTAGGATGGAACCTCACTTGGACTTGTTGCCATGGACCTTGGTTGAAGTGGGATCCCTCCTTGGATCTCCCCAACAAGTGGTATCAAAGCCGATGGTGCGTTCGGTTAGGCGACGAAGGTGTGGCATGGTGGACCCCATGGACGAGCTTGGTGAAGTGCACGCAGGTGTTGATCGAGCGGTAATACGTGTGCTGCAGCGTGGCTCGGTGGTGTGGATAAGCTCTTGATGGTGGTGGCTTGACACCTTGGTAAAAACTTCTGCTCAAGGGGGAGCTGGTGCATTGATGTGGTGTGAAAGAGACTCATGTATGAGGGGGAGATTGTTGGGTATATCACACATGAGTACAAGAAGTCCCACATCGGGAGTTTGAGAAAAAGAGTCATGGTATATAAGTCAAGTGGGCTACTCCTCCTATTATCAATTGGTTTTAGGATGGAACCTCACTTGGACTTGTTGCCATAGACCTTGGTTGAAGTGGGCTCCCTCCTTAAATCTCCCTAACACATTGGCTAACTTATCAACTATTGATACTGAGACAATTACGATTATAATACTATGGCTACAAAGATTAGGTGTGAGCACCAATCCTTTCATGTTTATTTGATAGCCTCATCATGCATCCCAATATTCACAAGCAAGATCTATATTCAAATATTAAAAGGTAAGCTTTTGTCCAAGCCTTTAATAAGTCAAGCACTTAATTAGGCTCAAAGCAGTGAAGTCTTGGAATAGTCAAAATTAGGTTTGAGCCCCAAACGAGCCTTGGATGAGCCTAGTCTAGGCTTGAGTCTTAGATAAGCTGATCAGCTCCAGCTTGATTTTACTGAGCTCGCCAAGTCCGAGCTAGAATGCAAGCTCATGGGCTGAGCTTCAAGCTTCATGAGCTCGAACTTGGCTTAGCTCAAGCGGAGTACACCCATACTTGAGACATTCGATTTAGTAGTTTGGACTATGAGTCGGTGGGAACATGCATGATTTGTCTTTAGATTTTAAAACATTTGCTCGTAGAAACATATAAGATAAATATGCCCATGAATCAATTCATAGTGATTGAGAAAAAATGAAAGCAAAGTTAGGAAATTAAGATTAGGGGAGGAATTAACTTACCAAATTTGTAATATTTATTTCGCGTATACTTTGAAGATGATGTAGACACGAATACACCAGCTATAAATTAAAGGAATTATGAAGAGTCTAGAAGATGGCTGATTTGACAACTATGTCAGTTATTTACTATAAATTTTATTGACAATTTTTCCCTTATAAAATATGCATCTTGAGATAGTATTTTTAAAAAAAGTTATGACTCAAAATGCTCTGTAATATATGTTTTTCTTTTCCATGTGATAGATTTCTACTAAATTTTGCCACATGTTGAAAGAATAGCCATGTCAAGAATCCATGAAGCTAAGCTAAGCAATGGAAGCAACTTGATAGTGGGATTAACGTTTTGTTTGTATGATTACCTGTAGAGCTAACAAAAATTCAGATTAGGGTCGAATTCGAATCGGACAAATCGAACAATGTCAAAATTCGAACAAGAAACTAATGTCCAATACTTGATTTTTTTCGGGTAGGACAATTTGAACAAGGTTAAAATCGGGTTCGGACAATAGAAATATAAAAAATAATGTGTCCGGATTCAAAATTCGGACGAAAAATTGATGACTGTACCCGATTTTTTTCAGATCGGACAAATTCGGATATGCGGATCGAACAACTTTTTGCCAGCTCTAGTTACCTGGATTGCAACTGGTCCACATGTAAATTGGAGAAAAAAGGTAGAGGGGCTATGGGTATCTATATTTCCCAATATGGGAACTCAAGATTCTCTTAAATCACAAGCAGTAAGACACTTTGTGCCATGAACCAACCTTCCCAAAGTGAAATTCTTTATTAGTGATATATCACTCAACTCTAAAAGGAGACTCACCCACCACTCACACTAAAACTTTTTGATTAAAATTCCCTTTTTATCTTTGACTTAAAATTACTTAAATTAATTTTTCCCTATGTCTTTTTAGTTAGACCTATCTCAAATATTGCTTTTTAATTTATTGAATTTGCTATTGAGAAGTCAAGTAGAGACAACTGACCTGATCAAAAAGCATGATTAGGTTGTGCTATCTAGTGTTATCTACTTTCTTAGTGGAAATGTATATGTATACTTTGGTGGATTATACTATTCAAGGTTCTGTTTCATAATTCCTTGACATTTACTCAAATCATGTAGCTTTATTGGTCTTTAAAACTTTATTTAATTTCTAGAATGCAAATTAATTCCTTCACTTTTTCTCTTAATTTGTTGAGTGAAATTTTGTCCTTTTATGTTTATCTATTTTTCAAAAAATATTTTAAACCATTGTTGTCAAAAATTATTTTTTGGGTAAATGATAAAATACAAGAGAAAATGATACCTGCTACAAAAGCGAGTGTCCATCTTTTGACATAAGATTTCACAGTTGGTTAACTTTTATTTATTTATTTTTTGAATAATAAAATGTTACAAAATGTGGGGTCAATTTTTTGTAGGGTTATTTAATATGTGTTTCTACATTTATGATTACGATTCCTATGATCTCATAATAAGTAATCATATACCGTTGTTTTATTTATAACTAATTTGTAACATTTTTTATGACATTTTTTCAGGATTTAATTCAATAATGTGCATCTGATAATCTAAAGCTTATATATTTATATTAATCCTAATTTTGAGACATGAGAAGATACCGTGTTTGGTAAACAACTATTAGTTGTTAGCTACTACCTGTTTGTATAAGTTATTAGTTGTTAACTGTTTGAGTTAGTTATTTATATTAACTGTTTGAATTAGTTGTTTGGTGAAAAACTGTTTGATAAAATTAACTGTTTCTGATAAAGTTGTGAAACAAAAAGCTAATTTTTCAAATTAGTTTTTTAGACCCAAAAAGCTCTTACAAAAAGTTTTTTCATCAAATACTCAAACCAGCTTTTTTACTTGATCAAAAAAGCACTTTTTGGCCAAAAAATTCTTCAAAAAGTTGTTTACCAAACACCTCCGATAAGTCAATCACATGTATCTATCTACTTTTATTATAAAGTTTTTATTAACATTATCGTATTTGTAAAATAACCATTTAAATATTGCCCCATTATTACACAAAGTATGACATCCAAGCTAATATCCAAGGTAATATTATTATATTTTCCAAGGAAATACATTGCATGGAGTACACCTCATGTTTTACTGTTGATTCCTTGCGTTTGCTAGAAATTGACAGAAGTTGGTGTTGAAATTGACATGCGTATGTACAATTTCTGCTTCTCCAATTGCAATGGAGTGTTGGAGGGAATAATTTCAGCTACTATCAAGAAGCTGAGAATCTCTTTCTTTTCTTTTTTTGCTTTTGTTTAACAGCTAGCTATCTTATCTTGTTCTTCTGATCTTCTCTTTTCATTTTGTACATGACATATTATAAATTAATTAACCGATTATTCCGTTTTCAATATAGTTCTATTTACTTAGGTATAAACTTAGGAAAGTTAACTAAACGTTACAAACTCATTAGAATGCAGATACGCATACGCTATATATGTTCAATTTATACAAATTAAATACAAATTAGATAACAAAACAAAGAAATGTCAATGACCTGCTTTGCTCATTGGCATGTTGTCGAGTGTCGACTTCCTAACCCTCTCCTTAGGTTTGAATTTGAAGAACCTCCATTTGCCAAGTTATTTGTTTTTTCTGGGGGTCTTGAAAGTTCAGTTGGGGGTGTGCAAAAAAATTTCGAAACCGAAAACTGAACCGAAAAACCAGTTGGCCGAATGAATTTTTCAAAAAAGTCGGTTCAGTTAACCAAACCAAAATTTTTTCGGTTTTCGGTTCGGTTACGGTTCAGACTATTTGAAAATTCGGTTAACCGGCAGTTAACAGAACTGAAAATAATTTTTTTAGAAAAATTATAAAAAAAATTTCGATAAGAAAGTGTACTTTTTTATTATTTATAAATGGTAACCAAAGTTTAATTTTTATAAAAAGAATTTAAACATAAAAAATGAAAAATTTCGGTAACAAAGTATAAGTTTTTTATTATTTGTAAACGGTTGACCAGTAACCGAACCAAAAAATCGGTTAACCGAACCGAAAAACTGAATAACTGAAATTTTCGCTTCGATTACGATTCGGGTTTTAGACGAACCGAAATTTTCGGTTAACCGAAAAATGGTTAACCGAAATTTCCGATTCGGTTACGGTTCAAAATTTTTTTGAACCGAAAACCGGTTAACCGATTTTTGGTTAACCGAAACCCCGGTTAAATGGTTTTGCACACCCCTAAGTTCAGTAGTTGGTCTAATTTACTTTGTAAAAAGATAAGAAATGAATAAACAGCTTAAACTAACAACAAAGCTAGACACATATGTACTAGTGAGTTTTAATTCAGATAAATAATAATGTTGTGTAAACTATCTCAATAATATATACCCCTCTTTCCATCAAGAAATGTTTATCCTTTTGCTATGGATACTAGGTAATTAGGCCATGGATTGCCACATTATTGGAGCAACTTAGGTTGAGCAATACTCATTTTTCTTATACAACCTTTTAAAAATTCTATTTCTAGAAGAAATTAGCTGACTAGCTAGGTTGAATAATAAAAAAAAAAGATGGAAAAAAAAAAGAAAAGAAAAGAAAAGCAAAGCAATTATAGGGGTATTATCATTAGCAGACAGTAATTAGTAGCACCATATATCCTTGGATTAGTGGGTAGCATCAATAGTCTAGTTGCCAATTAGAAGATAATATAAATTAATTTTCTACAGTAGTGGTCAGACTGCGTTGAATTTGTTGTACATGATGAGATTATTATGACATCGACTTTTTTTTAATCTCCCCCCTCTCCCCTTTTTTTTTTAAAAATGGATTGAGAGTATACGGGCTATGGAATTATGACAATAATTGAACTAACTGTTTCTTAGTACACTTAAGACATCGGCCTCTCTGATGATAGAGATGTTTGAAAAGATATGATTGTCTATATACGGATCTCTCCAGATTTCGTGAAAGCGGAATCTACACTGAAAGTTGTTATTGTTGTTGTTCCTCAGTACATTTAAGTCATCGTTGAAAAATTTGATCATTGATCATTGTATCATCAGCTGAGTAGCCAAATGACATGATATGATTTGAACTTAGCTCTGAAATTGTGTTATGTATATACTTGGAAATATACATGGATCTTGAATATGAGTTTCAATATTGTTTTCGAGTATTTTATCAGGTAATGAAAAAATATGTTACAACTTATATTTGGTCTAGGACGATCATGTTGCGGAAGTGAAATAGTCCGTTGGATTACAAATCACATTTAATTATGATTATTAAACTGATTATCGTTAGGGAAAATTGAATTATGTTGGTGCAAAGATTATATTTTGCTCAAAATAGAGTCACAACAGATAAGAACTAATTTTATACTTAAAATTGTTGGCCGGGCCTAAGGTTTTAGGTCCAACGGCCACTAAGACCGCTTAGGGCGGCTTCCCTGATTGTTTTCCCAGCCTATATAAGGAGGTTTTAGGGGATCAATTAGGGTTGCACGGATAACACAGAAACCACATACTCTCCCCTCCCCTCACATGGCTGCCCAACTATCCACTGGGGGTTTCGAATTTAGGACGTGAATTCTAAAGGCGACTCTAGTAGCCGCCTTACATTTATATTGACGTGGCTATTCCCGCCAGTTATTTCCGCATCCATGTTAGTCCTATTTGTCCAACAAAAATAAAATTCACTAACGAAATAACTAATAGCACTACAAATGAAGAAATCGAGACTTTATGCCAAAAAGGATAACAATAAAATCCACATTCATGATCAAGATTAGGGTTTTCCTTTCAAAATAAAGTTTCATGATGTTTTCACATCTTTGTTTTGAATATGAATAAATTTTAAATAATAATTTGAAAAATATCGCTATAAAAAATTTTAAACTTTTTGCATGAAGCCATTTCAAGTTATCTTTACATGGTATATCTCCTTTACATGTTTTTTTCTTTAATTAATAGTTAGGCCATATGTATAATTCTAAGACTACTTTTTAGAATCAAAAAGTAAGACATCTAATTAACAAAGCACGAGTAATTAGGTGCTGTTCTTTTCATTAGTATATTCCAATTTACCAACTTCAACCAACTTCAGCCTATTTTAATCCACTTCACCAACTTTCAATAAAAAAAATGTCCACTTCAACCAGTTTCGACCAACTTCAACTTACGGCAGCTAATATCAATCCACTTTAACCCATTTCAACAAAAAAATATCCACTTCAACCTACTTTAACCAACTTCTACCAATCTCAATCAATTTTACCTATTTACGAACTCATATTTTCCAACAAAAAGAATAGGCTATAAATAAGAATATCTAAAAATTACAATGATAGAGAGAAATCGTCCTAGATTTCAGAAAGATACACTGTAATAGACTACTAGCTACTTAATTAATTAGCTAGTACTGTATTAAATTTTTAAATAAAAAACTCAAGAAAACACATTCAGTGCATCATACCATATAAAGAAGCAATTGGCTTGATCCCATGTGAGTAGGTGACATTGGGTTACTATAGCTGCCCTGCAAAACCCCAAAAATCTGATACATTATCAAGTGGGATGTGGGGCATCCTTTATTTGTTCGTTTATTTATTGAGCACGTAATGTCTTTAGCAAAATATGTACCTAGTTAACAATATGGTGGCTGCTTAGTTAGTGTTAATGTTAATCATATTATTGTTTAAGCAAGCTAGTTGCATATTCTCCTTTGGTAGCTTAAACCTACATTGGGTTGGGTGTCCTCTTAATTGATCTGTCAGCTTCCTCGATCTTACCGAGATCTGATCAAAATGAGGGTTAGGATAGGTTGAAGTTCGAGTCATGAGGGTTGATAGGTAGGGTTTTCTCAATCTTAACGCTACCCGACCCTCATGCCGGTCGATATATCCTCATCCCTGATCTGAATCTAGCCTTGTGGGTACCCTTGGGTCATCAGGGCAGACCCGCCATTCAAACCTCCCAACATAGAAAAAAAAATGAGATTTTTAACTAATTTTCATTTTTATCATAAACTTTAATAGCAAACTTCCTATTAAATGAAAGGTCAAACGATAATAGAATGTTCCAATGAAAAGCATCGTAATTACAAACATATTCACACTAATTCAATAGCTATAACAATTAGTTTACTAAAATAACTACTCTAGACATCAGAGCAGGAGCGTAAAAGGGTTAAAAGTCAGTGAGATCTGGAGAGGATGAGTGACAGCAGGCTAGGAGGAGGCAAGCCGTGAAAGTAGAAAGCCAAAAACCTTTGAGTAAATGAAACCTAAAGTCTTTGTTTCAATTTTATTTTGTTATTTTCGTAAGTGAGGATAAGCGGGTCGGGTTAGAGGCTGAAAGCCTTTATTCGAGCCCAATGCTCATCAGAGGCGGGTATATTCTCAATTTAAGGGCGGGGCAGGTCGGAGGTTAAAAAAAAACTGATCCTCATTTTTTAGGGTCGAGGTAGGTTAGGCAGGGTCCCGAGTCGTTGATCAGATCTATCTTACCTGAAGATATTAGGATATAAATCTGCCTGTTATTAGAGGTAAAATTTTAGATTAGTACACTTTAATAGAAATTATATGTGTTGAATGTTCCATTAAACTTGCGAAGGTTCATCTTTGGTTACGAAAGGGCGCAAATTGAACTTCCGACGCTCCGATTGCCGCCTTATTGATGACTTTTGATAAACTTTTTGCGATTTATCCAGTTTAACTTATTACCTATATAAGTAAATAAAAACAAATAAAACAGAATAAACTAGTCGGTGTATAACAACCCTACAGAAGTGTAACTATTTTTATTGTGAAAAACAGATGAAAAAAGGAAGGACTTCATCCTAACCTAGCATAACCCGTGATCCGAACTGTGCGTAATCTCCCCTTGATTGACTCCCAACTTGCAGCATCTACATCCAATTGGATTAAAGTCAAATCATCCATTTAATCATGGTTAATTAGACAATAGATCCAAGCTCCTAAATGCTTAAAACACAACATTTTTAAACTTACTGTATTATTTATCAGCCACACAAAATAATTTTTTTTTAAGTGCAACTTGAACATATTAATTAAACAATTTCAGCTAGCAGTAAACACAGCTAAGCCTATGGATTAATTAGGGTTTAGGCGAGTTGATTAAAAGTTAAATTGTGTGATGCTTTTGGTTAGATCACTGAAAGTGAAAGGCTCAAAGAAGGCTCATGAAGTTGACCCCAATTCCTTTGAAATAATGGTAAATAATTTGTCCTTTATTTTAATTTTTTTCTTATTATCTCCCTATCTCATTCAAAAAGGAAGCTTCAAGTGCACTCGGTAAATGAATATTTAATTTGGATTTAAATTGGTTTGATTTTTAGATTGTACAAAATTTGTTTTATAAAAAAAAGTTATAACAACTTTCAGTGTAGGTCCCGTTTATGCGGGATTTAGGCGTTCAAATGTAGTCGACCATATTTTGGCTGACATCTTTGCCTGCAAAGAGACCGATTCCAAGATACGCTCATCAAAATTTTTAAAAATATTTTCAAAGGTGAAATTTTAGACAGACAAAAGATAGTGAACATAAAATACTGAAATCAAGTGACACTATATGTGTGTGTATGCGTGTGTGTGTGTGTGTGTGCATACAATATAAGAGAGGTGGATGCTATACCTTGCCAATCCAAAGTAGGATAATAATAACTCTGTCAAGAAGAACATACCCGTAGCATATCAGAAAAATACAAATGCAAGTTAGAAGGGTAATCAATACAACAACACAACATTCCTATCACTCCAAAGGCCGAATGATGGCGACTAAGTATGTTTCCTATGTTTCCCAACATTAATCCTGCACCTCCATGGACTCGTGTCCCGAGTCATGTCCTTCATTAGCTGTAGAAATTTTTAATCATGTCTAATAATCTTATTCCCAAATGCTGAAGGACGATAGCGACTAGACATGTTACCTAAAACCACAACATTAATCTTATGCCTCCACATATTTGTATCATGAGTCATGCCCTTCGTTAGCTGTAGAAATCTTAAATCATATCTACTCACCTTGTTACAAGTTTTCTTTGGTCAACCTCTGCTTCTTCTACATTCAGAAATATTAATCGTCTCACCCCTTCTCGTACGTGCATTCACATTTCTCCTCGCATGACAAAAAAAAAACTTTATAAAAAAATTCAAGTCAAACCGATCTGTCTTATGCAAGGTCGTTTCATGAATTATTTTGGTGAGACATAATTTCCAAATCACCCACCACTAGGCATGTCACCTATGTTCCCCCAAACAGGCGCGTGGCCTGTGCGCCATCTGAAGATGTTTTTTTGGGTTGCACACCCTCCACCCCAGGCCAAGTTGCGGCTAACCCCCAAGGCCAATTTGCGCGCGTGAAGATTCGAGCAACCCATAATATCAGTACTTTCTCCTAGGAAGATTTTGTGTTTATGGGGACTAGGAGCTAGGAACGCCTTTTTCTTTTTCCTTTTCTTTTTTCTTTTCTTTTTTCTTTGAAGAACATAAAACACTTTTTTTTTTTTTTGTGGCATAAAAATAAATAAAATGATCAAGTTTGTGGATTAGCAGTTGTAAACTGATGACTGATGAGGAGGTTTACTTCCTTGATTGCCCTTCTATCTCAAATCCTATCCTATTAGAATATCTTCGGAGATGATATGGCTAATTTTATATGGATTATCTTAAACTCTACTTAAATTAAATGGGTAGGGTAGGTATAGTTGCAAATGGCAATTTTTTTCATCACTTTGCTTATGTAGACTAACCTTTATTTGCCAAAAAGGGTATGAATTCTTATCAATAATGTCAAGCAACCTTTTCAATGGTATCAACAACAAATAAATAAATAAAATTATCTTCTTAGCATTTTAAGGAGTTTAGTTATGAGATTATTGTACCAATATTGACTTTTTTTAAAGAGACAGTAAAAATAATAATGTTTTGTATTTTATCTTTCAAAGTTATCAATCTTAATGCTTTTCTCATAATCATGTAGAAGAGTAATCAGCCTTAATTTGATGTGTAACAAGATGGAAGATTTATTGTCATGTAGAAGAGAACCATTACGTTGTTTATGTGTTTTAACTTTCTGACAGTCGTATCACTTAGTTACTCCATAAAGACATCAAATCACCTCGATCGCATGCAGTAAGTTCACTGGATGATCTTCATAAGAAAGGTCTCTTTTTTGAATTCATGTGGTTTTCAAAATTAGGTAAATTTATATATGTATTCATTTACTAAGAATTAAACCTTAAATTTTTTTTTTCTCGCAAAGGCGCTTCTACAAATTTAATATTTACTAAACCAATTTTTCAAAATCTTTCAAATCTAATCTCTCACTATCAATTATAAACATGTTAACTTCAATAGTTTCAATTACAATACATCAACTTCAATTTACTTCATTGATAAAAATTGAGGGCCAAATCAATCAAGAGAAAATTAGGACAAATAAAAAGAAGTACTAATCAGTAGCATAATGAATAAAAAACCCAGAGGAATATAACATAAATAAATTAAATCAACATGTAAAAACAAGGAGATAAAGGGGGTATTATAAGGGCCAAGGGGGAACATATTACATATTGACAGTGGACAATATTGATGATGTTGTCCTTTATGCCTTTGTCTTTACGGTGAACTATTGATGGTTGAAAGCAAAATGTTTTTGTTTTCTCCTGTATTTCACTGCATCCCCACCCACACTTTGTTAATTCCTATAAATTCCACCCCATCCCCCACGCCCCACCTCCTCCCTAGAAGGAGGATTGAACCATCCCCTTAGTTTCTGATTCTCCTTTTTACTCTCAAGAAGGCTGCTATTGCTGCTGCATATCATACCCTATTAGATTGCTCCTATTCCAACCTTCTCCCCTTTGGAGTTTCCCTACTGATCGACCTTTCATTCTTCTGGGAGAGAAAGATTGAGCAAAATGTATGCAGAAGCTGGTCTATTGTTTCCCTATTACCAGAATTTCTCTCAAGAACAGCAACTAGAGGGGCTGTATTACTCTCAGAAGCCCAATTCATCACTGGTAGTTCCCCCTCTCTTTGCTTGCTCAGATTGCAAATTCTTGGGGTTTTGGGATTGTAATGGTGAAATGGGCTTCTGGGTATTTTGGGAAATGATTTATGTGGGCAAAAGTTTAAATCTTTTGTGGGTATTGAGGATGTAAGTGGAGGTTACTTTGGTGGGCGTTGGGCAGCTCGTATTTGGCTTTATCTATGCTGTCACTACTTGAGTTTTTGATTTTGATCTATATTTCTTTCTCTGTTAGCAATTATTGAGCTGTGATTTAACTTGATCGATGTGGGATTTCTGTTTAGATGTTCTGATTGTTATAGTTTCTTTGATCTCTGTGATAATTTGGTATTTAAGAAAAGATTTCCATGTTTATCTTGGGAACTGATGTCTTCTAGAAGCACTAACTTAAAAGCCTTGGAAGAACAGTTGAGACTACTGGGATGTACAGATTGGGTTAAAAGAATAAGGGAGTATAGTGATTTCGTAGTCACAGCTAGCATGTTCTTTGTTTTCTTCTTCCATTAATGGGCTTTGTTTAGGGTTGCTTTTACACCCCATTTACAAAAAGACTATTAGTAAATTGGAGGCTGATAGGAGAAAAGTGGGAGATTTCTTTAAGATTTTAACATGGTTTCTGGTCTTGTGAGCTAGCCAATTTTTGGGAAAGTGGTGTTGAGCAAAGAAACTCCTTCTAAAAAGTTGGACGTTGATCTTGGTATTTGTGGTAAAAAGGAGGAAGTTTTTCTAGTAAAGCATCATTTTTTATTAGATTTTTGTCGGATTTGAAGTCCATGGCAATTTAGGACAAATCCTTTTGGATCAAGTTTTCTTAGCCAGGCTACTCCTCAAAGATGTAAATTGATAAAAGTGGAAATCTTTTGGCAAAGGTGAATAACATATATGGATGAACATGAACCGTGATTGCCTTTCGTTTTTGGTTAGCAAAAATGACTATGATAAGGTGGCTGATGCTTAACTTTGTTAGTGGAGTTATGTGGTCTATTAAACAAATTGGTCATGGGTTTTGCCTAAAAACTATACGATAGAGATGAGATGTATATATGCAAGCACCATGTTTTGATACCAGAGAATTTCGGCAGCTGACTCGTGCTCCTGAATGTGCTCGATCTGCTTATTTGCTTACTAATTATCATATAGTACCTCTCTAAAACATAATGACATCTGATCCTTTCATGCCTGAAAACTGTGTACGTGATTGCTTCTTCTGCCCAAAGCTGGCCATATGAAGAGAGTGCATTCGACAGATAGTCTATCTGTTAACTCTCCATCTATCTCATTTGACGGCCTTGTTTGGTTTTGTTCTTTTCTTGAGACAAGAGCTCATATCTTGCAAGTAGAGGAAACTTATCTATTTAATGGAGACAACCTTGGACATGTATTTCTATGTGAAGGACATTTATACGGGCGAGTTGGTAGGCTTATTTTCTTGTTTTGTGTAATGCAGGAAAGCTTCATTTCGACCTCTACCATCTCAGATTATGACTTGGGAGGTGAAGGGGATCTTTTCAAAGCACCAGAACCCATCATTGAAGAACAAGAAACAGTTGTGGACCTTGATCCCATGACAGCAGCCATTGCCATGATATCTTGTGGGGATGACGTCATACCCCCCGCGGTTCTAAAAGTCAGTGACATTGAGTCACTGCAAAATGAACCACTTTTGAGCGATGTTTTTGATGGATGCAGGAAAGAATTTTTAGAAAAGACATCCGGGGAAACAACAGTGTCTGATGTCCTCGATGTCAAATTCCCACTAATGATGACAAGTGAGGCTCAGACTGAAGAAAGCAAACCACTTTCTGACCTACCATTTACAAAAAGTGGTAGCTCTGGATGTTTGAGTTCAATGGATTGGGTAAGTAGTGCTACTGCGAGGCCGAATTTCTTAGATTTTTCTGAACTTGATCTTGGAGCTGCATATGGCATGAGGAGGGCATTCAGTGAAGGAGATATCAAGGTTAGACTGAGGACCAAGTTAGAAAGACTTATCTTTTTGTAGGGTTGCTTCATTTCATATTATGATATTCTCTGATTGAACAATCTGCTGAACCAAGAATAATGTTTTAGGATTCAGTATTTTGCTATTAACTAATCATACGGGTCACTACTTTATGAAGATGTTTACGTGGATCTCTTGTAAACAGTCTCTATGCTTGTCAGTGTTCCTAGGCTGTGCCCCGGTGGATCTGCACTAGGTTATAGTTGCTGTTATTGAGTTTTAGCATGCTTTCTATTTTCTCCCTTCAATGCCATCTGGAGTATGACCTTATTTAAGGCAAAACAAATCATGTGTGGCAATATCATGTTTTGGTCAATAATATTTGGCATTGGGCACTAAGCATTCACTGGCTTTGAGGCTGTTTAGGAACTAAGCAATGTTTAGATTTTTCTGGCGATTTCGACAGGATGGGGCTAGGCCATTGATTCTGGGTTTTTGTGACAGACTCTCGGCAATGGCAATATAAACCTCATCCATTCTCCTGTCCAGCGGTCGCTGATGAGTGGCACCTGCACCTCCGAGGATCGCCTGCAGAAGCTTTCCAGATACAGAAACAAGAAGTCGAGGAGGAACTTTGGCAGGAAGATCAAGGTAATACTATTACTACCATGTTGGCTTGCCAATTGTTTTAAGGTCTTTTGTCTTTTGTCTTTTGGTAGTTCTCCCAGAGGATAGAAGAAAAATGTGAACGAAAGAAGTTTCTCTTTCAGTAGTTGCTATCATCCTTAGAACATGGTTGCTAAATTATTGATGCAATTATTGGAATATATTACTTGCATTTACCCATGAGGAAAAAGAGAGAAGAGAAAGCAACATCTTGGTGGGCCCAGCATTTGGTGAATTGTGATCAGTCTATGCAGAACTTGTACCAATTAATGGACACCAATGAATTGAGATCGGACTGAACCTGGACCTAGAACATGACGAGCAAATATTGATCAACTCCAATTTAACCAGACGAAATTGAGCCATCCTGAAATATGATTGAATTGAACAGGCATTGGTTGCAGTTTCTTGACATGCTATGTTTATTGGACAAACTGATACCAAAACATGTAGCCTTAAATGTTTAGGTCTGCATCAGGTTGAACATGAATATTTGATGAACCATTTGTGAAAAAGCTAATCTGGCTCGAACCTAACCTAGATGACATGTAGCTTGGTCTCATTGTGGAGACCTCAGATTTCTCTACTTGCTTTGACAATCAGACCATCATTGGTCTTACTGTGTGCGTCACTTCAGTATGCTTGCAGGAAGGCTCTAGCTGATAGTCAGCCGAGGATCCGTGGAAGATTTGCAAAGACTGAGGACGCTGACAGTTGCAAGAGTCTACAACAAACATCGGCTAGCAGAAGGTAGGGTGGAATCTGGTAAAAACTATGGCAAAGGCATGGAACAGATAAACAGCAGTCTAAAGGTGTAGAATGAAGCAGAGAGTACCTATATGATGTCAGGTTTACCTTAGAAGTGTTAGCACCGCTAACGCCTGCCTTTGAAAGAAGAAGAAAACAGGAAGAAGAGAAGCACTAGGGCCGATCTCTTATTTATTGTAATAAATTCCTCTTCGAGATGTAGTTCACAGCTTATAGCTTGTAAATATGGCTGGAATAATCATATTTATGCTGCTACAACTACTACTACCTTGGTTACCATCCTCTATATATGGAGTGAAATGATGATGATGCCTAGGCTTATTGTGGCTTGTACTTTGCTCCTTCCTGTCTCTTAAGGGCTTCATCTGTGAACAGATTTTATGGGTGTTTAACCTAACGTCATCTGGACTTTTCCAAACCCTGCCTTTGCGTGACATTTTGGGCTGATACCCATTGTCGCTATAGAGCTTTTGTGTTTGGAATTTGTCTTCCATCGTAGGTTTCTTTGAAACCACAAAGAAGGTATAAGTGAGTACAGAAGAGGCCAAGGCCAACTTGGATTTCATTTTTGGCCTTTTCCATGAAGATGAAAACATGGTAACGTTCAATGACCCTGTGGCCATCACTGTGATAAGAGTAGGGCAAATTACGGCATAGTTCATGTCAAGACAACTGACAAGAGGTTGTCAAATCATTTGACATGAATATTGAGTCAATGGAGATGAGGAATATGGAATCTTTGGTAAACCTCAATAAGATGGACTGTTGTCTTATTTGTCTGTCCATTGGGTTAGCCTGAGGCGGCACTGAGAATGAAAGCAAACAGAAGATTAAGAAAAACAAGACACTTGTGAGAGAGCTAAACAGTTTACTAAGATTACTATTGCCTTTCTTCTCACGACTGTTTGTAGTTCAAATTCGGAATTTATTTTGACTTGGACTCTAAAATTTAAAATCAAATTCATATTTCGAAAGTCCTACCGTCCGCAGAGTGGAGATCAAATCTAGTAAGTTAGTAACCTTATTTTTGTATTGCAGAGGCGTCAGATCCTAATTGTGATAGTTTCTACTTGATCCCTGTTGAAAATTGCATATTACTTTAAAAGAAAAGAAAAAAGTAAATCATTTAGGATGCTTGAGGGTCTACTTCTGTTACCAGTTCGGAATTTATGAGGGAGGAAATTTGAATTCTGAAGAGGCAAAAACATAATAGAAAAAGAAACTTCATAATTGCACAATTATTCATATCTAATTATGTTTGAATCAACAGTTTGGGGTGTAATATCTCTGTTCAATAAACATACAGCCACACAGATATCACAGCAAACTGCGTCTCAGGTGACAAGCACAACATCATAATCCAAGTGCGTTACAGGTTACCAAGCCCCCAATTCACCCGTCCTCTTCTTCTGGCAACACCTTGTTGGCTAAAGGTAAGATCTGGGTTGGAAGAACATAACTGACAATTTGGAATTCACCATACAATCCAACTTGAAAGGAGATCAATGGGGTATACTTCATGGGCAATGAACTTGGGTCAAACAAACCTAATTTCTTCCGAAATCTATATATACCGAAAATCTTGCCATTCCTTGTGAAACCCACCAGGCACCAAGTCTTTGCAGAACCTCGTGAACGTTGAGTGAAATCAAAGAGATACACAGTCCGACCAACGGGAGTTATAAAGCACTAAACCTTTGAAGCACTTAACATGAAGTACAAGGCTCAATTTCATAAAAGCCTCAATCTTGCAGCAAAAAGCATATAAAACCCCAGCACAGACCAGAGAAGAAAGATGATGGTCTGAATAAACATAAATGTTTCACTCTTACCCAGTACGCTGCGATGATTTTTTGTTTGAGCTTGCAGTTATGTAAGTTGAAAACAATATGGATGGGTGATTGCACTCTTGCCCAGTACAGTGCGATAATTCCTTCAGCAGCTGTGCAGTGGTGAAAGGTGAGATCAGGCTGGGAACATAATTCGCGATCTGAATATCACCAAGACTTGCAAATAGTGTAAGTGGGTAATATTTCATTGGCCATGATCTTGGTTCGACCAGTCCCATACATTTGCCATATCTAGCTGCTGTGATGAAAACTTGCCTCTTCTTGTGAAACCTACCAAGTCTTTGCTGGTGTCCAAGTTCCAGCAGAATCCTTGACTCCAGGACTCCTCAGCATATGAAAATATATATCATCGTGCATGTTAATCACGCATTTGGACAAACACCCTTCCATGACACATAGGAACTCATCCCAGTAAGCCCCCGTCCTTAGCAGATCAGGATGAGGGAACTTATCAAATGTTTCAAGAGCGAGATCAAAACAACAGTTATTCTCTCCCAATCCTTAGTGTTGTAAACAATCCAATGCAGAGTGCTATTAACCAGCACTCCGTGGTGTGTATCAAACGAAACAGAATACCCACAAGGTTCACCATCAATAGCATCTGCTGTTGTGCTCCATGAGAAGAGATGTTGATACATATCGTCACCAATTCTCCTCCACTCATCAATTGGATAAATAGGCATTGAGTGGTGCCAAACCGGTGAGGAAAAGGCATGATTTGAAATGGGCATTAGCAAATCTGTAAGATGAGATGGCAGTGTACCAAGGTTTGAAACAGACCAGAATCTGAGGAGGGATTTGAAGGGCAGCCTACTGAGGATCTGATCAGTCAACAGATCATGAGGAATGCGGTGCTGCTGGTGTTTGTGAACTTGCTCTTCTTTCTCATTAGAGGATGGTATTCTGAGCTCACACACTCCCATTGTCTGTTGGTTAAACCCAGATTCCATTCTTAAGCTCACTTTTTCGCTCTGCTATCCACACCAACTTTTCTTTCCCTCATCTCAACAACGATGTGATTTCAAGTTGTTTTCCCTTTGAGTGTTTAATTATCCAATAAGCTCTCGCAGCTCAACAAAAGAATCTTTCAAAATAACCAATCAAATCATTCATAAAGAAATAATAATGTAGCTGATGGTCCATCCTGATAGATTAAAAGGAACCGCGTTTCAAGTGCAATAAAATAATTAGTCAATATATCAAGGCAACTGAAACCAACTGAACCAAACTATTAATGGGAGCTATGAGCATTAAGCTTTTGAAGCACTTAGCACAAACCACATGCACGATACCATGAAAGCCTCAATCTTGCAATGAAAAGCTTACAAATCCCCAGAATCCAACCGAACAAGGAAATTTGAAGTGGAGAGAACTGAAAGATAAAGATCTCGATCCTTAAAGCAATGGATATGATATGAGAGCAAATGAATCATAGCCTTCTGATGGTGAAACAATGAACCATAATCTCCGAGGAACAAGACCTTGAATGGGCATATTTAACAACAGTTAATGATTTCACTTTGTGCAATCAGAAGTAATTCCAATCAAGAAAATTGGGCCTTGTTTCCTCTGGATATGCTCCCATTGGTAGTTCCCTATTTCATTAATCAACATACTTAATCTTGTTTATTTACCATTCAAACAACATGATCAACATGAAACAAGGAGTGTTAACTTGGCACGATCACTAAAACTGAAAGCATGCCTCATCAAGAAATTGCAACGATCTAGACGAATATGAAACATGCGGGATCTTAGTCCAATATTAAAACATTTTTGCAACTAGAGTGAATCAAGTGAAGAATAAGCAACCTGACACTGGTAATGGTAAGAGTGGTGCTTCAGACAAAGCATCATCTATTCTGATTTCTCAAAATGAAAGGATGTCATCCACAGAATATACTTATAAAGTACACTAAGATATGGTAGCAATTTGCATACCTTACGGTACTATTCCTCCAACAAGTCCCCAATGGAAGAAGGTGAGATCAGACTTGGAACATGATTGATAATGTCAAGATTGCATCCCCTTTCAAACCGCACAAGTGGTGTGTGCTTCATAGGTGATGAACCTGGATCAACCAGCCCTAATTCTTTGCTGTATCTATCCACAATGAAAAACTTCCCAGTTCTTGTGAAGCCAACCAAGTCTTGGCATGATCCCAAGCCCATGTCTCTAAGTAGGAAAATAGATTCCTTTCTTCCAGGACTCTTCGAGATAGTTACATATACATCATCACGCATGTTAATACCACATTTAGACAAGCATCCTCCCATTAAACATAGGAAGTTATCGCGATAAACATCACTTGAAGCTAGCTCCAAATAAGGGAATTCATCAAATGTCTCAAGGGCCAAGTTAAAACTGACAATTTTTCTCTCCCAAATCTCCATATCAGCTGCAATCCAATACAAAGTCTCATTAACCAGGATTCCTCGATGTGTCTCAAACGACTGGAGAGAGACATTGGCATAGCTCAAAGTGGACATCATCTTGCCTAATGAAAATAGATTTTGAAATGACTCGTGATGAATTCTCCTACATTCATTGGACTTCAATGAGAAGACATGTACCATAATCTCAAGGGTATTGGCCATTTCGATTATTCTGACAATCTTATAGTCATTAACAGATGAAACATACCCAAATCCCCAAGAAAGTGTCCAATGCCTCCAAGAATTCACCAGGTAAGGGTCAGAAATTTTGCGAAATTGGTAGGTGATTTGGTTCCAAATAACAAAAACCCCAGATGAAGATAGTAAACATACAAGCCCATTAGAGGTGCCCACAAGATATAACTTATCAAACAGTGCCTCAAAATCACAGTTCAATCTTCTTAACCCTTCTGTACCATAATAAGAAACAATTTCATCATCACCATTATCATCATCATCATAACAAAGAAAGTAAAATTTGTGACCCGATTGGACAAAGAGGCATTGAGTGGGCAATGACGAGTGGAGAAATGAACGAAATCTGAAGTGGGCATTACCAAATTGGGGAGAAGAGATTGCAGAATGCCAGCATTTCGAAACGGATCTGAAACGCATTAGGGATTTGATGGCAGCTTCATGAGGATGTGATGGGTCAACACATCATGATCAATGTACGGGTGGTGGTGTTGATGGGTTTCTTCTTCATCTTTCTCCATTTTCATTGGATCAAGCTCTCCCTTACTATGATCATCTTCAATCATCGTTTTGTTCTGAGTCTCATCTACAGTTAGATTCTTTTAAATTTTCATGACATGGTTTTCCTTTTCTTAAAAGGAATTTTTTTAATGTTACACATATCAATGTAAAGAAGCTCTTTACTAATGATTTTAAAAAAAAGGAAAGCCTATATTTTATTTTATTTTTCCTTGGGGGGGAAAGGTTGGGTAATTATTATGCTCTTGAATACTTAGGGTCTGTTCTTTTTGTAAGGAAATTGGAGTGGGTAAAAAGGTGAAGTAGGTTGAGGTAGGTTGAAGTAGGTTGAGGTAGGTTGAAGTGGGTTGAACTTTTTTTGTATGATAAATTTAACTTGGTTAAAATAGCAGAAGTGGGTTGAAGTAAGTTGAAGTGAGTTGAAGTAGGTTGAAGTGTGTTGCGGTTGATATGTTAGAACTGACCCACGAAAAGAACAGGACCTTATTATATATGTTAAGTACATGAAGAGCAATTTGCAAGATGTTTTTAATCCAAGCTCCCAAGTTGCTGCCCTAAAGTGGATTCAAACTCAACTTGCAAGATGGTTTACATAAAGAGCCATTTGCAAGATGTTTTAATCCAAGCTCAACATGTAATTCCTATCCTTTTTTTCCTTGTCATTCTAGAATACTTACTATATATGCTAAGTACATGAAGAGAAATTTGCAAGATGTTTTTAATCCAAACTCAAATTGCTGCCCTAAAGTAGATTCAAACTCAACTTGCAAGATATTTTACATAATGTAATTCCTATCCTTTTTTTCCTTGTCATTCTAGAAAGACACTCGTAGCTCTCGAGTCGCCATTTGTCACAGATAAGAGTCCCACATCAGATAAGTTATGAGAGAGTCATGGGTTTATAAACGGAGGCGTTGCATACCCCATTAGATCGGCCTGTTAGGGAGAGAGTAATAGCCCCGTGATAAGTGGTATTAGAGCCAATTTATATCCAATTCCGATATATTGCCAAACACTTTGACGAAATAGCGTAGGTGGAGGGTCTCATCTGTGAGACTGTGACGAGGGCATCATAGGATTAGGTGGGGGAGAATGTCACAGATAAGAGTTACATCGGATAAGTGATGGAAGGGTTCTGGACTTATAAACCGTAGCGCTGCAAATTTCATCAGATGGGCCCTCTGGGGAGAGAATAATAGCCCCATGACACATTGCACGTGACCTTAACTCTAATAATTGTTGTACGATGAATTGTCTACCCAATGATTATGATAGCTATTGTAGATATTATATAGCTTTCAATTAATAATGCTATCTTGTATCTTAAAAAAATCTACCTAATAGTGTTTGAAACTAGGTATATAACTGAGTTTTGAAATCTTCCAGAGGAAGTTAAAATTTTTAAAGACGAGTATTTTTAAAAGTAAAATTTTTAAAGATGAGTATTGTATAGAGTTCAAAAGTTGGACTCTCATCTAAATTATGAGATATTGATTTTTATCTGAGTTTTTTTAATGTATGTCTGAAATTTTAAATCTGAATTTTTCTATTGGAATGCTCTAAACGTAGTCAAACTTGTTAACATGTGTTTGAAATCTTAAATAATAAATTTTTTTATTGGAATGTTCTAAATATAATCAAACTTTTCATTAAAGTTATCAGATTTTCAATAGAAAATAAAATGAACATCGGGAACAAATAATTTACTATATGATCTAATGAGCAAGCCTAGTTTCTGGTAAACTATGGACCTTTGGCTATATACTTCAACGGGCAAACCTCTCCAGTGTACAGTTCTCTTCTATATCTGCCTAAGAAGATGATGTAATTTTCATTTTTTTTGGTCTAATTTGTTATTTGAATTGAACAATTTGGTATGAATCAATTTCAGAAAGTCCCACTAGATAAATAATATTTGGTAAGTACATAGTGTATATGATCAGCAAATAATTTCTCTTTTTTTTTGGGTTCTCAATAATTTCTTTTTTTCTTTTACATTATGCAACATGATGTGTCATTAAACCAAGTCAATTGTTAGCAGCCACATCATCATCAAAAATTACTGGTAAATAAAACTGCCCAACATGATCAAGAGATATCTTCAAAATGGTGAAAATGGTGAAATCAAACTGGGAACATAGCGAATGATAGATGGTTTGCAATCCTTCTTAACGGTTAGGAGTGAAGTGTACAGAGTAGTTGACACATTTGGATCGATCAGAGCCACTTCCCATCTCTTTGAGACTAGGAAAAACCGGCCAGCCCTCGTGAATCCCACCAAGCCAGAGCAGAACCGCGGGCCTAGCTCAGGTGGCAGGCACATCGACTACACCTCCTCTTACATGCTCAAGCCGTGCAAGGACAAGCACCCTCCCATGTCACATAAGGATTGGTTCCAAGGAGTGATGCTCCCTGGCACACTGTCTAGGACCGTCTCAAACTTCTCATGAACCAAGTTAAAGCCCACAACCGTGGGGTTCCTAGCTGGACCTCTAGTGTCCATGAACCAATACAGGGTCTCCCTGACCAGGACTCCTGGGTTGGGTTTGGATAGAGATGCAGAGTTGTCGAGGCCATGGTCAAGGACACGTCTCCACTTTTGAGTCAGCAATGAGAACACATGTACAATTGAGTTCTAGAGTGTTGAAGTCCTGAATGAGTCTCACAATCTTATAGTCATCCTCTGAGGAGACATAGGCGAAGCCCCCAGAGGTTCTGTAGCTGAAAGATAAGAGGTAAGGTTCGGTAAGTTTGCTCCAGTGGTGAGTAATGGGGTTCCATATGTAGAAGTAACTTGCTATAGGGGATGAATAGGCCAAGCAAACCAGTCCATTGCACGAACCCACCAGCTGAATCTCGTTTTGGTGCTCATCATCAAAATCGATCTCTAGTTTCACCAAGTAGTAGTCAAGAACCACATCATGTTCTTCATAGAAAAGAAGGTAATAGTTGCTCTCAGCTTGGATAATGAGGCACGCAATAGGACAAGAAGCGCTGCAGCTAGAGAGACAAGCTCTGAAAGTGGCATTAGCGAATGCATGAGAGGAGACAGTGGAGTACCATTCTTTGGAGACGGACTTGAATTGGAGAAGGGATTTGATGGGCAACCTCGTGAGAATTTGGTAGGTGATGAGATCACGAGGGAGGTCCTGCTGTTGCGGAGAAACTTGAGCATGCTCATCACCAGAAACTTCGGACCTTGCGTTCTTCCAGGGATCAGTTGTAGTGTCACTGCTCTTTGCTCTTACAGTCTCGAATAATTTGAGCCCAGACAGTAACTTTTGATGTGATTTTCTTCGGAAAATGGATCTTTGTAAAACCACCATCGTCAACAGGTCTCCTTATTTTGGAGCTCATCTGCTTCATTTTTGCCTCTCTTTGGTCTCTCTGGCTCTACGAAGCTTCAAACCACGAATGCACCCAAAATGCAATTATGTCTTAGTTCATGATATTTTAAGACTAAGCTTATATGCACCATTTCAAAACTACCGACTCTTAATCACAATTATCATGTCCCATGGACACATTATTGAACTCAATTCGACACATCCGTGTGATAAACAGGAGGGCTATGGATACGTGAGTGCAATTAATCCACCAGGACAGGTAGGGACATGGACTGGGATGAGAAAAATAGACAGCGTAACTATCAGAATCTAAACAAGCAATTTGGATAATGCCAAGCAAGAGCAAAAGATGGAACTTTCTCATCATAATATAATTGTCTTGGGTACCTTAGTTGATTATTAATCATCTCTTCACTAATCCAACCAGATTCATCACCTGCTCTCATTCGTTCTCCACTGAAATGACATTCTCAAAGAATACATCAGATTTCCACTCTGTTTCTTACCCTCAGCTGATGCCATTTTTATTTTCTTAAGTAGGCCCCCAACCACTACTGGGGACTCCTTGTCCCAAAACTCCAACTAGGCAAATGCATTTGGCTGTTCGGGTGAATCAGGGGCCAGTACTAAGCATAAGTTAATGAAGCATCTAAATTTGCTGCAGCAGGTTTAGTCAGTAAATGAATAAAATTTACTTTAGTGAATCCAATGTAACATGCCAATTTATGCTTAATCTATGCTCAAAAAGAAAAGTTTAGTAGGCCTACGTGGATGAGCTGCCATGACAGATTTCATATGGGGAAGGCTCTCCTGGGGGTGTAAGTAACAGGGAGAATGGACCATGATTGCATCCCATTTTCCCCATTTTCTTCACTTTTGCAATGAGAAAGTGACAACTAAATATAGAGCCAAAAAACAAGGGGATCAGAATAGGATGACTGTTACCAAAAGAACATGATGAACATAGTCATAGTGACTACTCAAATGCCGTCACCTGTCACTTGCATTGGCATGCCAAGTCATCAATTTCGAGTTTCCTAGGTCGAGCACATAATAGAGTAACTATGGTGCATAATTTGACCCTTTAATGAGTAAAGTCTCAAGAGTGTCTTCATGCGACCACAACTTACTCTAGGACATCATGCAAGGAAATATAAATAAGAAAAGATGAAACTATCTATGAGACTATTTGGGTGTGATGCAATAGGTCTGATGTGCTCATCGGCATCCCAGTTGGCTGGTTAGCCCTAGGTCTTTCTATACTGATTACTGTACCAAGTTTGTGGAGGTAGTAAAGGGTTCATATAGAACTCTTAGATTCTAACCAAGCTACAAACGTTGTGACAGGGGACATTAAAATCAATGGAGACTCATCCGAATGTACAACAATAGCTTCTAGCAGGATGCAACCAAGCACAGTGACTTTTGGGGGTGAGGGGACAGACGAATTCAGGAAAAGCCGGATGATTTTGGGTGATCCAAGAAACACCATCAAGCACATAAATCTTCCGCAGTGGCACATAATCAATAGTCTAATCAACCAAATTAAATCCACAAATACATATCTCAACACTTGATTTCCACAGGGATTATGAACTTATCCCATTTCTCATTGTGCAAAACTCCTCTTAAAACCTCATTTAACCACAATTTCAACTTCATCCACTAGAAGAACCAATCAAACAAGCATAAGAACATAATCAAAGAAGCGGGGTAATGATTTCAATCGAAATTAAACCTTTCTGAATGCAACTATCATATGGGCACAGCTCTTATGCAGCATAATTCACTGGGTGTGTTTGCAGCAGGCCAACTGACCAATCTAGACGGGGGGGAAAACGCTCCCAAAAACACAGGCTGATAGGTAAAAAAATGACGGAATGAAAACGACTCCACTGGGGATCGAACCCAGAATCTCTGGTTCCGTAGACCAGCGCCTTATCCATTGGGCCATGGAGTCCAATAGGTTACCATCACTAAATCTTGCAAATACCAGAAGGAGCAATTCAATTTGGTGTAGAAATACGTCCTAATCCTCAACATTTGTTTCATAAATCCTGCGACACCTTTTCCCAAAAAAAAATAAAAAAATAAAAAAATAAATCCTGTGAATGTTTAAACAAAACATGCAAATGCTAAAAGTACAACCTTAGAGTAGAATATGAAACCTAGAGGGAGATGAGTAAATTTTGTTACATTAAAAAAATGTTAATGGTTAAAATCTAGGATATGATTATTTAACGGTTGTAGATTTAATCCTCGGTTAGGCATACGAACTCTAACATTTTAAAGTCTAAAGTAGAAAACAAGTAAATTAAATAATAAAAGGTATAAAAGATCAAGTTTCATTATTCTGACTATCTTTTTAAAGCGGGAATCTAGATAAAAACTTACTTTGAGATAATAGAATCTCATCAAGAAAAAAAATTAATGTGAAGTTATTCAAGTCAATGACTAATGAAACAAAAGTGTGATGGACAATGATGGGGTGTGCTGTGCCGACGCTTATAAGCACAGGACTCTTCCATCACTTATCCGACATAGAACTTTTATCTGTGACATTCTCTCCCACCCAATCCTATGAGGGCCTTCTGCCTACCCCATTCCGTCGAAGTGCTTGACAAGACATTGGATTCAAATATGGGTTGGCTCTTATACTACTTGCCACGGGGTCATCACTCTCTCCCCAAAAAACTGGTATGATGGAGTGTGTAGCATTACCCCTTATAAGCTCATGATCCTCCCATTACTTATCCGATGTGAGACTCTAATATGTGACATATGGCATAGCACTTAGATGTTATGTTTATACATGTATACAATTTCATCTAGCAGTTTCTTTCAACTTCTTAACTAAAAGCTAGCAACACATCCATTGTCTGTTGTCTCCAACAGCGATTTCCCTTAATCTTAAGCCGCTGTATGAAACTGATCTTGAAGACTAAGCGCGTGTTCGGCAACAGCATTTTGGGTAGCATTTGGCGTTTTAACTAGATCAATACACTTATCAGGTAATTTTTAGTGTTCGACAACACGGTGTTTTGAATAGTATTTCAAGTAGCGTTTAGCGTTTTAAGCAGCGTTTCTGAAAAGCCAATAGTATTAACGTTTGGAATTCAAAAGTAACGTTTCATATTTTTTGCCCAAAGAATATCCTTTGAAAATTTTATCTTTGGAAATCATCTATATCCTTTTATGTCAATTTACATTAATCATCTAACCCAACTGCTAAATTTACCGAACACATTTGTTTCAACTGCCCATCTAAATAGTTATCTGCTAACAGCTAAATTAGAAACGATATCCACAACCTAAACCGCTATCCGCTATCTGAACTGCTATCCGCTACTTGAACTGCTAATTTTGCCAAACATGGCCTAATTCTTTATTGGCTGATAACATATATCTTATTACAAAACTTAAATAGTTAAGTGTCTTGCTTTAACTAAAACTAATATGTTGTGTATATTTTTCAATAGTTACAATCAATTATGACTTGTGAAATTTTAGCATTTGTCAGCTACGCCAACAAGTATTAATTACATGACACACTAATCGAATCAACCCTACTTACAAAGACATATCAAAAGGGCAGCTCGGTGCACAAACATCCCGCGTTCATGTAGGATCCGGGGAAGGGCCTCACCCCAAGGGGTGTATTGCAGCCAACCTAACCTGACTTTATCAGTGACTGATTCAAAGGCTCGAACCCGTGACCTTTTGGTCACACGGAGACAATCTTACCGTTGTTCTAAGGCTCCCCTTCTTATAAAGACATATCACAAGTGTTAATTTATAGCTGCGAAAATTTACGGATAAAAAAGGTGATTTCACAGAAGTTATAAGTAGTAACGTCCTTCCATTATTCAGTTATACCATTTTTTTCAACTCAGTATGCAATAATATAATTTTAATTTTTAAGCTAACCAAGAGACTTAAAAAGTGTCTTGTAACAAGATATTTATCACTTTGTTATTTTATTGAGTCTTGATAAGATAACCGACTAGTTTAAGGAGGGTTTCTTTACATATATATATATATAGAGAGAGAGAGAGAGAGAGGGAGAGGGAGAGAGAGACTTGTTTAACGTGTTGAGCATATGTTGGTAGTCCATAATGCTTTAATTTAGGTCATATTTATGTGAAATGATATACATCTTGCTACAAGACACTTCTTCTCTTGTTTTAAAAACTGTGTTATCATCTATTAAATTGAAAAAAGATGTATAATTAAACAATAGAATGTATTTTCACTTATAAATTGTGTAAAATTATATTTTAGTCATAATTTTTCACAATGATAAAATTTAGCATATCATATGTTTTCGCAAATAGGGTTACTTAGCTAGTAACAAAGTCTCTAGAAATTGTTACCAAACATCTCGATTTTAATCCGGCCTAATCGCCTACATTGATCTTTTCTGCTCATCCACGCCCCAAAAAAAGAATATTATTTGATAATTTTTCTACAACTTCTTTCAAATTTTTAAGTAACTAGGCTGGTTAGACATCCAATTTTTGGAAACTAAAAGTACATACACTTAAGCCACTATATGGAAAGAATCCTAAAGCCTGATTGTTTGTTGTGTCTTGAGATGCTTAAGTCAATATCTTCAGCTACAAGACTTGCCTGATGGTACGTGCCCTTGTAGCTAGAGAGAGAAATTGAACCACGCCTAGCCAAGTATGGGACGAAACCTTGATCATGCATATGAGGCCTTACCCCATGACCTAATCTTCTTCGAGATTCTAATTCGACTCCCGATCAAATCCCTCATCCGATTCAAATCCGTATGCAAAACTTGGGATTACGTAATCTCCCACGACCCCGATTTTACCAACCTTTACGTCGTTAAGATTCACCGCCAAATTCAAAATAATGACAGGCACCCACATATATCCTGTATGAATCGAAAGAGGATACTAATTGGAGGCTTCTTTCGCTCAAACTCGATCCTTTTCAACTTGACGAGTTCAGAAATTACTCAAAAGATGATGATATTAGTAAGACTCCCCCGTGTTTAGTGGGCTCTTCCAATGGTTTAATTTGCTTCTACGATGAAAAACCGAGCAATGTCTACACCCTGTGGAACCCTGTGATTGGAGCTCACCGCCTCATTAGGGGACCTCGTCTTCTTCACAGCTGCAAGATTTTGTGTTAGGGGTTTGGGTGCGTTCCCTCCCGCCATGAGTACAAGACCATCATCTTTTGCGAGTACAGATCAATTGGTGGAGATTTAGGGTCCAATATCGCTTATAGATTCTCATCGAGAACCATGCAATGGAAACCCTTAGATCTAGGCTCAGACATGTTAGCATTAGGTCGGTCTAAGAAGCCTGCTGTTCAAGTAGGCAAAACCTTGCACTGGGCTTTGTCGAATCCTCATGTTGTGATCGCTTTGGCCTTCAACTTAACCAACGATTCAATCCGCTCAGTTCCTCTTCCAGACCCACTACATGATCAAACTTACAGGCGACGTATCAATATGGAGAGCATTACTATCTCTGTAATTAGGCAACATTTATGCATGAGTTGGTTTCTAAGTAGCCAAGTACCCTATGGGTGCGATTGCACGGAGGTGTGGGTGTTGGAGCAATATGGAGAGCCCGAGTCATGGAAGATGTTTTTCAACGCTCAAGATTTTGAGGGCTACAAGTTTCGCAATTTGCTTGGCGCCAAAGATAACACTGGCAGATTTCTGTTGATCCGGGATGACTGTTATGATCTAATAGATCACGGGGCAGTTGTGGAGGCGAGGTTTTACAGACATTGTTTGGAGGCTGTGGTGGAGTACACTCCGAGTCTTGAATCACCCTATTCTCGGAGAGACTCTCCAAGGAGACTAACTGGAATGAAGAGAGAGACCGCTCATTAATTTGCCAATAGCCTTTGTAGAATTACAAGTATATACATGTATATATACTGTAGATGTTGGGGGTGGGAAAAGTAATTACTTTGATTCAGATCACCTAACAAGCTAAAAAGGAAAAGGAGGAAAATTCTCTCTATCTATCTTGCGAGTATGTGCTTCCAGGAGTATGGTATGTATTGGTTCGTTGACGACGACTTTGTTTTCATTCTACTTTGTAGATACCAAGTTTCATTCATGTAGGACTCTATGGGCCCAATGGAATCTGCAATGTAGGACTTTGTTAAAATTCACAACAACACACCTCCCAGTGTGGGTCCCGCTTTCGCGGGGTCTAGGAAGATTCAAATGTAGGCAGTCTTACCTCTACCGACATCTCTACCTGTAGAGAGACTGATTCCACGAGACCCACAAAAACGATATTTTTGTGCAAACATTTTGTAGAAGATGGCTTTTGAGAAAATATTAAAAGGAAAAACTGGGGGTCGAAACTAACCAAACCATGGAACAATAAAGCAGCAGAAGGGAACATACCTTAGTGGAGGTAGGCAAATGATGAGTCATCCCAGAAGTGTACACTACCTGTAAATCCCATGATAACACGGAAATCCGCACCCAAACCTGCCCTACTACAACCGAAAGACAACTACAAGGCCGATTATCGGAGATCTAAGACCTTAATCCTATCCCGCCATCGTCTCCTATCCTGAGCCATGTCCTCCGTCAATCCTACAACTTTCAAGTCCTCTCTAATCACCTCATTCAAACTCTTCTTTGATCGACCTCTCCCTCTTTTACCTGCGGGGGTGTTAATCCTCTCACAGCTCCTCACTGGGGCGTCCACACTCCTTCTTTTCACGTGGTCAAAGCATCTAAATCTTGTTTCTCTCATCTTATCTTCGATGGGGGCCACTTTAACCAAGTCTCTTATCACTTCATTCCTAATTCTGTCCATTCTTGTATAACCACATATCCACCTAATCATCCTCATCTCTGCAACCATCAACCTTTGAACCTGAGTCTTTTTTATCGGCCAATACTCCGAACCATACAGTATAGCAGGTCTAACTACCGTACGATAAACTTTATCTTTTAGTCGTACCGGCATCCTCTTATCACAAAGCACACCCGTGGCCTGCTTTCATTTTTGCCAACCCACTTTTATGCGCTAGTTGATATCTTCGTCAATCTCACCATTCTGCTGAACGATCGAGTCGAGGTATTTAAACTTCTCGACCTTTGGTATCGACAACCCGTCAATGGTGACCTCTCCCCCCGCCTCTTCCCTTCCACTAAAACAGTAGTGCAGGTATTCAGTTTTTGATCTACTTACTCTGAAACCTATAGACTCCAATGCGTGCCTCGAACGCTCTAACTTAGCATTAACTCCCTCTCTGGACTCGTCAATAAGAACAATGTCATCTGCGAATAACATACACTATGGTACCTCATCCTGAATCCCTTTTGTAAGCTCATCCATGATCAGAGTGAAAAGGAAAGGGCTTAAAACGGACCCCTGGTGAAGGCCTATACCAATGCAGAAGTCATCGGTAACCCCTCCTGGCGTCCTAATCCTACTTTTACCTCCCTCATACATATCCTTAATAACTCGAATATACACCGAGGACACTCCTTTCTTTGCCAACCATCTCCACACCACTTCGCGCGGAACTCGGTCATAGTCTTTTTCCAAGTCGATGAACACCAAATGAAGGTCCACTTTTCTATCTGTTGTAGGAAAAACAGAGTTTTAATATTTGTAAACCCCAAGTGCAAGGTGTATCGTTGAGTACTTGGGGTGTCGTCCGCAGGGAATTGTGTTTTCAACTACCAGAGTTTACTAGAGCGTCTCAATCTAGGCGAGATCAACGGTGAAGGAGGGGAACTAAACTACGCTACAAATACAGAAACAAGCGACTTGGAATTGTGATTTTACCAATTAGTGAACCAACTAATCAATACGAGTCCTAACCCACCCAAACTACGCTATGAACAAGAGATGGTCGGTTGCACCATCAAAGACCACCCAAGCCCTCTCTCAAGGGTCATGGGCTAGTCTAATTCGTGTAACCACCTACTTTCATGGGGTTAGTCGAATTAGACTACAAAACTAGCAACCCCGGACCTAACTCGATTCGGATACTACTTTCGTGTCCCGAATTCGGCCATTCCCTCTCCCACACTAGCAAATTGACCTCACCTCTCAGCATAAGTCAATCGCCCAAAAATATGGATGAAAACCCTCTCAGGCATTTCATCGAACACTTGGCGGGCATGAAGGAAAACTCTAGGTTCTAAGCATAGATTGGGTATGGTTAGGTCAAATACAAGATTAATTAGCCATCAAAAGGCTAATCACAACCCAAGCCAACACAATCTACCCACAAAACATCACAAACACAAGGAAACCTAAACTAACAAATAAGAACATAAACTTGAAGAACAAAAACAAAGACAATGAAGTAAAACGAATCTAAATTACTAAATAACATGAATTAGCAACAGAAAGTAAACATATAAACTAAACAAAGCAAATATAAGAATTAAAATGGCAAAACATAAATGAGAACAACAATGAAATAAATAGAGAAAAGGAAGAGGGAAACTTATGCTTGAATTGATCGAAGAACTTGAAATCCACAAGCTTGAATCCCAAAATACAAACTATAATCCTAATCTAATCCTCCTATTGAGGCTTTTATTGACTAAAACGTAAACTAAAACTACCCTAAGAAATCGCCTGGAAGAACCCCCGAGCGACCCCCCTCACACACAGACGCCCGAACGGACTTAAATAGAAAACCGAAGCCGCGACGAATCTGGGGAGGTGGCACGGGCGTGCCATGTGGCACGGCCGTGCCACATGGCACGGCCACACCGTGCCACATTGCTGTGGCACGGTGCCGCCTCCCCCCGGTTTGTCCGGTTTTGCTGGTTTTCGCCGGTTTTCGCTGTTTTTCTTCGTTTTGTCCCATCTTCGTCCCTTTTCGCGACGTTTACTTGATTTGGAGTTATTTCCTACAAAACATAAATAAAACAAGGTAAAATCCTATAAAATAAAGTTATTATACGAGTAAAAGGTGGGTGAAAGAAGCACGTAAAATAGGTAAATTTACCGTTCAACACTATCTCTGTACAATCCCATGAGCCTTCTGAGGAGGTAAATCGCCTCTGTGGTCGACCTGCCAGGCATAAGACTAAATTGGTTTTCTGAAATTGAAATATTCTTCCGCAACCTTCTCTCAATCACCCTCTCCCATAATTTCATCGTGTGACTGAGCAACTTTATGCCCCTATAATTGTTACAGTCCTGAACATCCCCTTTGTTCTTGTACAGTGGGATGACCGTACTAAACCTCCACTCTCTGGGCATCTTAACCGTCCTAAGAATAACATTGAAAAGCTCTGTTAGCCACCCTAGACCCTCTTCACCCAACCATTTTCACACTTCCACCGGTATTTGATCTGGTCCTGCTCTGCCTTCCCATTGGGCATCTTCATTAGGGTCTCTTTAATCTCGTCCTTACTGATCGGTTCACCCAGTCGAGGGTCATGAGCCGTCTCCCTACTCTCTCGTTCCCTACTTCGGGAAGCTTCCGTCACTTCACCGTTGAGGAGTTTGAAAAAGTATCTTTGCCATCTCGCCTTGATTACAACATCCTCAGAGAGTACTTTACTATTTTCATCTTTGATACACCACACGACATCCAAATCCCTTGTTCTTCTTTTCCTAGCCCTCGCCAGTTTAAGACTTCCTTTTCACTTTCCTTGGTCTCCAGTTTTCGATATAACTTATCATAAACCCTGCTCTTAGCTGCGGCAACAACTTTCTTGGCTACCTTTTTTGCTGCCTTATATCTACCTCTACTGGTCTCTTTCTCTTCATCTGTTTCACTGTTCACGAAAGCCGCATAAGCTTCCTTTTTCTCTTTGACTTTCTCCTTTACCTCCTCGTTCCACCACCAGGCTCCATTCATTTTGTTACCACCTCTCCTATACGTACCTAGGATTTCCTTAACTAACTTTCGAATACAATCTGCCATTGCCTCCGACATCTTATCTGCATCCTCTACTTACCTCCAGGCTCCTTCTTCCGTGATCCTCTATGATATTCTCATAGCGTTCTCCTTTGTAAGATTCCACCACTTAACTCTAGGGTCCCCAACACTTCTCTTCTTCCACTTTGAACATTTGAACGTCACATCTAATACTAGCAACCTATGTTGAGTTCCCAAATACTCACTAAGAATCACCTTACAATCCTTACAGAACCTCCGACTATCCGCCCTAGTAAGAAAATAGTCAATTTGAGTCTTTCTGGAACCACTCTTAAAGGTCACTAAGTGGTCCTCCTTCTTCTTAAAAAGGATGTTTACCACCAACAAATCATAGGCAACGGCAAATTCCAGGACAGATACACCACCATTGTTTCTTTCCCTAAAACCAAAAGTTCTGTGGGCTGTCTCATACCTGTCTGCGTCTACACCAATATGACCATTAAAGTCTCCTCCTATGAAAAGTTTTTCACTCCGGGGTACATCCTGAATTACCATGTCCAGCTCCTCCCAAAATTGCTTCTTGATATCGTCCGACAGTCCTATCTGCGGTGCGTAAACACTAACCATATTTAGGATTTCTGATCCCACCACAACCTTAATGGCCATAATTCGATCACTCTTACGCTTCACTTAAACAACAAAGTCAATCAATTCCTTACCAACCAGGATGCCAACTCCATTCTTCGCCCTGTTTGACCCTGAGTACTGCAGTTTGTACCCATCTACTACTCTACCTTTAGATCCCACCCACTTAGTCTCTTGAACACAGGCTATGCTAATCCTACGTCTATACAAGGACTTAACTAATTCTATAGACTTACCAATAAGTGACCCAATATTCCAAGACGCCAAGTGCACCTTCCGGAAACCTGCCCCCCTCCCAACCCCAATTCCCCCTGGAGGACTGGCTGGAACTACTACATTGCTCGCCATTCGCTTAAGCTACCCACACCCACTCCCAACAAATAAATAAATATAACTCTAAAGAAATATACTGTAATAATTGAATAAACAAATAAGGTAAATAGATAAATAAATAAATATACAATAGATAACATAACTAAGACTGCAAACAATAATAATATTAACAACAACAACCACAACAACAAATAATAATACTGAAATAGTAATATTAATAACAACACCAAAATTAGTAGAGAAACACTAACAATTTCACTATTAGTAAAGGCTTAAAAATAGGTAAATAATAGCAACAGAATAAAAGATATAGAGGCAATAATAAAATGGAGGCCAGTAATAAAGAAAGCAAGTAATAAAATAAGCAGCCAAGGTAGTACACACTAATTTAAAAGAACAAATTTACACAGAAAAGGAAAGGCTGGAGGATCTACAGAGCTCCGAAGAAAAAAACGAAGACTTGCTTTGCCTTTCTCAGTTCGAAAACAGAGACATGGGGGTAACCACCAACGGCTAGCACCACGCTTCAAAACAGAATGCTTCGTCAACTTCGAAGGCCGTTGGGGGCAAGGATTGCTGTCTGCTGTGTTGGGAGTTGACTATTGTTGGAAGACCGTTACAGCAGAAGTCGAACACGACCAGGCGACTAGGTGTTTGGCCGCTACAGGTCTGGCCAATATTGGACGAAAGGATGCTACCTGAGATTTCTAATGTGGTCGGGTGGATGTTGTAGCTTAGGAACGATCGGTTCAAGACAAAAACACAGCAACACAGGCCAAAAAAAGGGGGCGCTAGAAACAGGGAAATGGAAGTTGGCCGGGGGGTTAACTCACTGCCGATAATGAAGGTGTTGCCACCGATGCCCTGTGCAGTATCTAGTGCTTCAATCCCCTCTGCCGTGGTCTCCCTTGTGTAACGATTTGATCTTCGTTGCAAAATTGGCTCTAGAGATTCAATGAGAATTGAAGGAGCAATAATTAAGCTGAAGATTGAAGATGTTTCGGACCTCTATACCCGATGACGACCGAGTTGGCGGAGGTGTCTAGAGCGACTCGACTCAGTGAGTCGAGTGTGAATGGGATTGACCGATTCGGAAGACAAGAGAGAGAGGGAGCGAGAGGAGAAAGCCAATCTTTGTTAAAATTCACACAGGGATACAATTATTACATAACAATACAATAAGACATTGTTTAGGTGGAAACTAATAGAATTTCAATATGAAGTTTGATAAATAGTAGAGTATACCCACCATAATTTATAACTGCCACCCATCTAAATATGAACAACTATAAGCATTATACCTGTGTGGTTGTTTTTACGTATGGTATGAATAAGACGCAAAGATCGATATTTTTGAGTCAATAGATCATATTTTAAAAATATCTTCTTCTTTTTTTTTTTGGTTTTTGTTGTTGGTATGAATAAGGCACAAAGACCGATGTAGGCGAGGTTCGAACGCATGTCTCTGGTAACAATCCTTAGATACATTACCGGTTGAGCTAACACACACCCATTAAAGAATGTCATTTATTGATGAAGAAATCCACACTATTGTTTTTTTAACCAAAAAAAAAAAAAATCTAACACATTCACTGGTCACAAGCATCTCTCTTCCCATTGATTGGCATATCTTTTGCTTGGTAAATTGAAAATGCAATTCTTCTACATTACAACCCTTGGAGATTGAATTTCATATCAAATGTCTCAGCTTTACCAAGGAACATGGCTTTTGTTGCTTCTCTTAGACTGTAAATCCTAATTTTTCACCATTGAAGATCACCCATATCCAAACCTTCATTCCAAAGCAGCCCAAATACATCGAAAGCGTGTCATGAAAGGTGATACGAATGCTTCTGATGAACACGAAACTTCACCAATTTAAGACTCAACATTGAAGTAATTCGACCTCAGAAGGTTAAAATTCTAATCACTAGAACGAGTGCGTATTATTGCTATAAGAATAAAGATAATTTTATTGGTAAGCAAAGAAACCTTGGAAATGTAAATAAGCTAATATTCTTGTCATCAACCACAGGTTATACCTGGAGATTGGCATCACAAACAGTAATAATGCTTCATAGTTAAAAGAAGAAAGAGGGAACACTGAATTCATATTCTCTCTTTGGCAATAAGCAATTCCAAAGCATAATATAAAATTGAACAGCAGACATACTCTGAAACTAAAATACAGCAAGTTACCTTTGTAATATATACATCCTTTGGCACTTGAAACACAGAAACAAAGACTTGATCAGAGAATTTTGAAACAAAGACAAAGGGTTCAAATGCCTTGGCAAGCATACCGATGCTGCTTCTGTTTTAAGCGAATGTTCAAGCTGAAGATGGCAGAGCCACCGAATGATATAGAGGAATTGTTCAACAAGTACTCTGAGAATGGCCTGATGACAGCTAAAATGCTGCAGAGATTTTTGGTAGAAGTTCAAGGAGAAGGAAAGACTACCATTGACGATGCTCAGAAAATTGTCGATACAGGACTTAAGCATCTGCCTTTCTCTCCGAAAGGTCTAGACCTTGACGCCTTCTTTAGGTATCTTTTTGGGGACCTAAATCCTCCTTTTCCTCCTCTTGGGGTATGATTACTGTGTCATCTCTCAAAAGATTGTGTTCTTTCTTTCAGTATTGTTTTTCGTGATTTCATGCCTGTGGCGGATTGAATATGGACAGGTGCATCATGACATGACCGCGCCACTGGCTCATTACTTCATGTACACAGGGCATAATTCCTATTTGCCCGGAAATCAGTTCAGCAGTAGAAGCAGCATCCAGCCTATCATTAAGGCCCTAAGGAGAGGCGTCCGGGTGATTGAGTTAGATTTGTGGCCCAACTCAAAAAAGGATGATGTCTTGGTTCTCCATGGACGGTATTTAATGACATTATTCATCCGGAAAAAAAAAAAAAAGTAGAAGGGCTTTTTATGGGAGTGAATTTATTTTAGAACTTTGTGAAAATCCACAGGACATTGACTTCCTCTGTAAAGTTGATCAAGTGCTTAAAGGCAATCAAGGACAATGCTTTCCAAGCTTCCAAGTACCCTGTTATCATTACCTTTGAAGACCATTTGGATTATTCACTACAAGGCAAAGTAGCCGAGGAAAGTCTCCTACAATGAAAATTTTACCTTAAAATTCCGATTACAGTTGTGCATTATCTTCTGGGGGATAACCATTTTTTCTGTTCTCCTTTTATGCAGATGGTCAAATCAACATTTGGAGAAATGCTCGTGCCAGCTACAGAATATCTGCAATTCCCTTCACCAGAGTCATTGAAGGAAAAGATTCTGATATCGACCAAACCGCCTGAAAAAAAGGATGACAGTACTCCAGCAAAAATCAAGGAATGTAATTGTTTACCAATAAGAAGTTTAAGTGGATCCAAAACCAAAGATGAACACGATATGCACATTACAGTAAGTTATATCGATTCCAATAGAAGCTCGGAGTTACCTCATGCTCTATGTACTTCCTGTTACTGCTTTCGATGAACCATTTTCTGCAGCCTAGTAAGATGGAAGAAGAAGAAGCAGAAGAAGAAGCAGAAGCAGAAGCAGAAGCAGAAGAGGACACTCCAGCTCCCAAGTATGATGATTTGATTAGCATTCGCGCCATAAAGATGGGGAAAGGTGGGTTGAAGAGTTTGCTCGAGGATGATTCCAAGAGAGTAGCCCGTCTGAGCCTGAGCGAGCAGACACTGAAAAACGCTGTGAAAACTCTCGGAACTGATATTGTTCGGTCAGTAAAAGCTATCCACTCATGTCTCTTTAAGTATCTTTCTCTTGTAGCCCTTTCACCCTTGCAGAGAACATACCAAACATCACAGAGTATACGTACACAGCATGCGTGGAGGTAGAATGTCCTCAGGCTTGAAAAAGCATGATTTTATGAATATCTTTTTCAAGTAACAAGCTGTAAGATCATACACAAATGGTATTCAAACGTGCATAAATGTTTTTACTTCTGAGATGATATGCATCAAAACTCCCAAATTTCCACATCTAATGCCGGTAACTATTTTCTTTTAATGTCTTTTTGTACTGCTTCAGTTTTACCCAGAGGAACCTACTTAGGGTGTATCCAAGGGGTTCACGTCTTCTTTCTTCAAATTACAATTCTCTCACAGCCTGGACCCATGGAGCTCAAATGGTTGCATTCAACATGCAGGTTCCCCCCCCCCCCCCCCCAAACCAAGAAAAAGAAATAAGAAAAAAATCATTTATTCCCCGAAGTCTATCCCATAATTCAAGCATCCAGACCTACCGATAAAAGAAATTAAATCTTGGATTTCTGTCCTCTTTTGAAACAGGGATACGGAAAGCACCTCTGGATCATGCAAGGGATGTTCAGAGCCAATGGCGGCTGTGGCTATGTGAAAAAGCCAGACATCCTGCTGAAAGCCGGAAAGGAGGTTTTCGATCCTAGCTCAGTAAGAGATGTCAAGGCAAAATTGAAGGTTTATATTTAGTCTCCTTGCACTGTCAAGTACTTGTACTACCCTCAGTACCAGGATTTTCGCAGAGGTGGCTCATGTTCATCTTTTGACACACAGGTAAAGGTATACATGGGGGATGGATGGGCTTTGGATTTCACAAGAACGCATTTTGACCCATTTTCCCCACCAGATTTCTTCACCAAGGTTAGCTAACATGAACTCCTGTTGGAGTTTTATCGACATACAAAATCCAAGATGTAACTTCAGAAGTTGCATTGCTTACTATGCTAGGACTTGGTAAAACTGACTCAAACCTGACTAATTCGCCTAAACAAATTCTACAACAGGTAACCTAATATTGGAGCTGGATACAAATTGCCCCAAGTTGATGTACCAATCGAGAACTTAAATTAGATCTGGAACAAAATCAATTCTCTTTCCTTGATGAACTCATTGAAAAATTGGTACCATTTTTTAATATTACTAGCAACCCAGGATGATCTGACGAGAACATCTCATTGACCATTCTCAGTTCATCCAATCCGACCCAAGCCATGTCTCGAACAGTACATTTACCTCCATGTGAGAGGTTATGAAGAGGCCTGCATGCATTGTTGATGAGACCAACTTATGACACTTTGAAATGGCTGCCGTGTGTTTTCTCTAAGCAGCTCCAAATTTATGGAGTCCCAGCTGACAAGCAGAAGGCAAAGACAGGAACACTCACAAACCAGTGGGTACCAATGTGGAACGAGGAGTTTGAGTTCCAATTGAGAGTCCCAGAGTTGGCTCTGTTGAGAATTGAAGTTCGTGAATATGACATGGCCAGCGCACATGACTTTGGAGGTCAGACTTGCTTGCCAGTTTCAGAGCTTAGAAGTGGGATTCGAGCAGTTCCATTGTATGACAGAAGGGGAAAGAAATACAAGCATGTCAAACTTCTTATGCGATTTGATATCATTGAATATTATTAGCTGTCCATTTTATCTCATTGTTGGCCAAGAACTCTGTATACGTGAAGCACCTGTAACTATGTAAAACTTGATATACAATTTCAGCTCAATAAGAGTAAACTAACAACTGACCCTACTCTCCACTGCTCTATATATTTAACAACCAACAGGCGGCATGTGTTTGCTGTATCATTTGGTAAAGTGTTTGGGTGTTACCAGAGACCCTGTCCAAATCCAACATGCATCACCTGTGTAGCTCTGATCAGATTTCACACCGCCCAAAAATCTAATTGAGATCTTTTTTCACCGAGAGCGAGAGAGAGAGAGAGAGAGAGAGAGAGAGAGAGACCCAGTGGACAAGAGACATGAGAATCAGAAAATACTATAGAACAGGCAATATTTACCATAGGCAGCAAATCCAAAATAGTCTGCACTCTACTTAATTATTCCATATGTTCCATTAATTACTAAATACCTGTAAGAATTCTTGGCAACACATACTCCCTACTTGTCAATACTAAGTTACTGACCCTTAAAAAATCAGTAAGATCAAACAAAAAGTGTGATGAATAGAGTGAAATCTCAATCAAACTAGCTAATTTTATATAAGCAAGGGGATGAAAGAATCCTTCGAAGACAATTAGGGATTAAATGGCTATCTGCCATGATTCGTGGTCCGCATGAGATCAAAAATTTGATCAGGAATAACATTATTAGCATAAGAATGTAACAAGCAGTTAATCTCATTGATCCTACAAACGAAGTGTTTCCCCTAGCAGTGAAATCCCTAGATTTTTAAGGTGAACCAACCGTAACTCTTCATCAACAGGCACACACATCGGATTGATGAGGATCAGGGCATTCATGAGAATTATATCATTATTATCCGTCTGATTTGATGTTCTAACCATGACTAGACCCCTAAAATATGGTCAAGATGACAACAAGTATACTGCACTAGAGCTGAGACAACATAAACAAAAGAGCCTGTGAACCTTGGAGAAGGTGGCACCTGAAACCTCAGCACCACAAACTGAACACACTTCAATGGCTATAGATGGCCAACAATGCCTTGTGTCAGTTTGATAAGGCTGCCTGGCATTTTGGTTTGTGTCTCTTTGGCTCCATCACTATCTTTTTTTTTTTTTTCCGTGTTTCCTTTTCCTTCTCATCTTCAATTTGTTCCATTATAGCATTTGTAAATCAAAGTGTGCGTACTAGTATATTAAATTCAATTAGATGCGTATAGAGAAAGAGACGGGAACTAGAGATTTTTCTTGCAAGAAAAGATTTTTCATTTGAACGACTATTAGTTCCTTTTTGTATGAGTAAATAAATACTGAAGGAATCTTCTTCTATCAAGAATATATTCTAGGCAACTCCAAAATAATTTGCTGTACTGATAGTTTGACAGCAGAATTTCCTACCTGATGTTACGAGTAGAATGAGCACATGAGAACTAGGTAATACCTAATAATGAAAAAGGTCTTAATTATTGACTCTGCTATAGTTGCACTTGAGAATTAATAGCAGGTGGAGGCAACTTTTTAGCTAGATTGGCTGGTAAAAGTTTCTAAAACGGCCACTAAAGTCCAAGGTTATGCCACATCTTAAAAAAACATGTTGATAGTGACAAAAATGAAAGCAAGCCTGTTGATGGGGATGAATATGGCTATGTCAATACTAGTTTTTCCTCCATGGGAAAACTAAATTCCGTAATGTCGTGAGATCGAGGGATTTGCATTGCGTCCTAGACTCTTTCCTAAGGTTGAAGTTTACAAAGGTCTAGATATACCTACTTTTACCCCTACTGTAGAATCTAGATAAAGGGAGGAGTGTTATCTTTAGTTACATTATAGTTCTATGAGGGTGAGCACACAGATTTGTATTGGTCTCCGTCCAATTTCTGGTCACGTGTAGATTTTTTCTTCCCTCTCCGGCTTTGGCCGGGTTTAGCTTTAAGGACTGATTTAAAAAAACAAATGTTGATCTCAAAGTTGCTTCTTTAGCAGGCTACGACCCTAAAAACCACATCTTTTCCATGTTCTTGAAGCACTGACAATACTTTTTGAGCAAAAGATTGAAGATTCGCAACAATGACAATAATAAAAGTAGCAGGAAGAACAATAACAACAATTAATTATAAGAAGACGAGTGAAGATGGGGCACCCAGAGTACATATTCTCAATTTGACAAAATTAAACAGAATATCAGCAAGTGGTCATGTTTGTCATACCAAATGTGTTCTTTAAATGCACAAAGATAAACTTGGTCAGGGATGAAGGCAACACACAGGTAATTTCCGTCCACTTAAAGGGTGATCAAAGGAAAATGACTAAGCAAGCATATAAGTTCTGTTTCTGTTTTCACCGCATGTTCAAGCTGAGAATGGCAGAGCCTCCAGAGGATATTGTGAACATGTTCAGCCAGTACTCGGACAACGGGGTGATGACAATTGAAAGGCTGCACAAATTTTTGGTGGAATTTCAAGGGGAAGAAAAGGCTACCTTTGATGATGCTCAAGCAATTCTTGATAGTCTTAAGCATCTCCATGTCTTCCCAAGGAGAGGTCTCAACATTGATGGCTTCTTCCGATACCTTTTCAGTGACCTAAATCCTCCTCTTCCTCCTCTCGGGGTATCAGTACTATCATCTTTCACAACTTTTATACTCTATCTTGATCTCTTATCTTCTGATGAATTTTTTAGAATGTATGCTAACTAGTGAAATGAATCATTGGATGTGGTCAGGTGCATCATGACATGAATGCGCCACTAGCTCATTACTTCATGTACACAGGGCATAATTCCTACTTGACAGGGAATCAGATTAGTAGTAACAGCAGCATTGAGCCTATCATTAAGGCCTTAAGGAGAGGTGTTCGGGTGATTGAGTTGGATTTGTGGCCCAACCCTAAAAGGGATGATGTCAATGTTTTCCATGGAGGGTATGGCATGACATGATTCATCATATAATAATAATTGATTTTGCGAATGTGGACATAAACAAGCTTGTTGGTCCCCTGACTATTCATATCCATTTGTGAGAATCCACAGAACAATGACTTCTCCTGTGAAACTCATCAAATGCTTAGAAGCAATCAAAGACAATGCTTTCTATGCATCAGAGTACCCTGTCATTATTACTTTCGAAGATCACTTAGATCCTTCCCTTCAGCGTCGAGTAGCTGAGGAAAGTTTCCTATAACAACTTTGACCATAAATTTGCGACTCGAACTTGAAATCATAAATTTTCCTGACAGCTGTTTTCTTTTTTTTTGGGGGGGGTTTCTTAGTTCAGATGGTCACCATAACATTTGGAGACATGCTATTTCAAGATGTGGAATTTGGCGAATTTCCATCACCGGAGTCATTGAAGCGACAGATTCTGATATCAACCAAACCGCCAACAGAATCTGTTGACTGCCTCAAGGAAGAAGAAAGCAGTGAAAGTGATAAAAACAGGGACAAGTGTAGTGTGCAAATACAGGTTGGCTATAAACTGACAGAATTTTCAAGTCAGCTTTGTCTGAACACTTCATCTTACTGCTTCTGATGACCCACTTTATCAGCAAAATGAGACGGTTGAGGAGGTAGGAGGAGAAGGAGGAGTAGGAGGAGGAGAGGAGGATGGGGAGGAGAAGAGCTTGGCTCCGAAGTATAGCAATTTGATTGCCATTCAAGCCATGAAGAGGCAAATTGGGCTTGAAAAATTGCTGAAGGACGAATCCATGAGGGGTGCCCGTTTGAGTTTGAGCGAGCAGAAGTTTGAAAATGCTATAAGGACATATGGATCTGATATCACCCGGTCAGTAAAGACTACCTGATTCTGTTTCTTTTCCTATTCATATTTCCGTTCTGCACTTTGCTCCAGGTTATGTTCCATAATGTCTGGAGTTAGTGTCCACAAACTATCACATGAGCCTGCCACACAGAAATGTTGTGCATAATTTGCAGGGAATCATAATGTCCTGAGTCTTCAGAAAATCTTTTTCACCTCTTAAACCTATTCTAACTTTCTTAAGTAACAAACCAAGATCATAACAGGTAACATTTAGTTCTTGTATACATGTTCATTTATGTTTTTGCATACCTGCCTCAGGTTTACACAGAGGAACCTGCTACGAGTTTATCCACAGGGTTGGCGCATTTTCTCCTCGAATTACGATCCTCTCATAGGCTGGATTCATGGAGCTCAAATGGTTGCATTTAATATGCAGGTTTATGCCTCTTTGTTTTTCCTTTTCTTTTCACCTCCTTTTTTGTTAAAGGAGAAGTTAAGTAGGAGGTTTGCCTCACAACCTTTTTGATCTATAACAACTACTTGATGGTTTATACGATCCTGCCTAAGGCTGGAGTTTGAGAAGCTATAAATGCATATAATCTTACCCTTAAAAACAGATACCATTTCTGACCACCGGCAAAGAAAATTTATTTTACATATGATTTCTTTAACTATATCCTAAATTCCACATGAATTCCAGATGTTCAGACTTATTCATAACGAAATCTCTGGATTGAGGAAGTTGAATAGAATGAACAAGTCTTTCTTATACTCACTTAGGTGCTCTGATCTCAACAGGGGCAAGGGAGATACTTATGGGCTATGCAAGGGATGTTTAGAGCCAACGGAGGCTGCGGCTATGTTAAAAAGCCAGATATCCTTCTCAAGGTCGGTCCAAATAATGAGGTCTGTGATCCCAACACAACAGGAAAAGTCAAGAAGACATTGAAGGTTGTGATTCATCAGGCATTGTCAATTATTACTAGGATCACTAGAGTTTTCTGTTATAAAAGAGGAACCTTTATGTTTATCTTTAATGTACAGGTGAAAATATACATGGGGGATGGATGGCACTTGGAATTTCACAGAACACATTTCGACCGCTTCTCACCACCAGACTTTTTCACTAAGGTTAGTTATTTATTAGGATTCTTAGCCATGTCGAAGATGCAATTTCAAAGGTTGCATCCCCAATATCTGGGAAACGGCCTCTCTATTCTTAAAGATCTGGTAAAGTTGTTACATCTTTAAACCCCAATCGTAGTGAGAGTCATATTGGGTGGTTGTTATGCTTCTTGTTAGTAATCTCATTATTAGCATTTTCACAAATTATGACAAGCACTAGTTGGCTAATTAGACCCATTTTTCATCACTTTGCAGCTTACTTTTGGGTGTGTTCTTCCCTGGCAGTTTCAGATCTTGGGCGCGCCAGCTGACAGGAAGAAGGCAAAGACAGTACCTCTCGAGGATCAATGGGTACCAACATGGAACGAGGAGTTTGAGTTCCCATTGAGAGTTCCAGAATTGGCCATGTTGAGAATTGAAGTTCGCAAATACAACATGATCAGGGGAAAGCATAACTTTGGAGGCCAGACTTGTTTGCCAGTGTCAGAATTAAGAAGTGGAATTCGAGCAATTCCGTTATATGACAAGAAGGGAGACAAATATAAGCATGTCAAACTTCTTTTGCGGATTCAATTCCTTGAAAACTGAGTGTGTTATTAAGACATTAAGCCAATCTACGAAGATCAGAAAATCTTGGCCTTTGAACTAGCTAAGGTTCGCGCTAGCCAGTACTCTAATGTTTATCTAAATAGGGATCATGTAATGCAAATCTTTCTAGTATATAAAATTACCACCATAACTTGAAACCAAGTCTTTTCAGCTAGCTTGAAAAATGCCTTACCTAATTAAATAAGTACTTAGCTCCACTTACAGCTTTGACCTAGCCAAAGGTCTAATTTTAAAGTAGATGGGGCAGACTGTCATATTGATGATAGCCTTCTGATAGGATTCCTTCCAATACTCAATCATTATAATCTCCTTTTCTTGGGGATTGATTTGAGTAGTGGTTGCCAACAAACCAGACCAGCTTGGGTCAAAACCCGGGCGGGGAAGCTCGATGCTGGATCACCTCTGACCAATAAGTGGGACGAACGATGTCAGGTTGTTCATGGCTTCGTAACTCAGTTTACCTCAACCCACGATCTGGCCTAGTTTGGCACATCAACTGGCCAAGTCCAAGCCTATTTTGAACACATACAGGAAGCAAACCATCTCCAAGGGGGAGGAGGGACTGCTTAAAACATTGGAATGACCTGGTTAGATCCGCTGAATAGAGATCCAAGTCAGTCTAAGGGTCAACTCAGTCTGATGTAACTTTAGCTCAGCCCATATATTTTGTGAGCCAATGCACAAGGTTGGCTCACTAGCTACCACTAGTTGTGTGGACATTGCCTCCAGAGGAAGAGGATCATGTTAAAGCACATAAGATGAAGAACAAGAAGTATTGGCTGTCCGAAATTACACTCTTTAGCCATCTAAACCTCATAAGAAGAACAACTATAGTTTTACAATATGTAAGACTTACATCCACTCCTCTGAAATACTCAAATAATCAAGCTCCAGTAATAATAGATAATTACTCACTCAGAATACTATCAGAACTTTTTTTTAATTTACACTAGTGTTGAATGTACCCTACATAAAATGGAATGCACTAAACCAGATGACAGATAGGAGACAACAAAAATCGACCAAGTAGTTGAGAAAGCCCTAGGAACCTAGTTTTAAAAGACCATTCATTTCAATTGAATGAATAGATAGGAGAGAAGGTACCAGAGCTGCCTTTACAAAGAGCCAATGCCTTCTCCAAGTTGGAAACAACATCGGACATCGTTGGCCTCTCTTTGCCTTCTAAGTTGACACACATCATTGCAGTGCAAGCCAGAATCTCCACGGCCTCAGACTCGTTCATTATGGGCTGCTCCACTCGCTTATCCAGCACTTTCCACACTTCCCCTGCGATGACAAAGGGCCCTGCATATTCCACCACCCCAGTGGGTCCGTTCCCTTCAATGTCCTTGAAAACAGCCCTCTTTCCCGTCAGAAGTTCCAGCAGAACCACCCCAAAACCATACACATCACTCTTGGTTGTCAAGACCTTAAGCACATAGTACTCAGGATCAATGTACCCCACAGTCCCAACTGCCTTGATTGACACGCTGCCATCCTCACCCTCAGGTCCCTTCAATGACAAGCCAAAATCAGAAACTCTTGCAACCCATTTTGAATCGAGGAGGATATTTGAACTCTTAATGTCCCGATGGATGATGGGTGGGACTGCATAGTTGTGAAGGTATTCAATACCTCTTGCAGCATCTAATGCGATCTTGATCCTCAGCTTCCAAGAATTCAGCGAGCTGCTACTCTTTTCGGTATTACTCTTGCAGTGCAAGTGATCATATAACGCCCCATTCGTGATATACTCATAAACCAAAAGCCTCTCATTGTTTTCCTCACAGAAACCAACAAGTCCCACCAAATGCTTGTGATGAACACGAGATAGCAAAGTCAGTTCTGACTCGAATGCATTCTCCCTCTCCTTTTTTGTGCTGATTTCTTCCCTTTTGATGGCCACTTCACGGCCATCAGGGAACTTTCCCCTATAAACTGTCCCAAAACTCCCTTTCCCAATCTTGTTCTCCTCGGAGAAATTCTTTGTAGCAACAGCAAGCTCATACAGGGTGAATGGCTCTGCCTTCTCCACATGCTTTGATAAATTATCCCAGCTCTTCTCACGGCCCAATGTCAGGGAACTGATCTGGGTTATTGACGATGATCTTGATTGGGGCGCACTAGATGAAAGGCTTGCTACAACAGCTGTATCAACACTGTTGCTCCCAACGGAATTGATCTCCTTAGCCTTAACAATACTCTGAAGTTTTCCACTAGAGAAGCGGGATCTTCTCAAGTACAGGAAGTAACCAAAGGCAAATAAGCCTGAAATGATCCCGACTGTTCCAAAAATCTCGTATGCCCAAAACGGCCTGTATTTTTCCTTTTCCAATGGAGGTGATGAGACTGAGAGTGAAGATGGAGCTTCTGTGGGTGGTGTTATTGGATGAACAACTTCTGAGGTTCTTTTGTGAAACCCTGCTGCAGGCTGCAACTCAAGTGGAAGGTCAACCACACAGGACCTGCAGATATTTGTGTTGTCACTGCAAAGAGAAGTTGAATCTGGGAGCACACCACAAATTCGGCAGGTATCTCGGACACAAGGACCAGGAATCATCATTCGCAATGGGAGCGAGAAATTAAACTTCCTAGGCCAACCCCGACCCCAGCATGATATGGTTAAGGTTTCAGATGCTAGACCACACGCAAAATCCATACCTGCAACTATTGACTCAAATGGGAGACTGTGGATCTTCTGACCAAGAAAATCTGACATTTGCCCTCCCCAGCAGACCACTGAGCCATTGTTCCTCTGCAAGGCACAAGTGTAATTGCCACCCAAAGCAAGGCCAGAATAGTGAAAAGGTGTGTTGGATGGGATGTCAAGCTGCCCTGAATCATTGTTCCCTTTACATATTATTACACCAGACATGGCAATCCCACAAAGATGAGATTGTCCCGCGACTAAGCTCAGCATTGACATATTACCAAACTCACTCTCAATGAAGTCCCCCATCCCACTTTCTCCCCAACATAATACATTCCTGTCATCCTTTACTATCCCACAAGAAAATCCTTCGCCTGACGTGATGGTGTCAAAACCAATTTCCCCCTCGGGTAGAGAAAACAGGGATTGACTGGGGGATCTTCCTCTTTTCCAACAGTGAAGGATGCCTGTTCTAGCCTGCAATGCACAGACTTGATCATTGCCAACAGCTAGATCAGTTAATGGGGAAGTGACATTATGATATACTCTCTTGGCTTGGAAACTGGTGTTGGAAAACCTCGTGTCCCAACAGAAGAGGTTGGAGCCACCAGAACTCAGACCACAAAAGAAATCTTTTCCACCTGAAATGGCTTCATAGGAGGTGTTTGGCAGGATAGAAAATCTTTTACCCCCTCTAAAGCATTGAATTCCCTGGAAAGATTTCCCTGCGAGTATGCCACAGACAGTACTGGAACCATAGCTAATTGCAACGGTGGAGGACAAGCCAAGCCCACCGACATTGGTGGGTAATGAAAAAAGCGTTACACAGGAAAGATAAAGTATGATCACAAAACAAGAAAGGGTTGACCTCATCTGAAAGAAGCAAACCCAATTAACTTCATGGAATGGTTTAGGCAAGAACAATTGGTAGGCAAGCCAGGAAGTAGGAGAAGAATGATCGAACAAGAAAGACAGAGAATGTGAGGGTTGAGTGCAGGCCCATGGGGAGGAAAATGGCAAGTATGAAAATCAGGTAGGAGAATACTAGACAAATTTTGGGTCTTTATTTTCAGATGGAGGTTACAACTTGATAGGTTCTTTGATGTTTCCAGAATCAATATGCAACAATTAGAGCCAACCTACCATGAGCAATCATCAACTTTTTCAAAAAAGTCTTAGGAATGGATATGTTAGTGAGGGAGAGTTTGCATAGTGGCCTCCACGAACTCTTATACATTATATGCTGAAGTACCCTAAAGTCCATTATCAAGACAGCCACAATCATGAATGAAAATACAAGGTCGTGCGCACAATCAAAACTCAGTCGAAAAGGATTTAATTTAACCAATATTTTGCTTGAGAAGACAAAAAAAATAAATGAAAAACTCCTGAGTTGGACTTCTCAGAGAAATGCAAGAATTATTGACAGATGAAACACAAATCAGCAGCAAAATTTCTGACACACAAGCCTGGCCAACAGAATAGTGCATTGACTATTTCAGAAGCTGCCAACATATGACAATTTTTTATCTAAGCCATTAAGAGTCCACTAGAGGAGACACCTCAATCCTCTCAAGTTTCTAATACAGAATTCAACTATGACCAGAGAGCCCACAAGATATGCACCATTTAAAGCATTGGAAAACTGAATGAAACCGCAGTCTAGACTTTCAGTTATCATGCCCAGATCGAGGCACAACTAAACCAATACAAGCTACAGCCGAAGAAACCCTGCATTATCGATGCTAAGGAGTGACAACCAACTCTAGAAGAACAGGCAATCAGGAAATGATATAGAAGACCCAACAAAAACCGCCTAACAAGGATCCCATCAAAGCAGGATCAAGGGTGAGCAAAATGCAAGCATTGCATCCTTTAATCAGAGACAGTAAAATGAAAGTTTTACAACTTCAAAAATGCAACTTTCAGAATCTATCACAAATCCATCAGAATAAACCTCAACTCTAACCTACAATCTACCACCTGTCACACACTATTTTCAACTTTTGCAGCAAAGACCCACACCTCATTTTCTCTAGATTCCTCCTTGCAAGACTGTCATACTATACCACTTGGCTAATTTGCTGTGTCCTAGTTCATATCAACTATAAAATAAATTCACCACAAACTGCAGGTTTGATCACTGCATATTGATGGGAAAATTGCAATCCAGAGAGTTTCAAGAATCCACAGTTTTCTGAGTCTACATCAAATTCACCCTATGCTTGGGGGGAAAAAAATTCCAAACACACAAAAATAGACAGAGACACGATCTACTCATAACTCAAAAGGGCATTACCCACCACAAAATACATTCCAATATACCCATTTCCAGCACGGAAATGGGAAATCAAATGAACAAAATTAGAGTTTGCCATTAACTGAAAATTCTGCAAGAGGGTCCTGACCGTTGTACACCAACCAAACTGGTGACTGGTGATGAATTGCTGATAGATCGCAGAGACAAACCCAGAATTCACAAATGCTTCATATACTTTTTCCCACCTGAAAACCCAAATGGGATTAAATATTCACAAGAACCCCAACAATTGTCTGGACTTTTGGTTCAATAAATACGACCCAGATCCCACTTTGCTCAAAACCCAGAATTCAACACTTGGGCCTCAGGCGGTCCAGCCTAACCACTACCAGGGCTGTAATTTGCGAATTTTGTTTCAAAATTCCAAATCCCTCCATACCATTTAATTGTACATACTCTAATCATCCTATTATTAACATTATTAATAATTATTTCTATATTTTTCTTAGGTTTTATATTAATCATCCATTAAATAAAGTCGAGCTAATTCCCCATTTACAAGATTTGAATTCAAGACCTTAGTTAAGAAGAGCAAGTGTCTACCTACTTGAATCGGCACATGTTGCTATAAATAGTATCTATATCTATGTTGTGGATAATTACTACGTATTTTAACCGAAAGGGGTACTTTGCCCGTCCACTGCCACTCAGATTCGAATCTAGGTGAACTTGCACTTACTGTTTGGGAAATAAAATAATGGGCCAGTGGGTGACCCAGCATGTCCATCCAAAAAAAATACTATATACATCAAACAACTCTAGACGTAAGATAGGGTCATCCGATGAGATCTTTTGTATCAATTAGCCTAATAATGAAGTATATAAATGTCAACTTATTTAATTGATGAAATTTTTGAAAGTGATACCAAAGACAACTCTATTTCGTGTCTTTTAGGCATTGACAAGAGGCTATAATTCTGTTTCATTTATCTGTGCTTCCTTCGTGGCTTGAAAAGATGTATAGCATTGCTAGCTTAATTATTTTGAAATTAACCATTCATGGATAAAGCAAACATGTGAAAAGTAAAATTAGACCACTATGGTTGCAAGATCATGTCACACCTTCAAAAAGAAACCTTCTTTTGATAGTGAGGACACCACCCCCCCCCCCCCAAAAAAAAAAAAAAAAAACCTTTTGATATATATAAAGATAACTGGAAATATTGGGGCAACTTTGCCAACTTTTGGAGGAAAAAGGGAAGCACAAATTTGGGATTTTGGAGAGTTTGTGAGTTGGTTATTATGCCAACAACTGAGTATTATGTCTTTTATTAAGTCAATATCAGAATATCTTTTTCTTGTTTTTCTCTTCTCCTTTTTCCTTTTTGTTTTTAATTTCCATGTTCTTCCCAAAAAAAAAAAAAAAAAAAAAAAAAGGAATCTCTTGAGAAGTGCTTTGTTTTATATGACAACAACATTTTTTTTTCCCTCATATTGAATACATGTACGTAATTTTCTGAGAATTTCTTTAGATTTATGTAATGTGTTCCGAAGATGGACTATATTTACAAAGAATCATCTAGGATGATAGATGAAAAGTATACGAAACTATGCTTCTACAATCCAAAGCACAGATGAAAAGATCGATATGAAACTTCAACTTTTTAAAAAATATTTCTAAATACACAAAAGTAAAATAATAAGATGCAAAAAGGATAAATGAGCATCCAATAAAGTGTTGTAAGATGTGATTCTAAAAGATTTACTTACTTGTGAAAAGCCCAAAAGCAAAAATCTCTAAATATATTTGTGATTTACTTGGAAAAGAATAAAAGGTGATTGAAAAAAAAAAAAAAAACTCTTCAAGTAATTCAAGTGGAAGGTTAAATATATGCTTGCACATGAGGAATATCATGAGTGGCAATTGGCAATTTGTCACACTGTCACTCTAATTAAAGGTGTTGGTCCTCTACAAAGTGTCACACAATTTGATTCCCATTTGCTCTATATTGTTGATGTCTTATCTTTTTGGTCCTCCACAAATGGCAATATTTTTACAGTGAATTTTAGTAATAATTGGAGTGACTAAAGATTTATTTAGGGGTGATTGTAATAAAAGTTATTACTAGATGTATTATTAGTCATGTCTGATTAAAAAGTCAATTAAAAATATATTCTTGGGCAAAATCTGAAAGAGTCTGTCTTACAGTAACTCTTGTGTGAGACGATCTCACAAAAGAATTTGTGTTTTAATATTAATCATATTAAGGTTTTGATCTTATGACGGTTATAACCATTAGATGTTTGCGCATACATCAATGTTGACTGAAGACTATATTTTACCATCATCAATATTCAAGGCATGTATTTGAGCTATACTCAATGGGTAAGGATTATAAATTAGAAAATAAATATACAAGAGAGAACCAAAACATTGACATTAAAGTGTAAGGCACATTTGAGCTCATAGGCTGTAAGACTTTGTGTTTGACACTTAGCTTACTATTGCACCCGAAACCCCCCCCCCCCCAAAAAAAAAAAAAAGATAGTGCGGAAAAAAGAAAATGGGATATTTTTGTTATGTCAATAATGCAACAGATGTGGGCATCAATCGGTAAAATATTTGAAAGTTGTTACCAAAAATATGGGTTCAAACCTCTGCGCTTCCCTTTGCCCCCCCCCCCCCAAAAAAAAAAAAACGTAATAGCTTGAGTTACCTTTGAGTGGTGTGTTATAATGATTGTGGCAAGATGATTATAGGTTGTAATAAAATTGTATGCATCAAGTAATGTAAATAACCTCTGCATTGTAGTTAGGGACACAAAGTGGTCCCTCCGGCGAGAAGTTGATGTGTAAATTTGCTTTTTTAGTGGGTAATGTTAAAATCTTTTTGAACCATGAAACCTTACGAGGCAGACATGTCCTAATGTCCATATTTTCATAGGTTTCAGCCCACACATGCATGTTGTGTCATGTAAAGATCTAACTGGATTATCGAATATGTCCAAATAGAATTATATCGAACAACCGTTAAATCTTATTCAAAACTCATCATTCCACGTACAGAATAAGATCCTAAAAGAAAGTTCAAATAAACCAATACTATACACATTGATCGAGTTAGAGTTAGAGTTGGTTGAAGCTTATGCTTTATTTTCCTAACCAAAACTCAACAATTGTCAATTGTAAAACCTAAAGAGGGTGTATAGGGGCTTCTATACATAATGGGTATGACACAGCTTTCTCCAACTTTCCTCAATTCCTCTAAAGTGTTAGGCCAAGCCCCAAAGAGCATATAGATGCTTGTTCTCTTATGGCAACATTTAAAGCATTTGCCAAGGATTGGTCTTTTTTAACCCCCAATTGGTTTACCAACAAAATGGCAAAAATAGAGTGAAAAAAGAGAGCTTTTTTATGACCAACAACAGTGGAGAAGAGGGCCTAAAAAAAATTCCAGATCAAGGAAAAATATTCTAGAAAAAGCCAATTTTTGTAGAAAGTGAAAGAAACCTCATCGCAGAGTCATATTCTCATCAGTCGTGCTCAGATTCCACCTCCCCCACTTGAAACCTTTCTCTTAATTTTCATAAGTCATCAGAATTTTTTTAAAACTTTTTTTTTTTCCTCCACAATCTTAGCCAAAGCGGAAAACAGTTGACTTGAGTCCTGTTCTTTTTTGCGGCTTCAGAGGATTTAGCTTACAATAAGTATGTTTTTGTACAACTATGTTTTTGTATCAAATTTAGCCCTGTTCTTATATCTTTTTACATCTTACGTCTCCATTTATATTTTTGTATAACATTTCAGTAAGTCATTTTTTCTATTAATTACATAAATATGTATATATTTTTTATTAGACTACCAATATACAAAATTTGTTAATATTTTTTATGAACACAATATTTATATAAACACCAAACAAAAAATTTAACGACATGAATTGATTGTATTTTATGAATTATTTCTTAATATTTTAAGAATTTATTTATAAAATTTTTTGGTAATAATATATTGAAAATACTAATTTAAAATTATTTACTTGAAAAAGGATTTTATTTGAAGGGTTTTATTCAATTTTGTCAAAAAATTTATTTTTTATTTTTTTTTTGTTACAATTTGCTTATTGGAACGTCAAACAAATGTTAATATGAAAAATCACTTCAGGTGTAGAAAATTTTGATTAAAAAGGTTTGTGGGGTTGAATATATTTTATTGTTATTTAATTAACTTAGTTAAAGGTTTACTTTCATTAGTTATATTATATCAATATTATTTTTTCTTATCCAAAACATTCATTGTAAAAAACAAATTTTGTCTCAATAATATTAAGAAATAATTTGTTTACTAATGATATCAAATTTATTTCATAAATATGAATAATATATTATATGTTATTTCACAAATCATACATTAAACATCAACAATTATGCATACATATATAAAAATTTTACTATGCAACTTTTCAATAATTCAGCAACTTCTTACATCTGTCTTTAGTCCGTGCAGTTCCTTACATCTTCTTGTATCTTCTTATATCTTCTTACTGCTTATTTACAGTTCTTACAGCTCATTACAACTTCTTACACCTCCTTATATCTTCTTACAAATTACAACCCTGCATCTTATCGTGAAAAAAAAAAAAAAAGATTTTTAATATGCTAACGCAATTTAAATCCTAACCTAAAATTACTTTTAGAGAAATACAAATTTAATAAGAATTGAATCAATTTTAACTTGAAGTTAACTCAAATTGATCGTTTAATGTAAAAATATATTATTTTCTATTTATGAATAAAATTAAAATATTTTTAACTTCATAAAATTAGGTCCTTCATTGAATAAACCAACGTAAGCCGATCTATTTGGCGCGTGTAGTACGGTGCCTCCCCCTCATGATTGAACCGTAGACCCTGTACTGCTGAGTAAAGGTCTGAATGCTGCCCGCGGCTTTATGACCGACAACGACTTCCCTTCTCAGTGATGTGATCGTGAGCCCCACGGGCCATGTTGGATGTCCAACTCAGCTATCATTTTCTCTTGTTTTTTTTCAAGCTTTTTGGTGGAGAGAGAAAGAGACACTGACCCTTGTGGCTCCCATTGAAGAATCATTCAAGATGATGAAATTGATGTGGATTTTTGGGCATATTTTGGGATTCTTGCAATCTAAGAATGGGACATATATCAATTCTTTTTGTGGTTAAAAAAGAGAGTTGATAATGTTGGGTAGATATGAAGAAGATATGCCAAGAATTCCCACCTTTAGTCTTTTTGTTTAATGACATCACTGCTCTACTTAAAGATTCCTTTTACATCATTTGAACTGTAATAAATGGAACTCTTCCTCATCATTTTCTATATTAATTAATTAATTAGGGCTTGTTTTTTTTGTTGGGAAATATAGATTAAGAAATTAATAAAGTTAGTTGAGGTGGATTAAAAAGGGCATTTTTTTTTTAAAAGTAGGTTGAAGTTGGTATATTTTTATATGATGAGTCGAAATTGATATATTTTTCATATGATGAGTCGAAGTTGGTTAAAATAGTGAGTTCAAGTTGGTTGAAGTGGATTAAAGTCAGTAATTTTTTTGTTGAAGTTCATGAAGTGAATTAAAGTGGGTTGAAATTGATAAATTGAGATTTACCAACGAAAAGAATAGTGTCTTAGGACCTGTCCTATTTCGTGATAAGATACAGCTGTAAGCTATTAAAAAATGTAAGGAGCTATAAAAAGTTGTAAGAAGTTATAAGGAGTTGCAAGAAGATGTAAAAAACTGCAAGGAGCTGTAAAGATAGATGTAAGGAGCTGTTGAATTATTGAAGAGTTATATAGTATAATTTATGACAATTATGACACACTAGTCATATTTACGACTAAAATTTGATACTATCAATCAACAAAATATTACTTAATATAATTGAAACGAAATATGCTTGTTTTACCATGAACGTTTTGGATGAAAAATAATAATATTAAAATGATAAATTTATTGAAAATAAACAATTAACTAGTTAATTACATAATAATAAAATATATTAAATCTCATAAATTTTGTCAATAAAATTTCGCACCCTTAAGGTGATTTTTTATATTTACATTAGTTTGATCCAATAAGCCAAGTATAACAAAAAACAAAAATAATTTTTTTGACAAAATATAATACAACTCTTAAAATAAAATCCTATTTTAAGTAAGCAATTTTAAATGTAAATGTATGATCAATATTGTTACCAAGAAATTTTATAAATAAACCGTTAAAACATTATTCCGCAATGCTTAAAATACAAAAATTGTTTCTTGTTGTACTCTACACAATTTCATTATTCTGCATAATAAGCGCATATCAATCTCAGTAAGGGAGACAAATTTGGAACGATCGCCAATTGTTCGATTGTATAATAATAGCAATAAAATTGTCATGAATAAATTTAGGGATGAAATAGGTGTAATGCTTTAGTCGCATACCGTTTGATCATTTTCATATATGCCAGACTTGAATATGAACAAAAGTTTTGCATTATAATTTTAACGGTTTGCTAAATGTCACTCTTAGGGCAATGGATGAGGAGTATCGTTATCCATTTAAGATACGAAATCTTTTACACAAAAAAATAAATTATTAAAATACGAAATCATACCTAATTAAATTTTACATATAAAATAAGAGTCTATTATTTTTGCCTTTTTAAACTAATCAGTTGCCTAATCAAAATCAAACTCTAAACTTAAATTCCTCGAATTCGATTATTGCTTAGTTAGTGGAGGTTTCAATTCCTCCATTAATTGAGAAACACACTGCCTACAAAACAGCAGGCTGATGGAGATGGCAAAGAGCTAAGAGAAAGCAAAGGTAGTCGTCACCGGCGGTCGAGTAACAAAATCTGCGGCTCAATTCATTAAGTTTTGACGCCAAAGTAGATAAGCACTAGGGCAAAAGTGTTCACAATTTTTTTAAAAAAAAAAAGAGAGAAAAGGGAATTGGAGGGAGAAATCAAGAGCCGCACATAAAGATGTTGTCACTAAAAAAAAAAAAACAAAAAACAAAAACAAAAACGTAATTCTCCAAGAAAAAAGCAGTAATGATTTGACATTAATTTAAGGTAACCCAAATCATTTCAAGGATATTCTTTGACAGTGTTTAATTACAATTAGGCGGATGTGCATGTTGCATTTTAAAAAGGAGTACCAAATAATCTTTTACTATATGTACAACATTAGTTACTTATGTAATAATTGATATTTCGTATCAATTAGGTAAAAATGATAGACTGTTATTTTATATGTACAATTTAATTAGATATGATTTCTTATTTAATATTTTATTTTTTGGGGATAAAAGAATCCTTGTATTAAATGGATAAATATACTCCTTATCCATCGCCCTAAGGGCGACATTTAGCAAAACCGATGTTTGTTTATGCAAATGTTGTGTTCATAAGATATTTACGAATTTTATATATTGGTAGCATAATTAAAAAAATATACATATTTCTGTAGTTAAAATAAATGAATGTTATAGAAAATCTATATGGGATGTAAGAAGATGTAAGGAGATGTAAGAAGATGTAAAAATTATGTTAATGATATAAGGAGCTGTATAGAGACAAAAGAAGCTGTAAGGAGATATAAGCTCTTGGCTAAATCCTTAAAAACGCAAAATAGAACAGGGCCTAATTGACCATCTTTATTGTAGGAAGATTTGTACGATGGTTCTACGAAATTTGGTCAACTCGTTTGTTTCAATTGTTAAAATCAGCGGCAAATAAATAGAGCTGATATAAAGAGTAATAAAATTCAGCGGTAATTGATTATAATAATTCTAAAGAGCTATGTACAGGAGATGTTTAAAAGTGGTAAGCACTAAGTAATGTACTTACACTCAGAAATGTTGAAGTGAACAAGTCCTTAATCAGCTCGCTATCAATATAGTTCACACAATTGCATTGTTCGTGCGTGTCCACAAACAAATGCATATAATGATAAGTACTATGTACAATAATGGATAAAATTTGTGTATGACAATGATCTCACTGATAATTTACATGTAAAATAGGAGCCTAGTCGTTAGGCACCACCTCAAATACAGTTTTTTTAGACACTGATATTAAAGTATCGTGTTGGAAGGAAAATGTTTTTCTAAAGGAAAAAAAATGATTTCTAGCGTAAAGGTTGAAAAATTATTTTTAAAGGAAACAACACCACCACCTGCCCATATGGATATCCAAGATGCCCAGGGAGTTCAATGTTATTTTCAGGACCGCCAAGATGCCCAGAGAGTGGAGGGCCAGCACAGTCATCCCATTGTACAAAAACAAAGGGGATATCCAAGATTGTAATAATTTTGGGGGCATCAAGCTGCTCAGTCACACTATGAAGTTTTGGGAGAGGGTGATTGAGAGAAGGTTACGGGAAGATGTTGAGGTGTCAGAGAATCAATTTGGTTTTATGCCAGGCAGGTCGACCATTGAGGCGATTTATCTCCTTAGAGGGCTCATGGGTTTGTTCAGGGATAGAAAGGTGGATCTCCATATGGTGTTCATTGACCCGGAGAAAGCATATGATAGAGTCCCGATGGAGGTATTGTGGAGGTGTTTGGAAGAGAAAAGGGTGTCGCCCGCGTACATCCGTTTAATCAAGGATATGTACGAGGGAGGGCGGACGCGCGTTAGGATATCGGGAGGGGTCTCCAATGACTTCACTGTTAGTATGGGCCTGCATCAGGGCTCCGCCTTAAGCCCGTTTCTGTTCACTTTAGTTTTGGATGAACTCACTAGAGGAATCCAGGACGAGGTGCCTTGGTGCATGTTATTTGCAGATGACATCGTTCTTATCGATGTGACCAGGCAGGGGGTGAATGACAGGTTGGAGAGTTGGAGGCATACGCTGGAAGTTAGGGGTTTCCAGTTAAGTAGATCAAAAACGGAATACCTCCATTGTCGTTTCAGTGGAATGATAGAAGAGGAGGGAGACATCACACTGGATGGGAGGGTGATTCCAAAGGTCGCTAAATTTAAGTATCTAGGCTCGATCATCCAGCAGAACGGGGACATTGACGAGGATATTAGCCAGCAGATAAGAGTGGTTTGGTAAAAATGGAAGTCAGCGTCAGGGGTGTTGTGTGACAAGAGAGTGCCTCTAGGTTTGAAAGGCAAAGTCTATCGGAGGGTAGTTAGACCGGCTGTCCTCGATGGATCGGAGTGTTGGCCTCTAAAAAAGATGCAGGTCCAAAGGTTGATGGTAGCTGAGATGAGAATGGTCAGGTGGATGTGTGGTTTTACGAGATTGGACGGAATTAGCGATGGCGTTATCAGGAGCTTAGCCGAAGTTGTTCCCATAGAGGAGAAGATGAGGGAATCGAGGTTTAGATGGTTCGACCACGTAAAGAGGAGAAGTGTAGCCGCCCCAGTGCGGAGGTGCGAGATGATCGTCCCCCCCCGGTGGAAGGAGAGGGAGGGGTAGACCGAAGAAGAGCCTAAAGGAAGTGGTTAGAGAGGACCTGAGAGTTGTCGGTCTGACGGAGGACATAGCTCAGGATAGGAGGCTGTGGCGGGATAGGATTAAGGTCTCTGATTGTAGGAGACCGGCTCCGTAGGTGGTAGTAGCTTTGGTGGGGTGGGGCGGATTTTTTTCTTGGTGTGCTTGTCTGCAGGCCGTACTTATCTGGGATGTGACGACATCTAGTGCCCTCGGTTTGTTGAGGTATGTCTCCGCTCCTTGTTTATCTGCTCTTCGTACCCTTTTCCCCCGTTGGTAATTGGTTTGTAATCGTTTCCTATTTAAACCTTTTTCTCAAAAACTGTTTTGTGGGTCTTTAGGAATCAACCTCTCTATGGGTAGGAATACCGGTAGGGGTAAGGTTGCCTACAGTTGAATCTCCCCAGACCCCGCGAAAGCGGGACCCACACTGGGAGTTGTTATTGTTGTTGTTGTTGTTGTTGTTATAACCTTAACTCTACAGGTATCCCTACTCGTAAAGAATTAATTTTCCTTGAAAAAGCATTTTATATGAAAAGTCACTTTTCAAAACGTCATATTTTCCCCAACCAAATGCTACCTAAATGAAAAAAGAAATGTATACATTTTTTTCTTGCCAAAGAAAGCAAAATATCATGTATTTGGTTTATTCCACAACAGCGGATTCTCCAAAAAGGCCAGTTAACCATATTTCGTTTTTTACAACATGAATCCTTCTTCATTTGGTTTCGGTTTGCCTAGCCATCTATTGTCAAGATTATACACATGACTTGAGTTTAAGACAATTTTTAGGATTTTTAGCATGTTTTCAAATATATCTAAAACATAAATAAATCATTTCGGAAGTTATCTAGTGGCGTTAATTAGTTTACCTTCTCACTTGAAGATTAAATATTCAGATCCAGATAAGGGTCGTACGTATAACTGAAGGTGACAAACGTTACCTTGTCACTTGAAGATTAATCTCAATATGCCAATATATGGTACTTAACATGTTAACTTGTCTAACAATGACAACGATTATACGATGCCATGTAATAAATCTTGAGACATAAGGAAAAGGGGTTGATACAGAGAGCCATAGAACACTAAAGAAAGGACACATGCAATTGGACCAGGCTAACATACACGTTAAAGAAGGAAAGGCACGTCAAAATCAAACACTTTTTGTGTTTGCTTGCTTGCACAATTTGAGATGCCATAACACGCAAGTCACAATCATTTTGGCTAATAAAGTTATAATCGTACCAATGAGATATCGACCGAATGATAAAGTTGAGATTAAGAGTGTATGCTATCGAGAATAACCGTTAATATGACAAATAAACGTTGAAAAATATATATCTATGTGACAATAAAAGTGTATGCTCTCGAGAATATGTAATAATTTATCTACTTGTGAATGCTCGTGATCAAATAGGCGATCAATGAGCAGGAACCTTTTAGCGGACCCCATGCATTGTTGGGCCCTTCACTTCAGGCACTGCTTTTAGCCTGACAACGACTCCTCCTACTCCGCCATTGGATCACCATAGGCATTTAGATTTGATAATTAGTGGAGTGGGAGTGATATTTAAGATTCGTTCGTTTCGACTATTAAAATTAAATGGGTTGAACCTAGTCGATTCAATTAAATAAGTTTAAAATTTACATCCAAATTCGCTAAATTTTGTATCGATTTCAGTTTGATAATCATATCAAATTAGCTTTGTTCAGCTCGAGGTTAAATCTGGACCGTGATAAACAGAAGGAGGTCGCAATGGGCCAACCCTATCAGCATGCAAAGTAAAGGAGAGAGAATAGTAGTCACTGTCTCAAATTTACGTTGATATTGATTGCCTTTTTCTGAAAGGCAGTGTTCCATTTTCACGCTCAAAATGAAAGAAAAATGTTGACAATGACAGAACCGTCCTCTTTTGCCCAATGGACTCGCTAAAGTGGACATGGCATCTACGGCATACCAACCAATACGTATATCATACTCCTGGAAACATATACTCAAACGAGCCACATCATCAAATATATATTAAAAAATTAATATATGACAAATACACCCGTGAAAAATATATATACGTGGACAAAGAGAGCATGTGCTCTCGGGAGCACATAAGAAATTGCCCATACCAACGGGGTTGTAGTAATTGCAGCAGCTGTCTTTCTGTTAGCCGTGTAGCGGCGGTTTTATGTTTCTTTTTTTATAAGGACTTCGCCCAACTAATAATCGAAAAAAATTGCCCATAATAAGTACAATTTATTGTTGGTTAATGTGTATAATAAATAGGTTCTTTTGCACATAATGATGCTAATGGCATTATTGACAACACGTACTCTAGTCTTAAAAAAATACATATAAAATAAGAAAAACACTGCATCAGTAAATTCATTCATCTCTTTGCAGGTAATGATATCGATAGATGTAAGGTCGTTTATATGTGGATCTTTACAAATTTCGTTGTTGTTATCGTTATTGTTGTTGTTATTATTCGGGAAAATTGTGGGTAATGATATCGATCAGGAAAACACTGTATCAGTAAGCTGTTATCGTTGCTGCTGTTGTGCAATGTTCATTCATTTAATTTGTTAATTAGCTTTTGCAAGAGCTATACAATCGTATATCATTGTTTTGCATTAGGACACTGTTGAAGTATGAAGCAGAATCGTAATACATGGAAAAAGAATCTAATTAAAGGTTTCAAAGTGAAAAATCTTATTCTATTCCATGCTTTTTTAAAAAAATATAAAATTCTCACGCATGCAAGTGTGAGGAATCAAATGTTAAGATCATCAATTTGCTGTTGAAACTTTACTGATCTATTCTTTTCAAGACCACATTCAAATTTCAACAATGCCATTATAAGTAGCATATAAGAATATAAAATCAAGAGAAATATACAATACAATGGGATAAAAAAAAATAAATCGAAAATGTAACTTTCTTAAAATATCAGTCTTATTAGAGACCCTAATTTTTGTTTATCGAATTCGAAACCCTAACTTTTACTTCGAGCTAATGAGATGAATAAAATATCATAAGTGACTTGATTAGCAGTACTATGATTAAACGCTAACTCTCCCTCTGTTCTCCCTGAAAAACCATAATCACTTCTCTAGCCTAATTGTTGTTTTCGCCATTTGAGAGTGAATTAATAATTGATCGCAACATGGATTTCAATGAATATCAATTTTTCAAATTTGAACTATGTCAGCAGGTAAATCCTTCCCATGAAAGGACTACACAAGTTATGCAAATCAATCAGATCACCTTGTTAGAGACCGTATCATGAAGCAGCGAGTAAGTACAAGAGAAGTATTTAAAAGTATATCAATTCAATTTTTCAACCGATTATAAATACATTTAATTATAATATTTATTATAGACACCTTATGATGTTCAATTAATAAATTCAGTAGTTGCTCTCGAAATAAAGAAAATATCATAATTGCATCAATAAAACCCCTAAAAACTCAATCATTTTTGTTTGCTTATCCTAAATCATGCTATCAATTTCCCTCCCAAAATGTATCAATCATGATTAAAAAAAATTACAGATGAGACAAAGACTAATAGTCCAATAATAGAGTAAATTCAGCCCAATTTGGATCAAGATTAAGTGATTAATCAACCAACAAGTTAGATTAGGCCCCCAAATTTCAAAACCTGCCATCATTATCATTTTCAATTACTAAAAAAGGCATCAATCAGCCAAAAGTAGGAGAGAGAAGAAGGAGATCTCTTAAGCAGACTCAACTCCACTCCACTCCACTCCAGTCTTCGTCTTGTTCACCGGCCAACCAGGCCCTCCCTCCTCTGCTCCTCTCTCTCTCTCACTGGTTCCTCTCTCTCTCTCTCTATCGACTGATACCCACGAATTCTTGTCCATTAATCTTCAGAACCCACGTTTTTTTTTTCCCCGAGAAAAAAAGGGTAAATTAAAAGGGCAATTTTACTGCGCCGGCGGCGATGCCGACGGCGGTGGAGACGGCGAGGCAATGCTTGACGGAGGAAGCAGCAAGGGCATTAGACGACGCCGTATCAGTAGCGAAACGGCGGAATCATGCTCAAACGACGTCGCTTCATGCTGTCTCTGCTCTTCTCTCTCCATCATTCTCTCTCCTCCGAGAGTCTCTGGGCCGTGCTCGGAGCGTCGCCTACTCTCAGCGCCTTCAGTTCCGAGCTCTCGAGCTCTGCGTCGGGGTCTCCTTAGACCGGCTTCCTTCTGCTTCTTCCAGAAATGCAAATGACGATTTTGCCCCTCCCATCGCCAACTCTTTCATGGCCGCCATTAAAAGGTCCCAAGCCAACCAGCGTCGACAGCCCGATATGTACCACCTTCACCAACTCAACAATGGCAGTAACAACAACAACAACAACAACCCCATTTCGATTTCGTCTATTAAAGTTGAATTGAAGCACTTTGTTTTAGCGATTCTGGACGACCCGACGGTTAGTCGGGTTTTTGGGGAGGCGGGTTTTCGGAGCTCCGATATCAAGCTTGCGATTATCCACCCTCCGTTGCCGCCGACGAGATGGGCAACTCCCCGGTGCCCGCCAATCTTTCTCTGCAATTTGATGGATTTCCAGGGTCTAAGAGGTGGGAGTGATGAGAATTGCAGGAGAATTGGGGAGATAATGGTGAAGAATAAGGAGAGGAATCCTCTGCTTGTTGGGGCTTGTGCTAACGATGCACTTGCTAGCTTCAAAGATTGCTTGGACAAGGAGAAATTTGGTGGCCTTCCCAGTGAGATTCATGGGATCAAGTTGGTGTGTTTAGAGAAAGAGATTCAAGGGTTTGTGGGTAGGAGAGAGAAAAAAGTGTTGGAGTTGAAGTTCAAGCAAATAGGACTCATGGTGGAGACTTCTGGGTCTGCTGGGGTGGTTGTTAATTTGGGAGATTTGAAGGTTTTAGTTAAGGACAAATCATCACCATCACCATCACCATCACCATCATCTTCATCTTCATCGACATCATCATCAGATGGTGAAGAAGTGGATCAATTGGTGTTGAAATTGAATGGTTTAGTTTTGGTTTATGGGAAGAAGCTATGGCTGATTGGAGCTGCTACTGATTATGAAACATACTCTAAATTTGTGGGCAGCTTTCCTTCAATTGAGGATGATTGGGATCTTCACCCTTTGCCCATAACTTCTTCTAGATCTTCATTTGGTGCATTGAGCTCCAAATCCAGGTTATATTTCTCACCTTTCTGTATCATAATCCATGCTCTGACACCTTATATTTTATGTTTGTGCTCCCTCTGTATTGGCATTTGTTAATTGTCATCATCCTGTTGTTTAAATATATATTTTCTCATGTACTCAATACAGATGCCTGGAATAAATAAACTCTGCAGGATATACAATTAAACAAAGTTTGTTTGTTTGTTTGTTTGTTTGTTTTTTTCCCTTCCTCTGGGCTTAGAAGGTGGAGAGTTGAGCTAATGAAGTTGCACTAGTTTACTATTAAAGTATCACAGTATCAGTATGTGAGAACATAAGGTACGAATTTTTCATAAATTGAAATTTCAAAACATAGTTCATCATCATTTCCAGGATTTTTCAGCTGCTGCAGATGAATATCTTAGGTTGTCAATTCACTCTCACCTCCCTTCATGGCGCCCCGGGGGGGGGGGGGGGGGCGCAAATATATATGGATCTCCCTCCTCCACACCTGCCAAAGCAAGATCAGCACTGGATAGTTGTCGTTTGTAGATTATCCGATTCATGTTAAATCCTTGATGATGCATAAATCCAGGTTCCAATTGATCTGAATGTATCTGATGATTCTGGTATCTTATTGAATGAATGAATCAATGAATGCTAATCAATAATGTTCATGTTTTGTGTGCCAACGCATATCTGCAATTGGTGCAGGCCTTAGCTTCTGACCCATATGTCATTGAATCTGACAGTTGCATATACATTACATGCTTACAGCTTGATGGGGTCCTTTGTTCCCTTTGGAGGTTTCTTTCCCATGCAATCTGACTTCACAGCCCCATTCAGCGGCACAAATCCCCCTTTTGCTCGCTGTGGTGCATGTAATGAGAAGTTTGAGCGGGAGCTTTGTGCTGTGCTGAGAGAAGGATCACGTGTTTCCGTGGCTGATCGGTACTCTGCAACTTTACCATCCTGGTTGCAAAGAGCAGAGTCTGACAAGAGCAGGGGAGGAGCTATGGTCAGTCAGGTGTGTAAAATGGCTTCTTGTTATGCTATTCAAACTCTTGAGTCTAACTCAAGCACGAGTTGGTATAACCCTTGCTGACATCTTCATTGAAGCCTTTTATTTGCTGTGGTACCTGGCTGGCAGTAAGAGTTATATGAGAGTGTGCTCCTCTATTCAGTGCAGGTCAAGGATGTCACAACAGCATCAAATGGACAGATTTCAAGACTGCAGAAGAAATGGGACGATCATTGCCGGCTTCTCCACCGAAGTCTCCTGGTGTCTGCCCCTGGAGTCCCTTTAACCCTGGCACCAGTGCCCCATAGTCTAGGCCTCCCGTTTGTCTTGGATAAGCAGGGCGGCAGCAGCTGTAGCAGTGGAGATTCCTCAATGAATGGGGGAGTATGCTCAAATTCAAGTTCTGGCGTGCAAATTCTGGCTCAGAACATATCTCCTCCACGGAAGCTTGCAATGGCTGATTGCTCCAATAGACCCTCAGAAATATCAGGGTGCCATCCATCTTTGAGAGGGAGCCCAACTTCTCCACCGTATTCCGTTCGCAATTTAAGCCTGCCCTTTGATCAAAAACTGCCTTCTACAGCTGTCACTACTGATTTAGGATTGGGAACGGTTTATGCTTCTAAATATGGGGGTCCAAAGCATCCTTTCTTGCAAGGTGATCAAGACCATTTGCAGCATTTTGCAGGCTCCATTTCCCCTGATCAAGGTATAATTAACAAGAAAGATGCTAGTAACTACAAGACACTTTTCAGAAAATTAAGCGAGGTGGTGACATGGCAAGGTGAAGCAATCAGCAGAACTAGTGAAATAGTCTCATGCTATAGAAGCAGGAATGGTTGCCAGCGTTCTGCACACAGTAGAAGGAATATCTGGCTCAGCTTTATGGGACCCGATAAAATAGGAAAAAAAAAGGTTGTTGAAGCTCTTGCTGATGCAATGTTTGCCAGCAGAGAGTGTCTAATTGCTGTGGATTTGGGTTCCCAAGATAAGGGCGTCAAAACCAACTCCCTTTTCCTTTGCCAAGAATCACATCATTTTGACATAAATATGAGTAGAATAACAGTCGTTGATCATATAGCCCAGGAGTTGTGCAAGAAACCACATTCAGTCGTCTTCCTAGAAAACATAGATGAGGCAGATCCACTGGTGCAGCAAAGCTTGTCCCGGGCAATTCAGACAGGTAAATTCCAAGACTCAAGGGGGAGAGAAATCAGCATTAACAACGTGATTTTTGTTGCGACTTCTAGTATCACCAAGGACAATAAGAACCTTTCGCCTAGAAAGGAGTTTATCAAATTTGCAGAGGAGAAGATACTGGAAGCCAACAACTGGCAGGTGCAGATAGCAATCAGAACCATCTCAGAAGATGCTAATAGGGACGGTGGTACAAGGGTGTCACTTTTATCTCCGAAATGTACCTCAAAGCCGGGAACTTCAACGAAGAGGAAGGCGCCCAACATAGCTGAAACCTCAGAGAGCATAGAGGTAGCACAACAAGCCAAGAAACCGAAGAACTCACTAGACTTGAATTTCCCATTGGAAGAGGCCGTTGAGATGGATAGTCGTGAGGGGGACCTCCTCTGTGACGACTCAAGGGCTTGGCTGGAAGAATTCTTAGGCCAAGTAGATGGAAATGTGGAGTTCAAGCCTTTTGATTTCGATGCACTTGCTGATAAATTGTTGAGAAAAATACGATTGACTTTTGAGGAGATGTTGAAGGGAGAAAGCATGTCATTAGAGATAGATTATGAAGTAATGGTGCAAATTCTTGCAGCCGCCTGGTGTTCAGACAAGAAAGAGGCAATTGAGAATTGGATCGAGCATGTTCTTGGGTCGAGCTTTGTTGGGGCTCGAGAGAGATACCGTCTCTCAGCTCAATCTGTCGTTAGACTAGGCTCTCATGAAGGTGTTCCTGTCAAGGAATGGGCTTCTGGCATTTGCCTTCCTGCAAGGATTGATCTTAGTATCTGAGTTTTCTTCCTACCCTGTCCTCCCCCCCCCCCCCCCCCCAAAAAAAAAGGGTTTTTTTTTTCCCCCCCTTCTTCAGGTGTAAGTTGTAACTATGATGTAGCCTGAAGGCCCCCAAAGCAGCCTTGTCTTGGCTGGTTGACCTTTTTTTCTTTTTCTTTTTTTTTTGGGCATATATAATGTATGTGATGTACTTTTGACCATGGGAACTGTATAAAGCTGTGCTATGAGCATGGAGGTACAATTGTTTTGCATCTCAGGAATTTTCTTTTATGTTTTTTTTTTCTCCATTTTGGTGGACCGGGGATTTCATTTTGAGCCCACAACTATGCTTTTCTCCATTCCAGAGGTGTAATGGACTAACAAATCAAACGGCACCAATCCATTTCAATGCAATCTTGCGATTGCAAACTTTCAAGCAAGATTCAAGAGGAAAAGTCTGAATAAAACAAAAATACAAAAATACAACTCTTAATATGAGTCTGGTAAACAAGAATCACTACTCTCAAGTCTCATTATGAGTCCTACTTTCATATAATTTGAGAAAATCTAGATATAGGTAACATCATCTTTGTAATCATTACTGACGGTATATTCTAATTATAAACATAAGCTCGTTATATTTGACCTTTTGTAAAGCTTGTCGTAGAGTTACAAATTAAACCACTACTTTGATTTATAAATAAGATTTATAGCATAGAAAAGTAGAGATCAATCCCACGAGGAAAGATTATGATAGTAAGCTAGTTTAAATCTAACTAAATTTACTATTCTACTTCTTTAAATTGCTAAAACACATCAAATTAAACAAGTAAAAATCTGGAAAATTACTCACTAATATCACTAAATATTCTAAGCCTAATTCTGGAAATAAAAAAAATAGTAAATACCTAACCTATATATGTTGGAAAAATAAAAATAGAAAATTATTGCACACTATTAACTGAAAATTAAAACAGGAAGTAACAAATAGAAAATTAATATCAAAATTCACAGAAAATATTATCAATTAATATTCTGCAAATTCATAAATTTATATTCCCAGAATTATATTTAACTAATTTCAAAAAAACAGAAGATAAAATCAGAAAATTAAAAAAGAAAATAATATCAAAAATTAGAAAAATAATAAACTACACTTAATTAAATACAAAAATAAATAATAAATTTATCCAGATTGTATAATATAATTTTCTAGACTTAATAAAATCCTAAAAACCAAAATTAAAAATTAAAAACTTAATTTTCATTATCATAATAACAAACCCGCACAAATTCAATTTGCAAAATAATTCTGAAAAACTATGAAATAATTTCAAAAAATTCTAAAATTAAATAGCAGCAGATTGGGGTACTAAATAAATCCTAAAATGGAATAAAACACGACAAAACACAAAAGAGACTATTTTTAGCCTAATTTCTAACAAACCGGTAAATAAATAGAAAAATAGAATAGAAAATAAATATAAAAATTATAATCACAATAAAAATCAAAATATAACTAACCTAAAATTATCAGGACACTAGTAAAAGAC